>CAJQZP010000160.1:2402500-2982500 GCA_907164705.1 Parnassius apollo | reverse complement strand
TAGGACTGTACTCAGTAGTAATAAGATTTTAAGTTGATTTATACTTTTTTATCTCAAGTTTAATTTTTTGAACTAGAGGTAACTTTTGAGTGGACTAAGCAATACCACAAATTCAAGGATCCCAGCTGCAAGAGCGAGAGTGTCGTCTAAATTGTTAATTTAAAAACTTAATCCTGTTGTTTCCACCCATAATCTTGGATGTTTTTCTTAAAATGTATAGATAGAACTACTTGTAAAGTAATGATTTCTTAAATTTACGCGAACACTACACATTGAATAAAACTATTATTTACGGATTTTATCGCGTTTAATTACTTTAGTTTATTTTTATTATTATCCCGACGTTTCGGGTGCTTTACAGCACCCATGGTCACGGGGGGACTGAGATGTTTGACGTCCCAATGTCATAGTTAGTCCGGCTACCTTCAGTTTTTTTTAATATTAATTTTTGGTCCGATTTACGCAAAACGAGCTTATAGTATCATGAAGTCTTGCAGTGGTATGCTTGGGTTTGGGTTTAATTTTGTTAATTATAGGATCCCAAGCAGATGGTAGCACCCAACCATCTTCTCTATTGAAATTTGGATGTTTTTTAATTTCAATAGCCTCGCATATCATCCTTGGTAAAAATCGGTGTTCTTTTGCGAGAATTTGTGGTTTATCAAATCTAATGTAATGGTGGGGACGATCTTGAACATGTTCGCAGACTGCAGACTTCCCGGAGCGTCGGTGCTTCACATCAGCTATATGTTCCTTCACGCGGGTTTTTATAGATCTCTTTGTTTGACCTATGTAAGAGAGACCACATTCACAATCTAGCTTGTACACACCTGCATCTTGTAGAGGAATATTACATTTGATGGATGGTAAAAATTGACTAAGCTTCTTCAGCGGCTTGTAGTATGTCTTAATGGACGCTCGCTTCAAGATGTAGCCAATCTTGTCCGTGACTCCTCTGACATATGGTAGTAGAGCAGGCGCGCGCTCGACTGTGGCCGGCTTCACTTGTTCACGGTGACGTAGGCACGGGAACCGAAGCTTGTTGTCTTGCAATACTTGCTTGACGTGCTGAAGCTCCGCGGCCAGATGTTTTCTGTCACAGATCCCTCGTGCTCTCTGAAACAAAGATTTACCCACGGTAGCTAACTGTGAAGGATGATGGTGAGATTCACCATTTAGATATCGGTTGGTAGGGGTCTTTTTCCTATACACAGTGTGACCAATAGTGTTATCAGGATTTCGGATGACTAAAACATCTAGGAAGGCTAAAGAATTATTTGTCTCTAACTCCATTGTGAATTGTATTTTAGAGTTTATGGAGTTAAGGTGGTCTAAAAATGCAGTTACTTTGTCAGATGGTAAAATTATGAAAGTGTCGTCTACGTACCGCTTGTAGAACCTTGGATTTACAGGAGCAGTAAGAAGGGCTTTCTCCTCAAAGTCCTCCATGAATATGTCGGCGACTATGGGAGACACAGGTGAGCCCATCGCCACACCATCTACTTGCTTGTAGAACTCCTCCTTCCACAATAGCCAGATGTGAGGCAATGTTCAAGTAGTATTACATATTCTTGAGGCATGTTATTTTCTTCTAGCTTCCTAGTTACAATTGAGATGCAGTCCACAATAGGTAGGTATGTAAATAGTGACTGAACATCAAAACTGACCATAGTTTCATTGTTAGCGAGATGTAGGTCTTTTATATCCCTCACAAAATGGTACGAATCCTTTGTGTGTGCTCTGGTATGTCCTCTCAGTTGTGATAGTATTTTTTGCTAAGTATTGTGCCAGCTTATAAATTGGTGAATCGATCTGGCTCACTATGGGACGTAGTGGAGCGTTTGGTTTGTGTATCTTCGGTAACCCATACAACCTCGGTGGTTCGGCACATGATGGTATTAGCGAATTCAGGTCGAGATTTAATTTTTTTTTTTTTAAAAAAGAAATACTCCGAAAAATTAAATCTCGACGTGAATTCGCTAATACCATCATGTGCCAAACCACCGAGGTTGTATGGGTTACCGAAGATACACAAACCAAACGCTCCACTACGTCCCGTAGTGAGCCAGATCGACAGAAAACATCTGGCCGCGGAGCTTCAGCACGTCAAGCAAGTATTGCAAGACAACAAGCTTCGGGTCCCGCACCTACGTCACAGTGAACGAGTGAAGCCGGCCACAGTCGAGCGCGCGCCTGCTCTACTACCATATGTCAGAGGAGTCACGGACAAGATTGGCTACATCTTGAAGCGAGCGTCCATTAAGACATACTACAAGCCGCTGAAGAAGATTAGTCAATTTTTACCATCCATCAAATGTAATATTCCTCTACAAGATGCAGGTGTGTACAAGCTAGATTGTGAATGTGGTCTTTCTTACATAGGTCAAACAAAGAGATCTATAAAAACCCGCGTGAAGGAACATATAGCTGATGTGAAGCACCGACGCTCCGGGAAGTCTACAGTCTGCGAACATGTTCAAGATCGTCCCCACCATTACATTAGATTTGATAAACCACAAATTCTCGCAAAAGAACACCGATTTCTACCAAGGATGATACGCGAGGCTATTGAAATTAAAAAACATCCAAATTTCAATAGAGAAGATGGTTGGGTGCTACCCTCTGCTTGGGATCCTATAATTAACAAAATTAAACCCAAACCCAAGCATACCACTGCAAGACTTCATGATACTATAAGCTCGTTTTGCGTAAATCGGACCAAAAATTATTATTAAAAAAAAACTGAAGGTAGCCGGACTAACTATGACATTGGGACATCAAACATCTCAGTCCCCCCCGTGACCATGGGTGCTGTAAAGCACCCGAAACATCGGGATAATAATAAAAATAAACTAAAGTAATTAAACGTGATAAAATCCGTAAATAATAGTTTTATTACTACTATATATAGTATAAATATGAGATGGACACTCCGAGTAAATTTTACGAGAACACTTGTTCCTTCTACCGTCACAGCCGAGGTGATGTCGCAGTGTGAGGGAGAATGTATGTATGATGATTGGCCATTCGTCCTATCCTCCGTGACTCTGGTGGAGTCGCACCGTTGGTGGGGGCGTAGTGATAGACACATTTCGCCGTTGGGGTCAAGAAAGCTGGTGCTATCGAGTACTCGTTTTTTTCGCATGATTTTCACGTGTACAAGTACAAGTACCCCGGTACAAGGTACGCCTAGGGTATGCCTTACCTGAGATGGGGAATGAAGAGAAGGTGTTTTCTCCGTTTTCTCCCGAGGAGGGGCCGCCATGGCGTGACTGCCGCTGGTTGGACTGTGGATGTGTGTGAAAGCGTTCACGTCAAATATTAACAATCTATAGAAACTTTTGTATTCAATATAGGTTATTAATAATACTTATTGAAAGTCACTGTTTTTATTTTACCAAACATAATATAATTTGAAATAATACTAGTTTTTTACGGAATTTATCGCGTATATTTTAACTTTTTAAATACCCGACGTTTCGAACGCTTTACAGCACTCATGGTCACGGGCAGGACTGAGATGTTCAACGTCCATATGTCATAGTTAACCGCGGTTACCATAGATTAAAATTTAACTTTTGTTCCGATCTATGCAGTATGAACTTATGGTATCTTGAAGTCTTGCAGTTGTATGCTTGGGTTGGGATTTAATTTTATTTATTATAGGATCCCAAGCAGATGGTAGCACCCAGCCATCTTCTCTATTGAAATTAGGATGTTTTTTGATTTCAATAGCCACGCGAATCATCCTTGGAAGGAATCGGTGTTCTTTAGCGAGGATCTGCGGTCTATCAAATCTGATGTAGTGACGGGGGGCGGTCCTGTACGTGTTCACAGACTGCAGACTTCCCGGAGCGACGATTCTTCACATCATCTATAGAACACGTACAGGACCGCCCCCGTCACTACATCAGATTTGATAGACCGCAGATCCTCGCTAAAGAACACCGATTCCTTCCAAGGATGATTTGCGAGGCTATTGAAATCAAAAAACATCCTAATTTCAATAGAGAAGATGGCTGGGTGCTACCATCTGCTTGGGATCCTATAATAAATAAAATTAAATCCCAACCCAAGCATACAACTGCAAGACTTCAAGATACCATAAGTTCATACTGCATAGATCGGGACAAAAGTTAAATTTTAATCTATGGTAACCGCGGTTAACTATGACATATGGACGTTGAACATCTCAGTCCTGCCCGTGACCATGAGTGCTGTAAAGCGTTCGAAACGTCGGGTATTTAAAAAGTTAAAATATAGCGATAAATTCCGTATAAAACTAGTATTATTTTCAATGTGTAGTGTTCGCGTAAATATAAGAAATCATTATAATATAATTTATAAAGACATAATTTTGTATAAAATATTTTTCTTCTTATTTATCAGCCCAAGAGTCAACGTGGACATGGAGCTCACTCAATCTAACTCAATCCTGGACATGCCCCTCGTCCGTTGTAGTGGTGAGTGGATTTGGTGGTAGATTGGGAGAATTTTCCTTGATCGTCACTTTAAGAAAAAATATTTTCATTGTTATAAAATAACTAACTGGACCTACTTAACACAGTTACCAATTTTTCTTAAAGTTTAAACGTAACTCTCCGCAATGTCGGTATGTGTACGCAAGGAAAACTAAATCCTTATTGTTGAGAAAGTTTCATTGTTCAGTAGTTGAGTGAGCAAATGGAATCTAAACAACGCCTGTACCTATTAAACCGATAATTGCAATTAGATATTATTACATATTTTTAAGGCAGTGAAGAGTAACCTCTTCCAGTTAGCAGGTCATCTCTTCTGCCTAGGAGCCCATCTGGACAGAAAACAATCTCTTACGTACGTAGCGCGTGCTCTGCTGTGTTCTGATCTGAACGGTGTAGAGCCTGTATACTTACAGGCTGCGATTCATTCCATGTTAGTCCTCAGGGCGATAACTCATCTGTGTTATGGTTCGTAATTGGGAGAATGAAGACGTCTACGGGCCACATCATCCAGTTACCATTAGATGGACTGCGTTCTCGTTTGTTACCATTATTCGATAAAAAAAATTTGAGAGATCATCCCTTAAAATGAAAATTTTACATACAAACTTCAAACATTTTTTACCCTTTTAGGCGTTGTATTTTTTAAAACACCTTTGTAAATGCATATTATGTCATAAAAGATAGCTAACTACTATCCAAATTGCAGATTTCTACGTTTAGCAGTTTGTGCTGTGCGTTTTGATGAGTCTGTCACTCAGAAAATCTTTTAGAAAATTTATAGAAGATAACTCCCCTTATCAAAAACTCGGATATACCTAATAATATTTCTCAATTTTCTTTGTAATATTTTATAAATTCGTAGTAGCAATTTTGAACTATTTTTTATTTATTTTTTATTAACTATAATAAAAAAATATTTAAAGAAAAATTGTTTGAATACTTTTTATTCACGGAACCATTTCTCAATAGTAAGAAAAAGAACTTAACCACTGTGTTTTTGAGTGAAATATGTGTTTGAACGACCTTTCAGCTGTTGCAGGAAATTCATTGAAAACATTTCTACGAACTGTTAAGTTTGAGGAGAAATAAAAAATAAAACTAGGTACTTCCGAGAATTGCTGTAAGTTTCCTTTAAGAACTGTTTGATCCGAATATTATGGATTGCATAGATATAAGCCATTTCATACTACTTTTGATGTTTTCCTTCTTGCTTTTGAGAATTACTATCTTTAAACTACTACGCATGATGGTATGCTGCAATACACTAAAAGCAAATAATTTCTGTTGTGTAATGCTGCCATGAAATAAAATTAATGCTTACCTATTTTGCGTTTTTAGAACAACCCTTTACGGGTGAGGCCAGAGAATGTTCGAATATGAATGGACAAATTTGACATTAAGTTTTTAAAACGTGAGCGCAAAGTTTATATAAAAAATATTGTATTGATACGCACAGTTGACACCGCTAAACGTAAAAGCGCGTAACTGGAGTAATAGCTTCCTTTTATTACGTAGGCATCTACGTACTAAGGAAGGGTAGGAACGTTCACGTTACATTTGGGAAACTGCAGATTTTATAAATTTTTAGTTGTTATTAAGAAAACGCTGCTGCTGACACTATATATGGTCAATCAATGCATCTGATATACGTGTGGCAAATGTATAAAGTCTGAAAAGGTCCTAGGTACGCTAGCGTACAGTGTTAACAATATGATCAGAATCATGTTCCGAACCGCAATAATTTGTGTGTTTTGTAGGATAGTCAGCACCGGCTACGCAATGCCGTAGCATGTGTTGCTGCCGCCCGGAGTCACTGGAATCCAAAAACATAAAATTGGTAAAACTTCTCTATTATTATATTTAAAAATAAATGAATGATATAATTTGTTTTTCTTACAGCAGTGAGTTCTTCACAGGTGTGAGTATGTGCAGTTTTATCTCTATTTTAAGAACTGTCATTCGTTATATTTCCATCAACATTATTCAGTAAGAGCTATTTTCCTGAGGTAATCCTAGCAAATTTTAAAAAGTTTACGTGGTGGAACTAATTGTTCTCTTCCAATTTTCTGCCCTCTTCAATTTGACGCTCTGAGACATAGAGCCACGCTAAAACACGGGAAATTACGCATTCGTAGCAAATGATACTCGTATATTCTTATTCATCATCATCAGCCCGGGAAAGTCGTGCCCATATAAGCTAAACCATGGAATAGTATCTTTAATCTATATCAACAATACATATATATATATATATATATATATATATCAGAGGAGTGATATTAAAAGACCGCACTAATGTTTTATTTTTAATTTTTTATATATATATATATATATATATATATATATATATATATATATATAATTTTATATAGAAAAACTTTTATACAGATGGATTGTTAGATAAGTCGTTAAATGTTAAACAAAGATTGCGACTAATGTTTCCCGCGGGACGTATTTGTTCCCGCAACATCGTCCTCCTGTATACTCTTCGATACTTACTTTTAACTGTTTTTCAAATCAACCATACTACAAAAGCATAAGTAAATGTAGTAATAATTTTTTTGTGTAGTTATAGCAAGTCGGTTTTGTGTTAGCTTCTAATAAATACATCATGGCCACCCATTGTCTCAACAAGTCCACCCTTGAACAATACCACACGCCAAAATTGTTATAAAACCCGTCACTAAATCACTGCACACGTCAAATTTTATCATGTAATCATATAAAATCTTACAAAATGACTTTAGTACCGTGTGCGTGCACATCCTTAGAATCCGTGGAAAGTTAACGAGGTGCACGGGCATTCCGGTGATATTTTTCATACTCGAGAGAAATTACCTAATTAGCAGAACTGTCAGATTATATAATGGTATACAAAACGTGCATAATATGTTATATTATCCTGTTTGTATAGCCGATTGCCTTGTAAATATTGCGATTGTTAAAATATCGATTTTAAGTGAATATGCCTTACAATTGATTTTCAATAAATATTATTTATAATATTCAATGAGATCGCAAGCTATTTTTCTATTTCCTGCGAATATTTGGCATTGTTTGCTTTGGTTCTCCATCGATAAAATTTCTATCTATTGAAAGACATGAAGTATTTCTAACTTTTCATATTCACCTTTTATGGCACCCATGGGTCGAAATGATTTAATAGATTTACCAATTCCTACACAATGGCTGGACACGTGCAAAAATAAAAAAGGTTTTATGTACAAAATAATAAACCGTAACGATTTACCCTCATTTACAAAATATATTTAACTTTAAAAAGATATTTCGATTCATCGTTTTATGCAATAAGGATTTCATGTATTAAATAAAAAACTGTAACGAGATATCGTCATTTACAAAATATATTATACCTAAAAAGATATTTCAATTTATCGTTTTATTCATCGCCTTACAAATTAAACTACAAGTCTTTGAAAACTTTTTAAAGAAGCTTAATATCTCTGGAGCCTGGCATTGAATGCATTAGAAGTTCTCTTTTCGTATATTTTTAACATTTTTAGTGTTGGGGTCATGCCAGTCTTAAGTTGAACAATCAAGTCAACAATCAAGTTGACAAATCAAAAAACTGATAACCGATAGGGAAGAAAGGTTTCGGTGGCAGCATCGTACCGGCAGGCGAAGTGTAGGGCGTCCCCCCTCCCCCTAGATGGAGTGAGGATCTGGTAAGACATGCAGGAAGTCGATGGATGCAAGTAGCTCAGGACCGTGCTTTATGGCATTCTTGGGGGAGCCCCATGTTCAGCAGTGGACTTTTGATGGACTTTAATGATGATGATGATGGTTGTCGTTATACGAATTACGAGTACAATACATTTCACATAATTATCATCATAAGAGTCTATTAAAAGTCCACTGCTGAACATAGGCCTAATTTATAGATTGCTCATAGGGGGGAGAGGGGGATAGTTTCCTCGCTTGGCAGATGACAGGTCAGGCCAGGGAGGCCAGGGCAAACGCAGTTTTTTTTTTTATTTGAGCTCTAAACAGGAAGATGCTGCTGCCCATCTCCTTAGTTAGTTTTATTTTCCTCTTTTTTTTTTTTTTTTTTGCATGGGGAAATGCCTACGCATACCCGCCTCGCGGGGGGCAAGGACGGGTTATGTCGGACTCGCACCGACTAAAACCCCATGGTGTTCCACCTTTGTCGCATATTGGCAGGGCTACGGGAACGCTTTCGCACACATCCGCGGCCCTACTAGCGCCTGCCGCCCCATGGCAGCACCTCCTCGGGAGAGGAAAATTCCTCCCCGTTCTCCTTCCCAGGTAAAGCGCACCAGAACACATGGCGCGCCCTCCTCCACGGCCTCCAACCACGTCTGTGCAACAGACGCCCCCGCGTCCGATGCACAAAGGCCATGGAGCCAGGAAAAACGAGCACATAGAAGTACTAGCCTTCCCGACCCCAGCGGCGGATCTGGTCTATGGCTCCGCCGCCAACCAAGATTCGGCTGCGGAGGGTAGGGAGAGCGGCGCCTCGCAATACCGACAATCCTCTCCCCCCCGCAGCCCCACCACCACCGCATCAACGGTGCGGCCCCGTTTGAGTCGCGAAGGATAGGGCGAGCGGCGCATCGCCATACCAACACTCCTCTTCCTCCGCGACTCCACCTCGGCTGCAGCGGTAGAGGGTGCGCGAGTCTCCACTCGCTGCAGTCCACCAGCACACATCCGAAGTGGGCTCCCCAAGCCCACTCGGAGCGGCCACCTCAGGCCGGCCCTTCACCTCGGGCCAGCCACGTGGGTTCCTCTTTGTTCACCGTGGGAGACCAAGCCACGGCTACTAAGCCTCCCCGCCACGACAAGGCGGGAACCCGTTCGGGGGGGTTTATTTTCCTCTTGTCGCCTCGATTCCCACGGGAGGATATGGAATAGTTGATTATTATTTTAGTACAATCCCGTTTCAAATGCAGTACTTTTGATTAGTATTGATACTTTTAAATGCTATTTTTATGTTATATTTTCTTTTCACAATTTTGTTTGGGATTCCTCATTACTTTCGTAAGCTCATTTTACATGGAACTATGTTACTAATAGTCGATATAAATATATTATTCGATTTGAATCTAAGCCAATACAAATACATCACTAATTTTTATCACAGACATGAAAAATTCCGTTTTACTTTAAAACTTATGGCCGCAATAATTATTTTGTTTAACTTCTTTGAGAAAACTCGCTGGTTTCAGACGACTAAAAAAAGCTATCAAAATTTTTAATAAATATTTTTTGTACTACAGAATAAGCCGCACTAACTTAATGTGCGTGCACTGTCATTGAAGTTTTTTTTTCTATATAATTAAGAGCAACGAACAGAGCATTCAGCCCACCGTATTATATAAATCAATGCCCTCAGAGACTTACATCTACCCTCGATATAGAAAATGTAGATGCGTTGTTACCACGAGGACATAGAATGTCTCGGTTTCAGACTATGAAACAACGTTTTGTCGATATGTCTATGAGATCGTGGTTCTTCCCTTATCGAGCTGACCATATTATGTTGCAGCCATAACGTGCTACAATGTAGCTTTGCTACGTAAACGTGGCTCTACTACATAGACTTGGTAACCTTAATAACGACCTGGCATTAAGATGATCTTGTAATCTTTTATATAACAATATATATAATATGCCGGCGCATCTGACTGTGGAATTTAGTAGTAATTTAGACTAAAAGTATTAACTTTTTACTAATCACCCGTATTCATGCTATCAAAAGAATATTCATTTGCTATTTATTATTTCCGTACTCATATTCGTTTTTTCTCAATTTTATCAATACATAATATTATGGTCTAAACGTGAGATAGATCGTACCGACAGCTATCTTCATCACCATTATATCCCGTCAAAAGTCCACTTCCGAACATAAGTTCCCTCTATAGATTGCTTCGTATGGGAAATATTTACAATAGATGCAGGGCTTGGCAACCGTATTTTTTGTTGCTTTGATCTGTTATCTGAAGATTCTGCAGCCACCTCCTATTCAGTCTCCTATTCAGTGTCTCTATTTTAGTGTCCCTGAAATGATATGGAGTATTATAATTACATACGCCGCAACCACAAGACAATAATAATTTGTTTGGAAAAGCTCTTTGACCAAAGGAATTATTAAATAGCTTTACTTTATTTTTGCATCAGAGAAATATAATTTATAAAATTTACTTACTTTTAATAATTTAAAACAAAGTTATGTTGGAAAGAATTACCTATTCATGAAAGCCAAGCTTGAAATTGAAATTCAGTTGAAAGGAGAGCGCTTGCAACAGAGTAAACATTGTATTGTATTTTATCGGAATCTGTTCTGTGAAGTTCATCTTTGTGTTATCTTATAGTCTATATTCAGAAAAATACTTTTCTTTTATGAAAAATATGTAATTAAAATAGTAAGTTATTCTTCTTTTGCTTAAAAGTTTATCAAAAGTTCACTGCTGAACATAGGTCTTCCCGAAATGTGCTGTTCATATTTTGTTTCAATTTCTTCTGTCACTTCTTGCGATACCTACGGAATAATATGGGGTCGTTGAAGCGCTTACCTATGCCGTCACTACACGTTAGAGAATAATAGGATATTTGTATTCCTGTCAGTACTGCCGTCCGCGGACACCTGCAACAAACTTTAAACAAAAAAGACTACAGATGTGTTCACCTCTGAGAATGAAATGTCTCTCAGCCTGAACCTTACCCAGACGGACTCCTGGTAGTAAAAGTCCTACCTAACAATATGTTTGTGTGTTGTACCTTGAACTGTTCAACCGGCAATAAAGACACACAAACGAAGGAATTTTAAGCCGCATTGTTACCTGTGATGAAAAGCGGATTCTGTTTGACAATCGCAAGCGCTTAGCAAGTTGGTTAGATCCCGGTTCAGCACCTAAGCAATGTAATAAATGAAAACTTACTCCTAGAAAAGCGGTGGTCACTGTTGGATAGTCTAGCGCCGCTGTGATTTATCACAGCTTCTTACCAAACGGGATGAGCATTACTGCAGATGTGCTCCTTAAAGAACTGAACACAATTATGGAGAAACTATCACGTCTCTAACCAGCTTTGGTCATATGCTTGTCGCCGCTGCTCCTGGATAACAACGCGCGACCTCATACTGCATAACAGACGGTCTCTAAGTCACAAGAGCTAGGGTTTGAAGCTCCGTCATTCATCTTTCTAGACGAAACAGTGTACTGATTGACCATTTTTTAAAGTTAAAGCCACCCGCTTTTAAAATGCTTTTTAAGTTCGATTGTAGCTTTTTAGCTGATGCGAGGTCATGGCTCTCACTAATCAGGTCGTCCATATAAACATGTGCTTGCAGGACTACACTGCTGAGCTATCCTGATACTTATGACCATCATGTTCGGCTAACTGTATCAATACCGTCGTGAGTAGAAATGGTGCCGCCATAGTTCCATATGTGACAGTAGCTAATTGATATTCTTGTAAAGTTTCGGTCGGTGAATTACTCCATATGATTTTTTAAAATCTCAGGTCTTCTTCGTGAACGAGAATCTGCCGAAACATTTTCTCGATGTCAGTGGTTTAGGCAAATTGGTACCGTGGCCAGGCGATAATTAGTGATAAAAGCTCCTGTTGCAGGTTGGGGCCCCGTGCATAACGTCATTCAAGCGTCTGATATAAATGGCAATCTGATATGTATATATATATATCGTCTTCTTGTCTTGTTGTAGTGTTTTTGAAATACTGATTTTGAAATATTGGCAATGAGCATCTCCTTGGGCACAGTGAGTTCGTCAGATATGTTTTCCATAGAAAAATAGACGTCCGCCCCCAGCAAAAAGTCTACTGGGCGACTCACGTTGAATTTGGGATTGGCGAGTCGAATGTTCTCTAGATAGTCTGGTTTGTTGAATGTCTTGTCTGGTTGTTTGGTTTGCTGATTGTTAATTAAGTTTTTATAATAAGTTATGTTATCGATTAAAACTACTTTTACAGATTTTGTCGCGTTTAATTTTACTTTTAATTATTTTTATTTTTAATTCCCAACGTTTCGGGTGCTTTCCAGCACCCATGGTCACGGAGGACTGAGGTGACTGACGTCCCGATGTCATTGATAAACCCGGAGTACCTTCAGCTTTTTTAATTATTGTTTATGGTCTGATCTATGCAAAATGAACTGACTATGTCCTGAGGTCTTGCAGCAGTAAAAGTAAAATTAAACGCGATAAAATCCGTAAAAGTAGTTTTAATCAATGTGTAGTGTTCGCGTATATATAAGAAATCATTTATGTTATGTTAATAACACCTTTACAGTTGTTTTCCTTTACACCTACTTCGAAAATGACACCTTTGAACCTCTGTCGAGGAAGTTGTAATAAATGATATTAGTAATCAGGGAGGTCTGGGAACCCTGATCAATCAGGGCTCGAATTTTGGTGTAAGTCCCATTAACACACTGCAGTTTTACTAATGCTGTTGCTAAGAAGGTTTAATTTATATTATTTTGTGATATGTTGGTAGCATTTTTAAGTCGTTCTGTTCCTCAGGTTAAAGGCTTCACGCAGGCACCGAGTATGAGCGTGTTGTGTCGGCATTGACATTCGCGGCAACGTTTTATCGATAGGTAATTTTTGACATAGTGATCGCAAAGACAATTGAAGCGGTATTTCAATTTCGCATTAATTAATATTTTCCGTTTTCGATGGTTGTAATTTGAGAAAATTGCTGCAGTGAAATATTCCTTGGTTTTCATTTTTGCATAGTGGACATCCTGTTTGAGTGTTTTCGACGCATAATTAATGACTTGAGATGTTGTTTCAGGCTGAGAAGATTTTGCTGCGGAGTCTTGTTTGCGTCAAGATGATTCAAGTGACGTAAATTTATTTTCCAAAATAATTAAAAGATCTGCTAAAGTTGGCTAATCCCTAGGATTCATTAGGGATTTGATGTAATCCTTGTGATGAACTTATTTGTACGTCTATGCCCAGGTTCTTAATGGCATTTAGGCTTTCGTTTACGCTGTCATAAATGTTCTTGATATTATGTATTGCTAATTTTTGTTGAGCAATAGGTAAATTTAAAAAAATGTTTACATGAGGTCCAAAAGTTAATTTTTAACTATTGTATTGATGATTCAACAAATCTTAACAAACGTGATAGTTATCCGAACTGAAATGCAGGTGTTGTACCCCAAAGTTTTCTTTTTAAAAACTGCAGTTCCTGGGCGTTCGTCAAGGTTCAATCGGTATGAACCGCTTCACAAACAAATCCTTGAATGATACTAATGATGTTAATTGCCTGTGAACGTAGGTATGTCCTTCTGGGGTGTGACATTTCTCGGTGATTTTCAGATCACATCTTTGGATTATATTTCTTGATTTAGTTACATTTATATCATAAAAGCTGAGGGTTTGTTGTCCGTTGTGGCCATTCCACATTCATTAGCTCCCAATGTAAGGCATCGATAGCTGCTCAACGAGACTGGAGAGTACGTAACAAATCTTGGAATTCCCATTTCTCTGACACTACTTAAAGGTTGATATTTGACAATGTTCGTTGAAATGCTTTAAAGTTGCTGTTCTGTTTTTTTTTCAAATTTCTTCTGGTTTGCTCGATGTTGATCTTGTGACCGGGGATGGACCACGCGCTTACAGAATGCTAGCGTAAAATAGCAACTTAATATTGCTGTGTTTCGTATGGTGAGTGAAGAGAACCGGAGACTATTTTTACTGGAAGTATCCAGATGGAATGCCTAGTAAGGCATTCCATCTTAGTACTCACACATTGATTCTTAATTATATCTTATTTTAAATACATGAAGATGTCTATGGACCATAGTATCCACTTACCGTCAGGTGAACTGGGTAATTGTTCGTCACCCTTTTTCTATAAAAAAATAACGAAGCCGAGGCGAAACTAGGGCTAATTAGTAGAGGAGGAAACAACGCATGATACCGAAAACTATTCCACCTCAATTTTTTTCATGCGACTGTCTTAAAAATGCCCTTCTGATGATATAACTTGGCAACTCGGGGCCATATTGCTTAAGTCGTTTTTTTTCAGTTGAAAGTAATTGTTAAAACAGGACATTTTTTATATTCTTTGATATCATATGAATAAAAAAGACCTCATGACTTTTTAAAATAAAGTTAATATGTTCGCAGTTATGAATTTTTAAAGGTCTGAAAAATCCAAATTCGAATACTTTTGACCTGGTGAGAATTCGCTCACAGCAATGTAGCTCAGTTAACTTGATTTCGCGCTATGAATTTTTTTTAAATTAATTGATTTTCTCGTTACAAAAACACAAATGTCTTAACAGGTCGCAAGCCCTGGGTCCAATGAAGCTATGAAAGCCAAAAAGGCTAACAGTATATATTTGAGGAGACTGCAAGGTAAACTGTAAAAATTGACACTGAAGAACTTTTTTTCGAAACTGAACAAACAGAAACGGAAGAACCTTTCTATTCGAGGAACCTCGAAATATAAGTCTAGATGAAAAATATTTTCGCATTTGCTTATTGAGCCTATTACATAACTTTTGGCGGGTATCCCAGAGTGAATAATTATTATCAATAAACATTTTTAAGTCCACCGTATTCGTTAAGAGCTGTTATAACAAAAGTGGCTGTGGATCGCTAATGATTTATTGTGACTATAAAAATACTTTAAAGCTCCAAAAATGTTTTGAACTTTTAGCTACTACTTGAACCAAATCTGCTTGTTCACGAACAACAAATTGTTATGGTGTATTTTAATTTAAATGCGGATGGGGAATTTTCGAAGATGGAGGGAAGACGAGCTGTTAACCGAGTTCGGTCAAAAAAAAAGTTTGAGTAGTTGAAGAACTTATTCGAAAGAACCGCAAGTTTAAATATGAATGGCTTGCGTGGGAACTGGGTATTGGATCAGCAGCAAAGCAAACCATCATTTACGACTAACTTTCTCTTCTTGAGCATTTTGTGTTCTGTTGTTCTGCTGCTCAGTATTTTAATTCGGACGTAAACAAGATAGTTATAATGCCATCTATCGAAAGCCATAACATTGTTCTGTCGTTCCCTATTCGCCCTATGTCGCCCTTATAACATCTACGGGATCTAATGGGGTGATGGCTGATGGTTTTATTACACTGTCACCACGCAGCTCAACATACCCTTACCGCTACAGACTATTAAAGTCCTCTGTTGAATACAGGCCTCCCCCACAGATTACCAAGGATATTGAAAAGTATATTTGCCACAGTTGCCACGCTTGGCAAGCGGGTTGGCAACTGCAGCTTTCTATTTTTGGTGTCGTTATTAGGAAGACACCGCTGCCAATCTCATTATTTATTTCCCTCTGTCGCATCTTATACCACCCACGGGACGAGATGGGGCTCAATATATTATTAGTAAATAGAAAAGATTCTTTATCCATAATATCTAATTTATTTAATTTGATTATGTGACGAACAATTTTATTGTTATTACACACATAAAACAGCCATTTATGCCACACATCGCACACTAATCCTATACCTTTAAACGAGCAATTCTTGTATATATATATACATATATATATATATATATATATATATATATATATATATATATAATCGGGATCTCGGAAACGGCTCCAACGATTTTCATAAAATTTAGTGTCCAGGGGAGTTTCGGGGGAAATAAATCGATCTAGCTTATTTTTAGAAAATTTCCTTTTGTACGTGTTTTCAGGCAATAAAAAACTGCTACAATTTAAGAAGGTAAATTTTGACAAGTTACCAACGATAAGATCAGATAATACAACAGGCAGTCAACAAGATCAAAAACTATTATTCATGTAATTTGTATATAAATGTAACTTAAAAAAACCGAGCAAAGCTCGGTCATCCGGGTACTATTCATAAATTAAACAGTGTATCTATCCGTTAGACAGCGCATGTTGGCATTATAATATGTCTCGCTGGTTCCGTTTTATTTTTCCCCGTTCATTTAGTTCTTATTTCCCAACAAATATTGCCTTACTTCCATTTCCACAGCTTCATTGAGATGATAACATGTTACAATAAAACTGTCAATATGTTAGCCCAATTGGAAGTGCCATCGCGAATCCAAACTATTTAGTGCTACATTAGCTTAATTTTTTACGCCAATATATATGAACCTTCTGCATTTAATTTCAAAGGAAAACAAAGTCATGTATCTACGTCAGAGAGAAGCATGGTATTTGCATAGCTTATGGCTACTAACAGTGGGCTGAGGTTTCAAATTTAGTGAATATGAGATAGAGACATTTTAAATACTGGATTTAAACAATCTTCAAATGTTTCGGATGTTAATAAAGAAACAATGCATAGTATGAGACTTATTATTATTCTTCAGCCTTAATAATTAATTAGTCCTCAGTTGGAAATGGAATTCATCCTTATTATGGAGGTTTTTTGAAATTGCTGTGCTTATCAGCCGGACTGGAATGGATATAACTGTCGTCTACTGTTTTGGGCATATTATGACAAATGTGAAATTATTATTATAAGGCTATCTTTTGGAGACCGTGACATATACGTGTCATTTCGCAAAGTCCATTTATCGGAATCCCACAAAGGAACGGGGTGATGGCTTTTTATTTACACGCTAAACTTATGATCCCTTTTATTCATTATAATACAAGTTATAAGAATAGCGTAACATTTGGCGGCAGAGTAATATAATCCATGAAACTGTTTCGTTCCTTGGGTTTCTATGAGGAGCCTATAGACAATGAGAAAGATATTCTGGCTTTCGGTAGATGGTGTTGTAACCATTTTATATACACCTAACGTAAAACAGCCAGACTGTCGACGAACAGCAGCGTCATAGTGCTTGGTACTGGGTAAGCGTGAAAATGGGAGATGTTCATGACCAGCCGTGAACGAAACACACGAGCGTCATTCAAGTAGAAAAATTACGATTGGTAGTTTTGTCTAGACAAAGTCGTTTAGACAAGTTGTTATGAATACTTAAGCCTACAGAGAAAATAGCTTACGCTTAAAATTTGACAGTGCTACAAACGAGGCGCTTTATGACTGCCTCTCATTATGCTTTATTATTTAATGTGTCTGGTTGGAGCCGCTTGCCATAGTGCATATTTTAGTACTCATCCCTTTTGTGTGTTTAATATCACATTTTCTGTCTGATTTTAACATACGTACATATAATATAAGGCAAAACTATAGACAAATAATATCTGTGAGCCTTGCGTTGTACATTGATCAAGGAATGAGTTAATACATAGGAGGTATATTTTGATCTTATTGCTTGTATGACATAATAATTAATTATCAATTGTAAGCTCTTGTTTCCGTAATTTATATGCACACAGAGATAAGTAACACACAAGCGTGGTAGAGCCACGTTGCAGTTATATTATAGTTGCAACACGAATGGGTCGTCTCGATTGAAAGTTCTCGGTGAAATCTCAGATTCTCACAGAATACCAGCTTAATTCTGTTATGTTTCATCATATGAATCTAGAGAACGGAAAATGGCATTGGAATTGAAAATTGAATTGAAAGTGAGGCATTCCAACTAAGTCCTCAAGGTGACAGCGCATATGCATTTTGATTCTTAAACGAGTATGGATGTAGATGTCTAGGAGTCAGAGCATCGAGGGTGGACTGTGTACATGCCAGCCTTATTTTACAGAAAGAAAGTCAATATTCTGAATTCAATCACTCACAATACTTATCAAAATGTTATACTTTTTAAATTATGCTCGAACACAATTGACATATTTTTGTTCTATCGAAACCATTGTAAAAGGTAGGTAGTCCAATCTTTCATTTATGGATTCCTTCAGTGACCTAAATCGCTAAGTGGCCGAAACAACTGAGTTACCGCTGCTTCCGGGGCTAAAATTAATATAACTTTTAGTTTATTCTGTGATTGTATGAGTGATCTAAGTGGCGAATGAGTTAATTGTTCTTCTGTGACGTCTTTTCAAACTGTTGGTTATTAACGGAACATACAAAGGCATTTCACATTAAAGAACAATGATTTTTAAGATGTTCCTTGAAAAAAATTGATTGATGATTTTTTTTTCTATACCAATATGTTATACCAATCAGCAGTCACTGTATTTAGGTTTCAATTTTTGCGTTTGAAGCGAGGCGAGCAATTACAACTAAAATTTAGTGACACAGTGAAAAAACAACAGTTAACAGTTAATTCAGACACCGGTTAAACATAGATAGCTACAGATACGTTTTCATCCTTGAAAAATGATGGGATGCCTCACACCATATTTTATTCTATAAATTTTTATATCGCCGATTCCCGAAATCAATGAAGCGGCGGACCGTACTGCCAAAATAGTAGCGCGAGCGATTCGCCACTGAGTCTATGATTTTCAGTTCGATGGGTGTTTGTGTAAGTATAAGGAATTTGTCATCACATGACATTTTAATAATTGACCTTCGAAGAAGCATGTCCTTCCATGGTCCACCCAGCTTATATAATAATGTATTGAATCTAGAGACCGACAGATGCGAAGCGGTATAGGCGCGGTATATATCGGGCCGGAATGCAAATATCAGATTTTGTAATACATAGTTTTGGAACGAACTAGTAAGCGATTTTTGATATTGCACCAATATATAGATTTCGTGTAGTATACGGTTAGCATCACCCACCTCTACTTGTAGGTTTGCATTTGAATATAAGCGTGCTCGTTACTGTATATCTTCACAGGCCCCTAAAGGCCCAGTAGGGACAGGGCCTCTCCCATTGTAAAAGGTTTTTCCTGATCGTCACGCTTGATTTGCCTGGTTGACGATCGCAGTGTCAGACGTCTCGCAAATGAGATGGCCAAATGTGCACAAAGCTGTACAAAAATAAGACTATTGCTATTAATTTAAATAAAATAAAAAAAGAATTTTGAATAACTATTAACATTTCATAGCAGCTGTTGAAAAATAATCAAGTTTAAAAAGTATTTAAAGTGATTTCTTCTCTTTAACGTCACACAGCATCCTTAATGTGGCCATATAATACCTAAAAAGATGAGAAGAGGAAAAAAACAATAGCTAAACTCATAAAAATACTTTATTTCTGATATGTTATGTATAAAAACAAGCCTTCAAATAATGAATTAATACATCAATTAATGAATTAATACATCAAAATAATCATAATACACTAAATGATAGGATTTTATTTATTTGTTTAATACAGCCACGGCTTAGACATGTAGCGTTACATTATAGGATAGGGTTATTTTACTTTCGTACTTGCAACACTGAATCCGTCCGTCAAGCATCAAAACAGTCAGTGTCGCTCGGTATATGATAAATATGTATGCTTTTCTTTCGTATTTGTGTTTTATCGTATTTTACCTTATTTAATAAGTGCCGTAGCCCCACGCGAGTGCTCCTTCAATTATAAACAACGGTGTAATACATAACTTTAATTATTTTCTGTCTATTAATGCTTCGGTCAATAACAATATTAATATAATTATATTACAAAAAATAGTTACAAATAATGATTTCACAGACTGAAAAAAAGAGATTTTCCATCCAATAATCTTGATATCATCTGTTTATGTTTTAGGTTGCCATTCCGTTATGATTTGCGTCCATTTCATCCTGCTGCCGCTTGTCTTGTGTCCTGTCCGTCGCCATTTCAACTGTCTTGTTTTTTTATATATAAGATAGGGTTATTTTACTTTAGTACTTGCAACACTGAATCCGTCCGTCAAGCATCAAAACAGTCAGTGTCGCTCGGTATATAATAAATATGTATGCTTTTCCTTCATATTTGTGTTTTATCGTATTTTACCTTTATTTAATAAGTGCCGTAGCCCCACGCGAGTGCTCCTTTAATTATAAACAACGGTGTAATACATAACTTTAATTATTTTCTGTCTAATATGCTTCGGTCAATAACAATATTAATATAATTATATTGCAAAAAATAGTTACAAATAATAAATTCAAAGACTGAAAAAAAACTGCTGTCCTTATTTTATTTTTTTAGCTAAGCCAGTTAGGAAACATCCTATCATCATGCAATACATTAACCTACATAACACTAATGAATTGGAACTTTATTAATATCTACATTGTGTAATAATGATAAAAACCGACTGCCAAAATCAACTTTTTTAAATCTTCATAACCTTTGTCCATTACTGCGTAGCTACATGCACTTTTCTAATTCTTTATATAGAAGATCTGTACTTTCAAGTGACATAGGTTTCTTCTTTGTACAGTCTGGGGCACAGGTTCATACAATTTTTGGCCATCTCCTTTCCATTGTCGCCTCTTACTAAAGCTACGGGACGAGATAGACGCTCTTTTTACGCTATCCTAACAGTGTGGATTATTATTAGACCTTCATTGCTGGTAAGCATTTTTTTTTTTAACATAGTAGCTAATTGTTTAACTTATACCCATAGACCTCTTCCAGCTCTTTCCATTCTTGTCTATTGTTAGCTTTCTTAACCAGATTTTCCCTCCAATAATCTTGATATCATCTGTTTATGTTTTAGGTTGCCATTCCGTTATGATTTGCGTCCATTTCATCCTGCTGCCGCTTGTCTTGTGTCCTGTCCGTCGCCATTTCAACTGTCTTGTTTTTTTTTGTTGTGGATATGATATCTTCTGCTCTTTTGCGATCCTTTAGCGTCACGCTCAACATACATTTTTCAATTTCCCTTTCGACACTTCTCAATTTTAGAAGTTAACGTCTAAGTTTGGCACGTGAGACATGGCAAGATACACGAGTTAAACATTTTTTTTGGCTGTCATAAGAAAGTGTTTACTTTAGAATGTCTTAAAGATCAAAAATAATTGAAGCTTTCATATTATCCTATTACTATATGTGGAGGGACAAGGGAGAGAGGAATAAGATGATTGTGTGAGAGTGATATGAGAATGAAAGGAGTAGTATGCGGCTCAGTGGGTTGGTTGATATTATCCTATTACTAGCTCAGTTTTTTTGAAATATATTTGAAAGTAACCATTTTGATAAAGCCTTTAAACTCATTCATAATTTTTGACTACTAAGACACGCGCTCTTTAGAAATAATTATGACTTTATGAATTTTGTATCGCCCTAATGAATATCACTTACTGTGATTAATGTTGGTGAAGGCAGAGGATGTTTAAATGACGGAGAAAAGGGCAAAATGGAGATCGAAGTAGCGATTTGTGCCAAGCTTAATTGATTGTGCCATTAGCAGTTTGGAGCACGTTTCGCTAAATTGAAGTTTGATATGACTTTTGCATGAATGCCTAAATTAGATTTCTTGTTAATATTGCAGCAGTTGAGTTTTCGTGATAAATAAATTCAATAATATGTCTTTTACTGTGCAAGTTTGCATGTTATTATAGTCCTGTTGAACATTGGATTCTGCTCTCTGCTTGAGTACTTATTGGTTTGTGCTATAGCACAAAGACACAAATAAGTTTGTCCTTATTTATCCATCTTAAAATTGAGTTGACAGTTATAAAGAATAAAAAGATATATTACCATACAGATGAAGTATAACAATGTTAATTGATTGGTCGGTAAGACTAGTAATTTCTTTATTAATGTGTTATTGAAAGCCCTTAATCATTAACGCGTAACAAAAATAAATCTATATACTTAATAAATATCTTGTTATAAGTCTAGAATTATTTTTCGGTTACTTTTTAAAGCGTTATTGATCAGAGATTTGACGTGTTGTGTCGGCGTGAGAGAATCAACTACGTGTCGTACGGGTGTCGTAAGAGGCGGTAGAGGGGAACTGAAACATCAAACGGGGTGCAGCATCGACCTGTTAATGATCTGAGTGATAAAAACTGTGTTTTTTAATAAAATAAGGATTGTAAACGAGCTAGCAGTCCGTCTGATGGCAAGTAGATGCTGTGGCTCATAAACATCTATATCTATCCCCGATTAAGTATCAAACTGCAGATGCGTTGCCACTCCTGAGGACTAAGATGAAATGCCCCGTTTCCAGTAAAAAGTTTCTCTGGTTCTCAACACTCACCATACAAAACGCTACAGCATTGAGCTGCTATTTTACGCTGGTACTCTGTGGGAGCAGAGTCCTTCCCCGGTCGAGCCGACCTATTCGTGCCGCAATTATAATAGCTAGCTAACTGAGCTGTAGTAAGGCTTTACAGCGTAAGTGGTTACGCACCCGTCTGCCAAGTGTGGCAACTGTGTGGGGGGATCCCTTTGAGGCAGTCTATGGGCAACAGCAGTTTTTTGACAGGCCAAAAACTTTACTCCATCGCTCACTCGCGATAAAGCAAATGACCATAGCTGGAGCAGCCACAACTGCTGTGCTGCATGTATCCTTTTGCGTTGTCAATACACCTTGCAGGAAGAAGTTGACAGGAAACTGCTTATGTTTAAATTAGAAGGAAAAGTTGTTGGGTATGAGTAGAATTCGAGAGACAAAACTATCACATGCGGCAACCACATTTACCTCTATTGCGTTCCACTGCAGAGACGTCATCTAAAGTCGGATGCCGTAACATAACTTTAATGGGCTTAGTTTTTTCAATAGTATTATTATACAACCTTTAAGATAAGTTTGTGCGATAGAAGCCTGGGAGCATAAACTCATTTAAAAATCCATCGGAATAAGTTTATGATGTAATGGTCAACGACGTCTGCTCACGTATATTATTTATGATCTACCACTAAGCTTCTGGATACGTTAGGGTCGTGCAGTTTTTGACGATGTTTTGCTCCTGAGCTTTCCTGTTTTCGTGCACCGCTTCCGGTCTTACGGTTTTTAAAGCCTATGTACGAGTACAGTATCTATCATACTTGCGGCGCCCGGCGGTCTAACAAGCAGATTCATTTAAATAAATTTGTCATTTTTTAAGATTAGGAAAATTTTGGAACATTATTTACACTTTTTATCGCCTTGTAAATCATAGTTACACACAACTCTTTAATAAGAAGACACTTTCTTATTGCTTAACGCAATCTGCATTTGACCGATATTGAGAAAATATCCTGGAGGTTGTTCCAGGGTATAAATTACTATAACTGATTATTTAAATGTTCTTAGAAAACTTTTCATTAAATTAATAAATTAATTAATATCCCGACTCTTGTACCATTTCATACTGAATCTTGTAGCTATCTTGTATCTACTATTTATTGGTAAAAAAAACGTTATATACATCAAGCACACTCAATGTGAAAATAATTTAAAAAAAAAAAAACGTTTGGAGCGCACAGATTTTCTTGTCTCTTCCGTATATTAACATATTAAGATAGATCAATCAATTTATATAAAAACATATTATTTACATTGTATATTTAAATAAAAGACATAATAAAAAAAACTAAATTGATTCCAAATGGATGTAATAGATAAAGAAACCAATTTTAAAATATATAACTATAAAAAATTACTCCAAGCACCAAATAAACATAATACCTTTAATGTCTCTTGTCTATCACTAACTTTAAAAGAAGCAATAAAACGCCCGTAAATAAAATAAATCGATTTTAAAATTTTCTAATTTATTAGCAAATAAAATTAGAAGTTTATTAACAAGTTCTAATTGTAAACATTTAGCCCTACACTTTTAACGTTCAAAAAATGAGCTTTTGGCATTGGACTTGATGTAGGGTTTTTTCTTTTCATGAACAAAGCGAAAATATTTTAATATTTATTATATTAAATAAAATACTAATGAAATATGGTTATTTTCTTTTACTAAAATATCCAAACTCAAAAAAAAGTAAAATGAAAGGTTTTACTAATTTCTTTTTAAGCACTAATTAATGCAACCACACGTTAAACGGACAATGAAATGGGTAAAAAAGTTTTTCGATTAATTACAACTAGCGCTTTCCTTTACTTTCGTGGTCTAATTTAACTCCAATATAATTGTATTTTATATAAAATGTTATTTTATTGATTAAAACCACTTTTACGGATTTTATCGCGTTAAATTTATTTTATTTTTAATACCCAACGTTTCGGGTGCTTTCCAACACCCATGGTCACGGGGGACTGAGGTCAGTGCTACTGACCCGATGTCAGTGGTAACCCGGATTACATTCAGCTTTTATAATTATTAGCCTCACGTATAATCCTTGCTAGGAACTGATGTTCTTTTGCGAGGATTTGTGATCTATGAAATCTGATGTAATGGTTGGAGCCGTCTAGAATATGACCACAAATTGCAGACTTCCCGGAACGTTGTTATTTTAAACCTGCTTATATTTATATCTTGCTTATTCGCAATAGAATATTTTCAATTAATTTTATATGTATTTATACATTATCAGTTTATTATTTTTATTGGTTTTACAATTTTGTAGTGATGTTATTGAAGTAATCCATTATCATTGTCAAGCAAAACTAAAAGAGGTTAAAAATGGCGATTGCTGCAAATAACCTTTTATGGAAACCTAAATAAAGATAAAAAAATAAATCGTTTTTTTTACCAAAATAGGCTCTTACATTTGAGTGTTCTTAAACAGTCGAGTACAGCTCGCTCTCCTGCATTGAATATCAACTAGATAGTCTTTCAACTTTATGTGGGAGATAAGATCTTTGTTATTGTAAAAAAAATATAGAAAATGTATTCCAGCCATAAAAGATTAAGACTAAAGCATTACAAACTTTATATCATTACTTGATATTAAACTTTAAATTTATAATACTATATTGCACGATGTGGGCGTCGTAAAAAATTATTAATGAAGTTGTAAAAGCGTACCGGCTACAGCACAAGCAATTAAAGGAAATAAAACGACAACAGATCGCGCTTTAAAGAATAAGCAAACCACTTTATTTCTCTTAATTTAGCTCTCCTTTATTTTAGCAGAAACGCACTTTTACCCACTTTTATCCTCTTCGTTCGTCTTCTTTTATTTTCTTATAAAATTGAAGTGACGTACGAGCTTGCATCTGATGGTAAGTGGCCACTGCAGCTCATGGACACATAACTTTAAGCAAAAAAAAGCTACAGAAGCGCTTTCACTGATGAGGACTAAGATGGATTGCCTCGCAACTTGTTGTTATACTGGTCCTCTATATCCTACAGACTGGAACACAATACACCGTGCATAAAGATAAAAAAAAATGTTAATAGGTCGACGATCCTTGTTAAGAAAAATGGCGTGAATTACCAAATCTGGGAACATCTGAATACTTCAGATGGTAGCTGTCTATTTCAAGTCAAGAGATTTTTCTGGCATATCCTATACGAGTAGTCAAATATATAGTACGAGATGACAGCAAAATTTTGGTTTTGATGAAATGATTAATCTGGACTGGAATAAGTACCTGTGTACCGCGATGGCCTGAGGGAGAAGCTAAGCACTGAAAATTATTTTGCTCTTTACTCTTTTGAATGGAATTAAATGATCCTATAAATTGACGTGATTAAATTTTAATCTAACGTTCATAATTTTTAGTTATTTGCTTTGGGATTTTATAAACTAAATATCAGATGAGACCGTCTTTGGACCGTTGGCCGTGAATTATAACTTTTACTGCTTTGATCAAGTGGCTTATTAAGCTCCTGAAGAGAATTGATAAAATATGTTATTTAATTTTAACTTTACATACCGCTTACTATATTTTAAACATAATTTTACTTCTATTATAAAGTAAAAATCGACTCCAAAAACAAAACAAAATTACACATATTAGATTCTTAAATAGTTGTTATGACAGTGTATAGAACATTTGAAGCCCAGTCTTCGGATTCTATTATGTGAGAATATTTTTTTAACATTCAAAGTAATATTGAAACATATACTATATTAAAAATGTAATTTCAAAAAACTTAAACTAAAAATTTACACAGTAATACAGTCCTACTCCCCGCGGTAATTCACCAATCAAAACATTTGAAGTTGATTTGTACTATTTTTATTCAAAGTTTAATTTTTATTGGTATAGGAAACTAGAGGTGGCTTTTGAGTGGATTAAGCAACACCACAAATTGAAGGATCAGCTGCAAGAGCAAGAGTGTCGTCTAAATTGGTACTTAAAAAACTTAATCATGTAGTTTCCACCCATAAATATGGATATTTTTTTAAAAATTTAATATAGAATTACACCTACAGTATGAACAATTTTATAAAAATCAATGATTTCAAAAGGAAGGATAGGCCCATCTAAATATTTTACTCATAACTTTTTCATACAAGGAAAAGTAGCGCATCTGTCATATCAAAACACGACGTAACCAGGATCGAATTTTGTAGTGTAATTATCCTAATTGTACCATTGTTTCATAGTTTGTAGTATATAGTATCTTAATAATACTAAGCGAAAATACCAGAATTCTACCTAAAGGTCTACTTGTATTATTATTGGGTTCTTTTACATTTTAATATTAACCCTACGATATCTGTATTTACCACGCTATTTTAATAAAATTAGAATTAGCTCCCATTCTGGTCAATCGATGCTCGATCGATGCATTTATGTTGCATCTTTGATACAATTATAATGAGGGGCTACCACGATAAAAACTCTATGCTCTAGAAGCAATCGGTTTGAAAACAGAATTTCAAAATATTTTATGAATCAGATTTTCAGATTCAATTAAGCAGATATGGTTTCTTTTGTACGCTTTTCGTTTTAACCTTATTATATATAAAATATATTAGGTACTAATATTCAAAATTTTACTTACATTAAGTTCTTTAGACAAAAATTAAACAGAAATAAAAATAATAACGTCAAAAAACGAAACGTATAGATTAAGTAAACGCGTGATGCCAAAATTTCGGCACATGGGATAAAATAAACATGAAACGTCAAACGTGATATAATTTTTTTTAAACTGTATAATTTTATTTTCCATATACAATATTTTTGAGGGTCTGAATGCAACCCTGGCCTAATCTTGGTAACGTATCGTAACTAACTGTAAAATAAAACTTTGAAAATGCGTTTTCATAATAATTTAATTGTAACAAAATTAATATAAGGCTATTTATCGATGATACGATATCCCCTGTGTTTTTTTAAATCTTTGATCGTAATTTTTGCATTCTTTTACCACGCAACTAGACATATTTATGACAGGCAAATATGTCCTGCGCGCGCACCATTGTCGACCGATTCGCGTTGGCCCTAAAATGTAACTTTAGGGACAGCTTACTGGTCCGTTTTAGTTGTTCGGTCGGTCCGGTCCTTACGCTAGTAATATATAAGTCAATAATAAAAATAGAATAATTTTTCCGAGAAATCGAGAAATCGTACATATAATATACGCGTCGAACATAGAACCTCATTGTTGTTTGGCTCGGTTAATTTTTTGTAATCAGTATCTGTACAGCTAACTCTTCAACGAAGATATTTTAGAAAACTTTTTGAGATAAGACATAGATCCCCCGAATGGTTTTCCGCCTTATCGTGGCGAGGGGCTTAGAAGTCGTGACTTGGTCACCCGCGGTGAACTGAGGGGAACTCATATCTCTCTATCCTCCCGAGGCGAAGTATCAGCCCGAGATGGACACTCCGAGTAAATTTTACGAGAACACTGGTCTTCTTTCCTTCTACCGTCACAGCCGAGGTGGTGTCGCAGAGTGAGGGGGAAATGTATGTGTGATGATGGGCCATTCGCCCTATCCTTCGCGACTCTGGCGGGGTCGCACCGTTGGTGGGATCGTAGTGATAGACAATTTTCGCCGTTGGGGTCAAGAAAACTGGTGCTATCGAGTACCCGTTTTTCTGGCTTGATTTTCACGTGTAGGATGGCTCGATTCGCAGGTGGAGTTGGAAGCCCCGGTACAAGGCGCACCTAGGGTTCTGGTACGTCTTACCTGAGATGGGGAATGAGGAGAAAGTGTTTTCTCCGTTTTCTCCCGTGGAGACGCCGCTATGGCGTGACCGCCATGGTTGGACTGTTGATGTGTGTGAAAGCGTTCACGTCAAATATAATTTTGTGTTCAATATAGATTATAAATAATACTTATTGAAAGTCCCTGTTTCTATTTTACCAGACATGATATAACTTATAAAGACATAATTTTGTATAAAATATTTTTTCTTCTTATTTATCAGCCCAAGTCAACTGCTGGACACGGCCCTCGCCCGTTGTAGTGTTGAGTGGATCTGGTGTTGCAGAGGGGGGGATTTTCCCTAATCGTAACTTTAAAAAAAATCATTGATAATTAAATAACTAACTGGATCTATTTTACACAGTTACCAACTTTTCTTAACAGTTAAGTTTAACTCCGCAATGTCGGTATGTGTACGCAAGGAAAAGTAAATCTTAATTCTTCAGAAAGTTTCATTGTTTAGTAGTTGAGTGAGCAAACGGGATCTGAATAACTTTTGCACCAATTAAACTGTTAATTATAATTGTATATTTAGCAGGTCATCTCTTCTGTCTAGGAGTTCATCTGGACAGGAAACAATCTCTTACGTACGTAGTGCGTGCTCTGCTGTGTTCCGGTCTGAACGGTATAGAGCCTGTATAATAAGTCCTTACATATGAAATTGGCGTTTTGTACGAGAGGAATATAAAGTCAATTTTTGTAGAAAAATATATTTAATTAATCGAAGCATGCACCGTTGTTATCTATGCACTTTTGCCATCTCATAGGTAGTTCATTAATCCCTTTACTATAAAAACCATGGGGGCGAGAATCAATAAACTCTTTGAAGGCGGATTAGACTGCCGCACCGTAGTTGAATTTTTTCTCTTGTAAGAAGTTGTCCGAATTCCTGAAAAAATGGTAATCTGTTGGAGCAAGGTCCGGGAAGTATGATGAATATCGCAGACATTCCAATTGTAGCTCATCTAACTTACGGCCGGTTCACATATGTCTCCGTTTTACTGTTTCGTTATTTTCCGTTGGCGTATGTAATTGTATGAGCGACTTCACACATGGCACATTATTCTTTATACAGTAAAAAATATAGTTCCGTAAAAAAATGACATTTCGTTTTGTCATCGAATACTGGACGACAGAACAGTAAAAATATACGGATACGTAGAATTTTAATTTTAACGGATAGATACTGTGTGCGTGGCGGGCGGCGTGTGCGGGGTGTAGGAGGAGGAGTGATGC
This sequence comes from Parnassius apollo, assembly GCA_907164705.1. Classification (NCBI taxonomy): domain Eukaryota; kingdom Metazoa; phylum Arthropoda; class Insecta; order Lepidoptera; family Papilionidae; genus Parnassius; species Parnassius apollo. The sequence goes on along the minus strand of CAJQZP010000160.1, from coordinate 2,953,018 downwards.
GACAGGTTTTGTTTGACTCACATTTTCTATTGTACATTCCTAGAGAACGCGCGCGTGCATTGTGTGTAATAATTATTATAATCGCTGATCAACCACGTCAACCAAGGAGTGGGAAAAGTTAATAGACAAGGAAATGTTAATTAGTTTGGTGGAAGATAGGCCAGTCCTTTGGGACAAGACGTTGGATAAATACAAAGACATTGGGTGCGTTTGGCAGAAAAAAGCGCTAGCAAGCGCTTATAAGCGCTAAAATAGTTTTCGGCCAGGACACGATTGCTACTTCAGTAGCGCTGACACAATCCGCCATTTTGCTTATTTAATTTGTTTGTTTTAAAGTAGAGTTTATAAGTTGTTTTGTGCAATATTAGTTTTAAGTAATATAATGACATGAATAAACATATACATGCTATTAAAAACTCATGATTGGTAAGTTTTAATATGAATACTTTACAAACATATATTTAAATTAGGTTAGGTTCCCCGGTTAAAACTAACATCGTGTCCTGGAGGAAAATAGCTACTTACGATTTGACAGCGCTTACCGCTTACGATCGCCATTTTGCTTACAAGCGCTTGCTAGCGCTTTTTTCTGCCGAACGCACCCAATACTACAAGTATTGCAAGTTGGCGCGAAATATGTATTATTTTAATGGAGGATTTTGAGGCTATGGAACAAAGACAAAGACAAGAGTTCGGTAAGTGTCTGTTTTATTATTTAATGACATTCTAAATAGCTTCATCCTGCCATGGAACTGATCCAGCTTCGGACATGAAATAGTTCACGAATTCTGTATGGAACTAAATTAGCAGTATTACCACCTCATGTTCTTACTTCATGGGGTAGGTTTTCGTAACTAAATTCTTCAGATACGTTATTATCACTGTTTGAGCCCTCCTTGTCCCTTATATAGTTGTGTACATGCCTTAACAGTCCATACAGCTGTTGTTTTATCGATGTCTAGAGGCCGATGGAATATTCTCCACTTTTAGCTAAGATACCGAAGGCACATTCAACGTATCTCCTAGCTCTAGTCAAAGGATAGTTGAATATTCGCTTATTTATGTCCAGATGCGTCCCGCCAAACGGCCTTAGTAAATTTTCGTGTAATCGGAAACCTTCGTCTCCAATTACCACATAAGGAACTTGCGTTTCTCAGTCTCTTATCAATGGGCATGCTGCTGGTATTTGTAGACTGCCGTCTAGCATCATTTTCCAAAATGTTGTCACCTTGAATATTGATGATTCGCATTATTTTTCCATAAGATCCGACGTTGACGTATATAAAGTGATAGTCGGAGTCTACGATCGCTAATAATATGATGGAAAAATTCCTTGTAATTGATATACAGTGAACCGCTATTTAGTGGTTTTTAAGTCGGATATGTTTTACGTCGACAGCTCCGAGACAGTGGGGAAAATTAGCTTTTTTGTTAAATCCACTTGCTATCTGTTCCCATTCGTCGACTGATGTAGGAAGTCGCATTAATGTTTCACTTAAATTATTCCATATGCATCTTGAAACTTCTTTAATAATGTTGCTAACAGTCAATACACCAACGCGATAGGTGTAATGAAGATCTTTAAATGAACACCCGGATGCTGCATACCTGAAAATAAAATTAAATGTTTTATTACTTGTTTTAGGAAAACTTGTTATGAAAAGTGGAGACAGATGAAAGATGCCTGGGTGAGAACACTAAAAGATAAAAAGAATGGCAAGACTTCGATTCCGCTGTCTCAAACACGAAGCTCTACAAATACCATAATCAGATATTGTTTTTGAAAAAAGTAGTCGCTGCTGGTGAAACGCACGAAAGTGTCTCTGCTAAACAAACTAAAGAACACACCGAAGATGACACTACGATTATTTCAACACTATCAAATATATCTTCTTTAAGACATTCTAAAGTAAACACTTTCTTATGACAGCCAAAAAAAAAAGTGTTTAACTCGTGTATCTTGTCATGTATCACGTATAGGTGCCAAACTTGGACGTTAACTTCTAAAATTGAGAAGTGTCGAAAGGGAAATTGAAAAATGTATGTTGAGCGTGACGCTAAAGGATCGCAAAAGAGCAGAAGATATCATATCCACAACAAAAAAAAAAAACGAGACAGTTGAAATGGCGACGGACAGGACACAAGACAAGCGGCAGCAGGATGAAATGGATGCAAATCATAACGGAATGGCAACCTAAAACATAAACAGATGATATCAAGATTATTGGATGGAAAATCTCTTTTTTTCAGTCTTTGATATTATTATTTGTAACTATTTTTTGTAATACAATTATATTAATATTGTTATTGACCGAAGCATTAATAGACAGAAAATAATTAAAGTTATGTATTACACCGTTGTTTATAATTGTAGGAGCACTCGCGTGGGGCTACGGCACTTATTAAATAAGGTAAAATACGATAAAACACAAATATGAAGAAAAAGCATACATATTTATTATATACTGAGCGACACTGACTGTTTTGATGCTTGACGGACGGATTCAGTGTTGCAAGTACTAAAGAAAAAAAACCCTATCCTATAATGTAACGCTACATGTTTAAGCCGTGGCTGTATTAAACAAGTAAATAAAATCCTATCATTTAGTGTATTATGATTATTTTGATGTATTAATTCATTAATTAATGTATTAACTCATTATTCGAAGGCTTGTTTTTATACATAACATATCAGAAATAAAGTATTTTTATGAGTTTAGCTATTGTTTTTCCCTCTTCTCACGTTGAGTGGCATAAATGCGCGTAACTAGAGCAATAGCTTCCTATTATTACGTAGGCATCTAAGCACCAAGGAAGGATGGGAAGATAACTTTTTTAATGATTAATATACTTTAAAAGGTGGTACGTAAAATGTGGAAAAGGGGTAAGTGATCGCTTAATTTTTAGATAATTAAACCATAAAAGTTAAGAAATAAAACTACGTTTGTTTAAAAAAGCAAAGTTTACGTGGAAAAATATGATTTTTTACTCCTGCAACGTTAAAACACCCTTAAAACGAAATTGTGATGATTATAGATAGTACATATTTTAGAACTTTACAAAATTTGTCCTTATTTACCTATGAAATGTAGCTACATAATTGTAAAATAGCATAAATTAATTTTCTTTAATCTTACAACTGTGGTAACCATGTTCATTAGTAGTGTGGTTTGTATAGGTTTGCTCCTCACTGTAAGTTACAGTACTCACTGTAAGTAAAGTAGAAACAAGTAAAACGAAATGAAAAATTGTTTCAATTTACAAAACTTGTAAATTGAAACAATTTTTCATTTCGAAGTGAAGCCGGCCACAGTCGAGCGTATGCCTGCTGTACTACCATATTTCAGAGGTGTCACAGACAAGATTGGCTACATCTTGAAGCGGGCTTCCATTAAAACATACTACAAGCTGGCGAGGAAGATTAGTCAATTTTTACCATCCGTCAAGTGTAATATCCCTCTACAAGATGCAGGAGTGCATGTAAAAATAAAAATACGCAAGTGTAAGAGTAATATAATATTTTTACTGAAACGAAGACGTAATTCTTGATGCAAGATCGTACAAATGAAACTTAAATAAAATGTATTACGCTTTCATTGAAGTGGAAAACTGTAAATAATGAAAACCACACAATCGCCGCTTTGATCGTTTGTTCCGAAGGAAACCGTTTAAATTATTGTTTTTATTTGTAATGGAAGTGATGGCGGAAAGTAAAAATTTGTTTTAAGTGTGTGGTTTTTTATAATAAAATAACAAAGATGTAAGATTTTTCTGAACTAGCTATTTAAAAAAAAACAGCTAAACATAGCAACTGTTTATTGAGTGGTGGTGAGAAAAGAGAATCCAAAACTCCGTTTTTACAGGTGTTGTAATAATCAAGTTATTTTTAAAGGTGCTCTATACTCCACACTGTCTTAATTATAGATTTACGTTAACTGAAGTTAAAAAATAGTCCGCTGGGTGAATGAGAATTTAATGCTTTGTAGGAAGGTCCAATTAGCTTTAAAGTAATTTAAAGTTAATACTTCAAATTATTTTTTTTATTATTTTCAAATTATTTATTTATTAAATTATTACTGGACTATCTGGATTACATCCAGGGGATAGTCATCACCATCCAGGGGGTAAATGTAGCTTTTCTATATACATTTTAGAGTGGGGACATGTGTCTCGGTAACTTAAGATACGTCATATAGGTTACGAGTACAAATTTGTAAATACTACCGACAGACTAGTTAGACTTTTTAGACTTTATAGACATTTTAATACAAAATAAGCAAACAACAAATAATAAACGTGGTAGTAGGAACCATTTTTTTTTAAATAAAAAAAACATCTCTAAAAAAATTGTTTCCGGACCCGTACTCCTTAAAGAAAGTTGATTTTGATGAGTTGTTAACAAGAGGATGCTGCACCCCATCTCGTGTTTCAGTTTCCTTCTATCGCCTCTTACGACACGAGCGGGATGATGTGGGGTAATGGATTCTGTTACTCCGACACTACACGACAAATCTCTATTCATTATCTCTTAAAAAGTGGCTGAAAATAATGGTAGACATCTAAAAAGATATCTATTAAGTATATAGATTTTTTTGTTTCGCGTTAACGATTAAAAGCTTTCAATCTCACATTAATAAATAAATTACTAGTCTTACCGACCATATCAATTACCATTCTTATACTTCATCCTAATTTTAAAAGAGATAAATAAAGAAAAAGTTATTTGTAATGAATACTCCAGCGAGAGAGCAGCATCGTGTCCAACAAGACTATAATAACGTTTGAACTTGAAAAGTAAAACATTTAACCCGTAATGAATTTTTTTATCACTACAATTGAACTCTGGCAACATAAGCAAGAAATCTAATTTAGGTATACATATCAAAAGTCATATCAAACTTTCATTTAGCGAAACGTGCACCAAACTGCTAGTTTCATATGTAGACACAGACAGTAGCTAATTGGTATTCTTGTAAAATTTCAGTCGTAAAATGTGTATTTTACATCTTGCTTATCGAGATGATGTTTTGCCATCTGTGAGGTTTTTCAGACTTTTCCATATTCATAAGACACCCATAGCGAAATGATTTAATAGATTCTCCAATTCATACACCATGGCTATACACGTGCAATAAGGATTTTTTTCCCTATAAAATGGTAAACCCTAACGATTTTTATTTTTTACAAAATATATTTTAACTTAAAAATTATTTCGATTTATCGTTTTATACATTGCCTTAAAAATTAAACTGTGGGTCTTTTAGTTTTTTTTAAAGAAGCTTAATATCTCTGGAGCCTGGCTGTGAATGCATTAGAAGTCCTTTTTACTGATTTGTTAACCGTTTTAGGGTTGGGGAATTTGGCTACAACGTGACGGATTTTGAGTTACAATGCAAGTCTCAAGTTGAACAAACAAGGGTTCGTGTTGTATAAAATATAAATGTTAAAAGTTTTCGGGTCCAATACTTTTGAAATTTTCCCCTTATCACTAACATTGAATTTTATCCTACTTTCGATCTCACTGCAAAAGCGATACTTCGTAATTTTGTGCTAGCTCTCTGGCTCTAAAATTTATGTTCTGCGCAGATGAGAACCTCGGATAATAGTAGGTTTCTTGAACAGAAGAGTATGAAAGAAGGATGAAACATATTTATTCGACAAAGATGAAACATTGAAACATGAAATAAATTCGTAAATTTATTAAAAATGAAATTAACACTTCTGTTGGGTTAGTTTTGTAATTCTATTTCTAGCCCTATTAATTGCATGATAATGTATTATGTAAAAGGTGACCATGGGATATGCCATAAAGGTCTTATGGCTTCAGATAGATGGCGGCAAAACCATTTCGTGTAGACGGTTGACGGTAGAACAAAGGTTGCAATATACTCAAGCTGACGACGGAATGTAGCGTCAAAGGCGCGAAATGTAGTAGTGAAATAGTCAAACAGGTTGGCGACGGATATCGTGATGATTGAGGAAAACCTCTTTATCTGTCTCCTATTTAGCAGTGTAATTTAACGGGATGACACACAATATTTGTTTATTTTACAACCTTTGACATTAAATCACATATATTGAAGTTCATAAGTGTGCAATAGCTTGCAAGATTTGCCAATATTCATTACCCTGGACGAGTTGTTTGGTATAATAATGCTCACTATGACAAGACTGTGGGAGTTGGGTTCATAGCGTTAACGAATGGATTTTCTGACATACGTCACTGCTTCTTCTTCTTCTTAAAGTGTCATCTTCTTCCGAAGATCGGCGATCATTACAGCAACTTGTATCTTTGATGCCGTGGCTCTGAATAAGAAACGGGTGCTTTTTCCAAACCATTGGCGTAGGTTTTTCAGCCAAGATGTTCTTCTTCCACACCCACTTCGCTTTCCTTGGATCTTGCTCTGTATGATGAGTTTTAGTAGATCGCATTTTCGGTTTCTCTTTATGTGGCCAAGATATTCAAGCTTTTTTTCTTTACTACATATACAACTTCTGTTTTTTTCTATATGCGACTTAGCAAAGTAACGTTCTTTATTTTGTCTTTCCAGGATATCCTTAACATTCTTCTGTATACCATTTATGTATACATTTATGTATACCCACAGACGTCACTGCTCGTCCGTAATAACTCAAGAATGTAAGGAGACTATACCGTGTTTAAGTCAGATTGGCATTTAAAGAAAATACTGGTGTGCTGTGCGCTACACTTCTTTTACGTAATATACCAGCAACAAAACTAACTTTTTATTTTACGAACACTCGAATGAAAATATTATTTTGCGGATTATATGAAAGATAGGGAAATATATAATTAGTTTTCTTTTTTTTTAATTAATAAACCGATAAATCTAGTGTTTTTTATTGAAAGAGTTAAGATCAACACCAACTAGCTACTACTACTAATATGACACGGGTATCGTGCTGTGTAGTGGTGTTGCGGGTAGTGGTGTGGGGTTTAGTGGTGTGTTTAATGATCGCAGTGGCTGTGCACGCAATTGATGAAGGTTTTACTATATTCCATTTTATTTAGAGAGACTGGCATTTGATTCGAAGATTGCTATTTTTTGTATATGCTCTGTAATATTGGAAAGAGTCAGGGGTTAATTTACGGAAATACATTATGTTAACCATGTTAAAATTAAATTGCTAACATGCAAGACCACGATGCTACACTAAGAAATACACCATCGTCGTTGTCGATAACACCTACTACACGAGCATCACTGCGTTATGTGTCGTATCATCGATGGTGGTATACCTTTCCCAGTGTAGTAGTGTCGAGTTTAGTAGTGGCAGTAATAGTGTAACCGATTGACGGATGTTTTATTATATCCGTTTGAATCTTCACGTGGATCTTGTTTAACTAATTTTGATATCTTAAACAGATGCTATATTGTTATAACATAATATAATATTACATAAACATCATGGAGTAATACAATATTTTTACAGAAACAAAGACGTAATTCTTGATGCAAGATCGTACAAATTAAACTTAAAGAAAAAAGTAGTACGCTTTCTCTGAATTAGAAATCTGTAAATAATAAAAACCACACAATCGCCGCTTTGATCGTTTGTTGCGAAGGAAACCGTTTAAAATATTGTTTTTATTTGCAATGGATGGCATAAAGTGAGTGAAGTGGATGGGGCTATTTGTATCAACAAGAAACTCAATTCAAAATTTAACTTCAATATTTTTCACTATCAATAACAACAGCAAATTTGATGAATTCTTTTGGTTAGGTACGTATTAATGACCATGTACACGAGTTCAGACCTATGCAAGTCAATAGTTAGCTATCCATCTATAATGTTTTTGTTTTTGAATCTATAATAAACTATAGTAAACGTCGGGTCCAAATAGCTTTAAAATTATTCGAAGTATTACCAGGGCGTAAATGTAGCTTTTCTCTGTATATTATATATTACGAGTACAAATTTGTATTACTACCGACAGACCAGTGAGTTAGACCTTTTAGTACAAAATAAGAAAACAACAAATGCTGCACCCCATCTCGTGTTTCAGTTTCCATCTATCGCCTCTTATGATACCAGCGGGATGATGTGGGGTAATGGATTCTATTACGCCAACACTACACGACAAGTCTCTATTCATTATCTCTTAAAAAGTGGCTGAAAATAATGGTAAACTTCCAACGAGATATCTTTTAAGTATATAGATTTTTTTGTTTCGCGTTAGCGATCGAAGGCTTTCAATCTCACATTCATTAATAAGTTACTAATCTTACCGACCATATTGATTAACATTCTTATATTTCTCCCTATTTTAATGGAGATAAATAAAGAAAAACTTATTTGTAAAAACACTCCAGTGGAAGGGCTGCATCATGTCTAACTAGACTATAATACCGTGAGAATTTGCAAAGTAAAATATTTAATCATGAATTCCACTACAATTGAACTGTTGCAATATAAGCAAGAATTCAATTTAGGTATTCATGTCAAAAGTCATATCAAACTTTCATTTAGCGAAACGTGCTCGAAACTGCTAGTTTCATATGTGACAGTAGCTAATTGATATTCTTGTAACATTTCGATCGGTGAATTTCTCCACAATATGATTTTTTTATATCTCTGATCTTCTTCGTGAACTAGAATCAGCCGAAACATTTTCTCGATGTTAGCGGTTTAACATATTGGTATTGTTGCCAGGCGATATTTAGTGATAACAGTTCCTGTTGCAGGCTTAGACAGCGTGCATAACGTCAATCAAGCTTAAGCCGTCCGAAGTCTTTGACGCCCCGTTAAAATTTACTCGAAGTGAAGTTGTTGAAGTGTTGTTGACTCCGGCCGTTAAACGCAATGATGAGGTAAATACAGACTGTAAACAGACGGATTGTTGCATGGCGACAGTTTTATATGACTGAATTACTAGTACTCGTAGATAAATGATTTATATTCTTGTTCAATATCCTTTCGGTAAGAAAATCTTTTTTCTAACTGTATAAACTGTGCTATTTCTCTTCATTTTGATTCTCCCTATTTCTGATCTGCTTCTGATATAAATGGCATTCTGACTTCTTCTCGTCCTCTTGTCTTGTTGTAGTGTTTTTGAAATACCCAGACATTGAGCGTTTTTATGGGTTAAGAGTTCAGGTATGTTTTCTATAGAAGAATAGACGTCTGCCCCAGGTACAAGTCTACTGGGCGGCGCACGTAGAATTTGGGATCGGCGAGTTGAATGTTTTGTAGATAGTCTGGTTTGTTGAATGTCTTGTTGGGCAGATCGTTAATTAAGTTTTTCATAATAATCACATCTGTTGTAAATTGATAGCCGCTGTAAGCAGATGAACTAGTTTGTTAATAACACCTTTGCAGTTGTTTACCTTTGCACTTACTCCGAAAATGACACCTTTCCACCTCGGTCGAGGAAGCTGCCTTTTAAGTAATCAGGAAGGTCTGGGAAGACAATTGAAGCAGTATTTCAATTTCGCAATAATTTTTCGCCTTTTTGTTGGTTGTAATTTGAGAAGTTGCTGTAGTGAAATATGCCGTGGTTTTCATTATGGAAATCCTGTTGCTTGTTTTCGGTGCATAACTAATGATAATGACTTGATTTCGATTGTTGGTAAATGATTTGAAATAATGAAGCTTCTTTTGATGAAATCTTGTTCCAGGCTGAGAAGATTTTGGTACGGAGTCTTGTTTGCGTCGAGATGATTCGAGTGACGTAAATTTATTTTCCAAAATATTTAAAAAGATCTGCTAAAGTTGGCAAATCCATAAGATTCTCCAGGGATTCGATTCAATTTTTGTGAGTCTCAGTCTTTAGTTTTTGAGATAACATATGTACCACAAAAGGATCCCATGAACTAATGTCTATGCCTAGGTTTTATATAGGCTTTCGTTTAAGCTGTCATAAATTTTCTTGCTACGTGTTGTTGAATATTGTGGAGAAATAGGTAAATTTAAAAGAATGTTGATAAGAGACATAAAAAATAATTTGTTGTTAATGCATCGATGATTCAACAAAACTTGATAGTTGTCCGAACTGACACCTTAAGTTTACTTTTTAAAAACTGCATTTTCTGGACGTTTGACAAGGTTCAATTGGTATGAACTGCTTCGCAAAATAAATCCTTGAATGATACCCACTGATGATAATTGCCAGTGAACGTAGGTATGTGCATCTGGGGAGTGGACTTTACTCGGTGACTTTCAGATCACATCTTTGTATGTATGATATCTTTCGTGACTTGGTCAAATTTTGGTTCATAGAAGCTGAAGGCTTCTTCATACGCTCCGTTGGGGCCACTCAATCCGCTAGTCAGCTCCCAGGCATCGCTAGCTCACCAACGAGACTGGAGAGTACGTTACAAATCTTGGAATTCCCTTTTCGCTGATACTAATTCTAGGTGGATATTCGACAATGTTCGTTGAAATGCTATAAAGTTGCTGTTCTATTTTTTCAACATTTCTTTTGTTTTAACTAGAAATAAGATTTGAAATTTGCCAAACCATACGTCGAATGAATCAGAAGAAGAGAAAACAAAGTTTGTGCGTAAATCTTGCCCGGTGAGGGTTACATCCGCTAGGTTTACAAGGAAATATGTAATAAGTTTCGTGCTCGTTTTCTGTGCAGTAAGGAAATGTATACAATTTATTATATTGGGATATAAACAAAGCATTTTTTGCGAGATTAATTTGTCACAAATTTTGTATGCGTAATGATTTCAACAGGCCGTATATTCTTACACCTGATTGTTACCGTAGGCGTCATACGTCATACTCAGCGTCACAAAGCGTTGTCAAAGGTGTGAGAGTTATAAAAAAAATGAAAATGAAACTTCTTATATATAAAAACCTGATCCTGTTCTCTGAGTATTTTAGCTGTTAAATAACATAAAGGCAGTTGAAATATTAGCCTAAAGGAATCAAGTCATAATATATACATTGTTATATTTTTTTCTATTATTTTTCGAATTTTATGCAAGTGAACATTGAGGTCAGCAATAAAAATTGAAAGGAATCGTTAAAATAGGGTGAGAAAATATTTTCCATTTAAAAATCTATTTTTAAATATGATAACTACAAGTTTGCACGAAAACAGTGCAGGCGTGGATAATATTTTAACTTGCTCGACAGTTATACGGTTCTCCGTTTCCACTGGCAATGTTTTTGCATTTTTAACTGCGAATTTTCAACACATCCGTCTACAATTGACTCTACACGATATTTTTGTCTTTCGTTTAAGGAAAGTATAATGTAATTTTGAGAACACAACTTCTAACAGCTACATCTTTTTTTGGTCATTTATTACTTGCTACATACACAAACTAAATTATGCTACAAAGAACAACAAAGGAAGTATGATATTCTTAACTCATTTTTTTTTAATTCTGTATACGTATACGACAATTTATACTTTTATAATATATACATATAAATATGTATATATGTATACATATTCATATAAATAAAATTTATGTGACTGTTTGTGATATTGAAATACTCGTAAATGTCTTGTATAGAACTCAGGGTGTTATTTGCATGCGATTTTTTATTGATATAAGGATACATAAAACATATTACAGGAATACTTACCATATAACACCATTAAACAGCAGAACAATAAACATTTTCAAAAATTTTGTTTGTCTGTATAATCTTCGGAATGGTTGAATTAATTAAACTTAAAATTTAAATGAAACTTTACGAACAGATAGAGAGCAAAGACAAGACTTTGGCGATATTTTATCCGAAAATCTTGGAGACTAAAAAAAAAACAAAAATTGATAAAACAATAATTGCCTATGATTAACTTGAAACCGAAATCCTTAGCCTAGCCCTTAGCGGTATTTTGCGGATATATTGTGGTTGTAGCACGAATGGATCGGCTCGACTGGGGAAGGACCACGCACTTACATACAGAATGCTAGCGTAAAATAGCAACATTAAAAAGTCTCACGAATTTTTACGATGAAGTTATTATTTTCGGAGTTACGATTTTTGAAGTTTGAAAAATCCGAAATTCGGATTCTTATGTGGTTGAATCCGACCGCGGCGCTATTCATCAAAATCCAAGCAATCGGATTCGACCGTGCAGACCCACAGCACTTAAAACAAACCATTAAAACACGTATGTAAATTAGAGACTACTTTACTGTGAAGAAGTGTGGCATTATAGAATCTATATAAAATTTTCTATCCTCTTGTTTAATAAAAAGTCAAGTTATCCTATAGATATTTATTTATAATCTACGTTCATTTCGTACGCCATTTTCGCGTGAATGTTATCGTGTTGATTTTTGAATTTTTCTAGCGTTTTATTAGTGTTTTATTATAAAATTGTAATGAAAGTTTTTGTGTGAATATAATTTATCTTTTTACGTAAATAATTTCGAGTAATATATATTGAAATAATTGTGATTTTCACGCTGCCGATATTCGCTTGGTATGTTTTTTTTATCAATATCTATAGTCTTTTTGTAATGAAGTAAAACCTGACTTTTATATAGAAAAGTTATAAAAAAATATATAGACATAGAAAAGTAGTCTCTAAATATAAGTTTTAACGGTTTAAAATGATGCGGGTGGGTGCGGTCGTGTGCGTTCGCTCGGGATTTGCCGGTCGCATGCGGCTGCATGGATTGAGGGGATTGAGGGGTTAAAATACATAAAGAAAAGAATTAATTATAAAAGATATTTTTTTATTTCTTGATAAAATGCCAATAAAAAGGTTCTAGGACTTTTTACGATAGAGTTAATATTTTCGGAGTTATAAATTATTGAAGGTCTGAAAAATCCCGAATTCGGATACTCTTGACCAATTAAAACTACTTATAGAAAAAGAAATGTATCGAATCGCATAAGAAAATTGAGGTGGAATAGTTTTTGGTACTCATGCGCCTATTCCTCCTGAACTAAGTAATTATATGGATATATACTAATGAATTTGAAAATGGAACAAGATTATTTTATATAAGTAGTATTCTTATTAATATTATTTGCAAAATTGAGAAAATTCTTTTTTATTCGTGATTACCTGGCGAGAATTCCCACACAGCAATGTAACTCAGGTGACTTGATTTAAGGCTATGAATTTTTTTTTAATCTATTTATTTTCTCGTCACATACTCAAAAATGTCTTAACAGGCCGCGAGCCCCGAGTCCAATGAAGCTGTAAAAGTCAAAAAGGCTAACAGTATGTATTTGAAACTGAAAGGTTGAACTGTGAAAATTGACGCTTACTAATAGGTATGTCATAGTGAAAAGTTTTTCACTCCACCGTATTCGTTAAGAGCTATCATAACAAAAGTGGCTGTTGATCGCTGATGATTTATTGTGAGTATAAAAATACTTTTAAACCCCAAAAATTTTTTGAACTTTAACCTATTAGTTGAAGTGAGTTTGCTTGTTCACGAGCAACAGCTTGATATTGTGTAATTTAATTTAAATGCGGAATGGGGAATTTTTGAAGATGGAGGAAAGACAAGCTGTTAACCGAGGTCGGACAAAAAAGCTTGGGCAGTTGGAGAACTTATTCGGAAGAACCAAATATTTAAATATGAGGGGCTTGAGTGGAAACTGGGTATTGGATCAGCTGCAAAGCAAACAATCATTTACCACCTACTTTCTCTTCTTAAGCATTTTGTGCTCTGCTGCTCCTCGCCGGTCCCGGTATTTTAATTCTGTCGTAAAAAAAAATAGTTATAATGCCATCTATCGGCAGCCATAACATTGTTTTGTCGTTCCCTATTATCGTTCTTATAACATCTACGAGATCTAATGGGGTGATGGCTGATGGTTTTATTACACCGTCACCACGCGCCTCAACATACCCTTACCGTTACAGACTATTAAAGTCCACTGTTGGATATAGGCCTCCCCCACAGATTGCCTCATAGGGGAAATATTTTCCATAGTTGCCATGCTTGGCAAGCGGAGTGGCAACTGCAGTTTTCCATTTTAGTTACGTTATTAGGAAGACACTGCTGTCCATCTATCTACTAATTTGTTCCCCTCTGTCGCTTCTTACGACAGCCACCGGGATGATATGGGACACAATATTTTATAAGTCATTTAGAAAACATTCTTTATTCATAGCCGTGGTAGCTCAGTGGTTAACGCTCGCTGTAAATATAACAGAACGCGAGTAACCCGGGTTCGATCCCCGCCGGCACCAATGAAATTGTTAATTGCAATTTTAAGTGCTGATTTACCACGTGCTCGGCGGTGAAGGAAAACATCGTGAGGAAACCTGCATGTCTGAGGAATAAGAAAAAAAATATTTCGAAGACATGTGAAGTTCGTCAACACGCATTTGGGCAGCGCGGCGGACACTTCCTAGCCCTAAACCCTCTCAGAAATGAGGGGGAGGCCTGAGCCCAGCAGTGGGACGTATATAGGCTGTAACTTTACTTTTTAACTTTACTTTATTCATAAGATTAAATTTATTTAATTTCATTGTGTGACGAACCATTTTTTGTCATTACTGACATAAAACGCCATTTATGCCACACGTCGCGTACTAATATTCATAGTTTGAACAGTGTATCTATCCGTTATACGGCACATTATATGTAATATGCCTCGCTGGTCCCGTTTTGTTTTTTCCTGTTCATTTAGTTTTTATTTCCCAACAAATATTGCCTTACTTCCATTTCATCTGTTCCTGACAGCTTTATTCAGGTGATAATATGTTACAATAAAACTGTCAATTTGTCACCCCAATTGAAATACCGTCGCGAATCCAAACTATTTAGTGCTACATTTGCTTAATTTTTTATGTCAATTTATGTGAACCTTCTGCATTTAGTTTCAAAGGAAAAACAAAGTCATGTATCTACGTTAGAGTTATTTATTGAAGGAAAAAGCATGTGTGCTCAGCGGGCTGAGGTTTCAAATTCAGTAAATATGAGGTGGAGACATTTTAAATATTGGAATAAAACAATCTTCAAATGTTTCGGATATTAACATAGAAAAAAATGCATGGTATGAGAACATCAGATTATTATTCAGCATTAATAATTAATTAGTCCTCAGTTGGAAATGGAACTGATCCTTATTATGGAGATTTTTTTTTAATTTGCTATGGTTATCTGTCAAGCTGATTATGATTGAAGATGATTAAGTTTAGTTATCTATCTAGTATAATTTATTTATCTTTCGGAGGCCGTGACATATTCATGACATTTTGCACAGTCCATTTATCCGAATCACTTGAAGGAACTAGGTTATGACTTTTTATTCGTGGCTACCACACGCCAATCTTAATAACCCATTTACTAATTATATACAATTTATAAGAATAATGTACCACGTGGCGGCAGCGTAATGTAATCCGTTTCGTTCCTTGGGTTTCTATGAGCAGCCTATGGATAATGAGAAAGATCTTACATAAAGGAGCCAAGACCGTCGACGAACAGCAGCATCATGGTACTGGGTAAGCGTGACGATTCAGGCAACTCTGCTATAAAATGGGATTCTCATGTCCAGCCGTGGACTTGCTGTACTTGCTGACGTGCTGGTAAAGTCCTAACTATTGTATTGGCCACACATATCGGTGAGTAACACGAGTGACAGTGAAGTGGAAAAATCGCTGAATTTACGACAAATTACGATAGGTATATTCGTCTAGACAAAGTCGTTTAGACTTGTTGTTAGCCTACAGAGAAAATAGCTTACGTTTGAAATTTGACAGTGCTAAAAACGAGGCGCTTTATGACTGCCTCTCATTATGATTTATTATTTAGTGTGTCTGGTTGGAGCCGCTTGCCATAGTGCATATTTTAGTACACATCCCTTTTGTGTGTTTATTAACACATTTACTCTCTGATTTTAACATACGTACGTATAATTTATGGCAAAACTATAGACAAATAATATCTGTAAGCCTTGCGTTGTACATTGATCAGGGAAGAGGTTAAATATGAGGTATATTTTGATATTATTGCTTGGATGACATAATAATTAATTATAAATTGTAAGCTCCTGTTCTAAAACTTTGATACAGAGAACTAGAACTTTGCAGTTTTCCCAAAAACATTCTGTAAAAAACTGTGGGCTGCTTGTTTATCACTAGTTGAAATCTAGACAAAGTCGTGCCAAGTCTAAGGTTCCTTACTGCGATTTCTTTATTATTATAGTTAATGTTGTGTGACTTGGCCGTTGAAGGGTACACAAGGGTACAAAACCAGGTGCTACATGACACCCTTGCACCAATCTGTCGCCAGAACCGCTACCCATTGACGATGGAAAATTGCCACTTGGAAAACGTTGATTGAATAACCAGTCAATTGTAGGCTTGATAAAGCTGCGTATTTCAATAATACTTTTGTATAGGCGAGCCTGAAACAAACAGTATAAAAAATTATTTCCAGTACAGGCGGACTTCGAATCATTGATAGAAGTCCGTCTGTACGTCTATTTTATGTTAGATCGGTGGTCGATTTGACGCTCCAAAAAGAAGAGAGCAGAAGTCAGCATTGTCAATGCTGAATGCATGTGTTGCACAATCAACAACCGCCTAAAATGAGACACTAGCGTCCAATTACCAATACCAGTATGGGCTATTAACTAGCTTAACAAACATAGGTAGTTACAACAGATATAACATTACGTGTAAACACAATTACGTGCAACATTACGTGTAACCGCAACTTTATCAAGCCTACAATTGACTGGTTATTCAATCAACGTTTTCCAAGTGGCAATTTTCCATCGTCAATGGGTAGCGGTTCTGGCGACAGATTGGTGCAAGGGTGCCATGTAGCACCTGGTTTTGTACCCTTGTGTCCTTGTGTCAACGGCCAAGTCACACAACATTAACCATAATAATAAATAAATCGCAGTAAGGAACCTTAGAATTGGCACAACTTTGTCTAGATTTCATTACTTTTTAGAGATAAACAAGCAGCTCCATCGAGACTTGGCTAGTTTTTTACAGAATGTTTTTGGTGGGATTTCACTTCTTTTTTGTAGAAACGTGGGCACTTTGATTTATTTTATTAGATTTTTTTATTCGACAATTTTTTTTCTTTTTAAGAGTAGTTTTTTTTTGTTATTACAAATCTTTCTTTTCTTTTTTTTCCGGTTCTGATTCTTGTACAGTAGCAACAGTTTTTCGTATTGCCCATTCGCGTTCATTATTTATTCTTTTAGACGGTTTAGACGGTTTAAAATCTGAAAGATCGGCGCGGTATTTACGCCTAAGTCGGTTGTATTCGGTGATCGCTGAAGCTTGAGCTTTTATACTCTTGAAGTCAACATTTATGAGGTGCATCCCATGAAGATTGGTTACTCGTGAAAGCGCCACGTAGGCTTGGCCACAAGTGAATATGGAGGTGCCAATGTCCATGAGGGCATTTTTTACACTTAGACCTTGGCTCTTGTGAATTGTTAGGGCATACGCCACACAGATTGGGAATTGTTCCCTGTACACGTATGTCCGGGTTATGATCTCAAATTTTGACTTAATAGGCAATAATTCGTGAATCAAATTATTAGCGAATTTTACTACCAGTTTTTTTAGATTTTGTTTGGTCTTCCGGGACCCACCTCACTTTTTGTACAATGCCTAATGACCCATTCACTAAACCTAAACTAACATCAATTCTCCAAGATTTTAGCTCCCTCTTTAATGATTATAGTTTCTTCCAGTCCAGCAGTCATCGATGCATCATCTTCATATTTTTGTAAACACGCTCGGGCTTTCGTTATCATACATTTTGAACAATCCAAGGAATCTTTAGCAACTAACTTTATCTCGGGGTGCGAAATCGCTTTTAACATAGCATTGTTTAACTGCATACCCATATTTTGCTTGAGTTCGTGAAGTTGGATAAAATTACCTAAATTAACATTTAATTTCTTTACAAATTAAAAGTTAACACTAGTAATTAATTTCACTTTTCCGGTCAAGCTTCCTTGTGAGCCGAGTTCAACTCTGCCATCGCATCTTGCCTATTTATATAAGGCGTTCCTTTCAATGTAATGCGCGAGGCACGAGGTATATTCGGTTAGACCAGAAACTTATTCTTCGCTGTCGGAGTGATTTGTGATGTCACTCCCTCGTTCCTGACACTAGATTCGTTTTAACAATTTTTCTAGTAAACAAACGAGTATCTTCTGGTAAGTCCCTCAAACGTTAGTGCTATTTCCATTAAGCCCTTCAATGGAATGTGAGAGCAGAGGTTCAATCGCTAGAAGTTTTCTGATTGAGTCTTTATCTGATTAGGGGTTAGTTTTTCAAATGGCGACTTTTCTCTAACGGGCGGAAGTTGCAAAAGATAACACGCACACACGCAAGCACTAAAATATGTTTTTTTCCAAACCAACCATCTTCTACATCAGAAGTATCAAACAATTCGGATTAACGAAGATTTATGTAGGCTAAAGTTACATTAGATATCATAGACACTTCATCTATAATAAATAATTCGACAGTTTTTAAGTCTGTCCTTAAAACTTGAAGTACTTCGTCTGAAAGCGGTTTGTATTTAGGAGTTTGTTTATGCTCTACGGGCAGTTGTAGTAATCTGTGAACAGTTAATCCGTTTACGTTAAATGCTGCAATTCCAGTCGGGGCAGTAATAGCAACATTTTTATGCAGGTTGTTTTTAATCCATATTTTATGGTTTTTATTAAATAACTCTTGCCGGTGCCACCGGTGCCACTAACAAAATGTCTCAATATTTCTTTTTGGTTCCTAATTTTATTAGTGACTGTATCAAATACTTTTTTTGGTCAGAATTCAGTTTATCTATCATTGCTTGCTCATTCATTTCAGAAATATCCGCTTCAACTAAATCAAAGTTGTTTTTATCTTCCATAGCATTTACCGCTTCCAAAGCTTCAAACTCTAAAGGATTGTCGGGTCCCTCATCTACTATGTTTTTCCTTTCTTCGTTTAGTTCTGCTACTTTTTCTTCTACCTTTTCAAAAGCTGTTTGTAAAATATTTCGTAATTCAGTCCGTAAATTTCCGTAGCGTAACGCTTCTTGTAAATCGTCCTTTACAGCATTAAATGTTTCTGTGTATGTCTCATGTTGCATTTTTAGGTCATCTAGTATTCTCCAAGGTTTAAATAATAACAACAAGGAAAAGAAATATTTTTCAGGCATTTGCTCTACATCATACAGGTAATGGTTAATTAGGTATGGTCTATCTCGTTTTTTTAAGTATTTTTTATTTGCTAAAACATAATACTCTATTTTATTTGAAACAGGCCGTGTATTAACTAAATCATAGTCTTTCGAAAAGTCAAATAAATTCATGTCTTGTAATTCGTCAGGTCTGGCAGGGTAAACGTTGTCTATCCAAGAATCGTAATATATGTCGATCGTAGTATATAGTGGAATTCGGGTCCAGTGCAGTCATTTCAGATTTCGATTTAACCCTGCGATTACGATGAATGTTTACGTCTAACCATCTTATTGTTGTTTGTGGGTCCGTGCCGTAAAGTGGTATTCCCAATAATGTACCGCTGGCTTCTAAAACTCCGCATTCTCGATTCGATAATACTCTGAGACCAATATTATATAACCGGCTTCTAAGACTTTTTGTAGAGTTAATATCGTTAAACATGTCGGTTGCATGGGTCTTTTCACTTTTAGTAGTATACTTGGTCACATAATAGTTCAAAATGGCTGTTTTCTCTCTATTGAATGTCTATATTTCCATTCCACGCCAACAGCAAAGCGGGATTGTAGTCATTAATCATATCTGACTCCTTTGAGCGGACAATATTGTAGAGACGATTATTAGAGCTGAGAGTTTTTCTTGCTGCTATAGTTTGAAAAATGTCTCTTATGATAAGAGAATCCGTCACAGTTCGAGGAAATCCAAAACGGCAAACTGAAACGAATCCTTTTTTTCGTTTTCTTTCTCCTCATGCAATAACTGTTATGTTTATGCATTGGATACGAAGTGACCCGTTAATGTAAAGTAGGAGAAATATCTTTTTTTTGGAATGGCACATGTCACGTATTTAGAAATAGATGACGCTACCTCGTCTATAGATGACTTATGTAGAATAGGTGCATCCTTGACCCATAACATTAAATAGAAGGGGTGCTCTCGACGCCAAAAGTAATGAATAATCTTACCTAAAGGCTCATCTGAACTAGTTATTAAGTCTAACATTGCATGAAACTTGTTATCTATAAAACGTGAGGTAGATACGGGGTCAAGAGCAACCAATTCACTGATTGTTTTATTAGCCATTTCAACGTCATTTACTGCCTGATGTAATCCTCCCACATCCACTCAGAGGGACTCATGGTAAGAAACCAAGTTGCTGGACCGTAATTTTGAGTCATACAGTTTACATCGTTTCTTGATTTCTTCCAGAACTGTTCGGTGTTTCTCAGTCGGCCAAATATTGCGGTCAAATCACCTTCCAGCTCATCATTTTTAAGCATTTGGAGATACTGTTCTGCCGTAATTTTATCTCTCTGATTAGCACAATTCATTTTATAAAAGATTCCGGAGTTTAATTGGCACATATTAGCATCATTCAATAATAAAAATAAATACTGTTGGTTATGTCTAAATTGAGGATGTTTTGACATAAGCCGGGCTTTACTAAATTCACTAGAAGTTACTTTCTGCTGCCGATTATGAAATTGGCCGTATTTTCCTTCTACATATAAATGTGGAAAACATTTAACATCGAGGTCTTTATCTCGGGCATCAATCGGTGCTGTGTTTACTTTGAGCATTTGGTAGAGTTCTGAAGCTGGTGCATTTTGTTTCCGTTCATTCAAAGGATACATGGTGTAATGCTCATAATCAGTTTCCTTTTCTCTTGTGATTTGGGTCAACAGTGCTGCTGTACCATCTTCTAAAATGCCTTCTTCAGCATTATCTGGTGTATTTGTAACATTATGTTGAATATTTTCATGTATGTTTATGAGCTGATTAGGTAAATCTGTTAATTTGATATAAGCATAATGTTCGTTTAAATTTTTTAAGTATTGTAATGCTTTGTACACTTTATTAACGTCAACAATATCTTGCCATATAATATTTGCTTTGTTTGGCGTACTTCGGACTATAATATAAAGTTCTGGGTTTTCAATTATTGCGTCTTCAGGTTTTGGGAGTTTTTTTAGGGTTTCTTCCTTCGGAAGTGGTAAATGAAAAGTCCTGCCCTTTACTTTTTTAACCATCTGACGATTGGGTAGACGTTTACTAGCCACAGGATTCATTGTGACAACCACCTGAAACGCTTTAGCGCGTTGGATTAAAATGTTTTCATAGTCGTTCAGCTGAGCTATTTCTGGTGGAACAGTGCTTACATGCATGTCATTGAGGATACAGACAGCAGGCATTTAGGACGAATCTTAGCAAGGCATGTGTGGCAAATGTACGGACTGTGAGTTATTAGGCTAGAATTATAGTAGTTCAGGAGTTGATTCCAAACATCTGTTGATATGGGCTTTCTTAATCGTTCTATGGAACTAATATCCCTAGAATAACATAGTTTATTGCACGACATACAATCCAGTTTCGGTGTGTCTACACTTTTTTTTGGAAAATAATTTAAAAGCAACCTTATTACTTTTTATTATTTCATCTTCCACGATTTCACTATCAGGTGTACGCCCTACAATGGCACTTCCTACCGTCGGTTGCTTTCCTAGCTCCATAAGCTTATCCACATTACCACTTGCCCAAGAATCGTCAATATCAAGCAATAACTTACAGTCGCTGTGTATTTGATAAATCTCTCTGATAATAGTCCGAAGATGTGGGAAATGCGATTTAACGTTATTAATAAAGTTGATATTTTCTTGCAGTTTTCCTGTTTCTACAGACATCGAGTAAATTTTCAAATTTAAATAATTCAATTTTAGTACGATTCCATCATTTAATACGCACAATGAATCCGAACAAGACCAAGTCAGACTTTTGGACATTTTCTTAACATTTGTAAAGGTTTTTGCTTTGCCAGAATCATCAATCTCAATAGGTTTTTCTTTATCTTCATAAACCTTATAAGATTGTTCAGAATAAAATGGCTCCTGATTACTGCGATGTTCGGATTTACCAAGAAATGCTTCAAATTTGTCTTTAATATCCGTGCTTTCAGGACATATTTTCAACTTCTCTAATGCCGCTACTATTTTTTCTTTTAATTTATTTGCAGTCTTGTTCAAATCTTCTAAAGTTCTTTGCCTATTATCGAGAGTCCACTTAACTATTTTTTCTGATTCTAATCTATCTTTAAGTTTAGTTGTAAGAACTCTAGTGATTGTTTCTATGTTTCCCTTAAACTTTAGTTTGTCAGTAGATCTCTTTCGCGCTAAGTTTTGTCTGTTTACTTCCGGATGTGAAGCACGGTAGCGACATACTGCAGCCTGATTGACTTCCGGATGTAAAGCACGGTAGCGAGATACAGCAGCCTGATTGACTTCCGGATGTGCAGCATTGTAGCGTGCTACAGCTGCCCGGTTTACTTCAGGGTGTGAAGCACTGTACTGTGCTACAGATGGCCGGTTGGCGCCTGGATGTAAAGAATTATAAAGTTCTACAGTTTCTCGACGTTTTTCAGGGTGTTTTTGTCGGTAACGAGCCGCAGCTTCTCGAAGTTGTTCAGATCGTGACAGTTCGGATACCTTAGGTCTTCCTTTTTTAGTTTTAGTTGGTCTACCGCCTTTTCCCTTATGCTTCATGTTCAATTAACTTTGCGTAGAGTTTAAGTCATATAATGTACATATAGCAGTATCTGATGTTACAGAATTTAATGTTATGGGATTAAAAGGGGAAGAAGATGGTTATAGGAATGAGTACATCGTAGTGGCCGCTTAAGTAACTACCGGTAAAACGTAAACACTTTTTTTGGCCAGCATCGCCAAAGGAACCTCTTAGTATACCGTTCTCATACACTTCAAAAATGAAAGGATAGATTTTTCCAGCAGCCATAAGCTCAGAAGCTGAGCCGTAAGTAGTGGGTTTCATCATATCGCTCCTGTAGGACTGCGCGCTCGTGTATACGTTTTTTTTTTTTTTTTTTTTTTTTATAGAAGAGGGGGCAAACGAGCATGTGGCTCACCTGATGTTAAGTGACTACCGCCGCCCATGATCAACCGCAACACCAGGGGAATTGCAGGTGCGTTGCCGGCCCTTTAGAAAGGAGTAAGCTCTTTTCTTGAAGGTCCCCAGGTCGTATCGGTCCGGAAAAATCACCGGTGGTAAATTATTCCACAGAGAGGTTGTACGCGGAAGAAAACTCCTTTTGAAACGTACAGTGGTGGACCGCCAAGCATCCAGATGGTGTGGATGGTATCGGGACGTTTGCCGTGTAGTGCGTTCACGAAATTTGGCGGCTGGGATTAATCCGAACAATTCCTCAGAGCACTCCACGTGATAGATGCGATAAAATACGCAAAGAGATGCAACATCTCTTCGCAGCGCCAGTGAGTCGAGCCGATCGGAAAGCACTCGGTCGTCGACGATTCGAGCCGCTCTGCGCTGGATGCGGTCAAGTGGAAGGAGCTGGTACTGGGGAGCCCCAGCCCAGAGATGGGAACAGTATTCCATGAGCGGCCGAACCTGCGCCTTGTAAAGTTGCAGGCGGTGTGCCGGCATGAAATACTGTCCCGCTCTGCTGAGCACGCCAAGCTTTTTAGAGGCCAATTTGGCCTTCCCTTCCAAGTGACCACGAAACTGCACGTCACTCGATATGTCGACGCCAAGGATTCCGATACTGGCTGAGGCAACAAGGGGAGTGCCTTGAAACTGAGGGGATACGACAAAGGGGTTCTTTTTAGCGGTTAACGCGCAAACTTGTGTCTTCTGGGGGTTAAACTGGACTAGATTTAGTCGCCCCCAATCCGAGACTCTGTCCAGCAGAGACTCGACTTCAGACACAAGTTTGTCCCGGCACTCAGAGACGTTTTCCCGAGAAATATTGGCTCGGCCGGTGTAAAGAGCATCACCAGTGCTGTCATCTGCATAGCAATGAATGCTACGGGTTTGCAACATATCATTGATATGCAGAAGAAACAGCGTTGGCGATAGCACGCAGCCCTGTGGAACACCAGCATTAATAAGCTTGCAATCGGAGCTTGCACCGTCTACAACGACCTTGATGCTCCGATCTGCAAGAAAACTGGTGATCCAATCGCACAATTTCTCGGGAAGCCCATAGGAAGGGAGCTTCGAAAGAAGCGCTTTGTGCCAAACCCGATCGAAGGCCTTCGCAATGTCCAAACTAACGGCCAATGCCTCCCCCTTGGACTCTACTGCCTCCGCCCATCTGTGAGTTAGGTAGACCAGAAGATCACCAGCTGACCTACCACGGCGAAAACCGTATTGGCGGTCACTAATCAGCTGGTGATCCTCAAGGTACCTCATGAGCTGGCAGTTTACAATGGACTCCATTGTTTTGGAGAACAAGGAGGTGATGGCGATAGGCCGGTAGTTGGACGGGTCTGAGCGGTCGCCTTTTTTAGGGATCGGGTGGACGAAAGCCGTCTTCCATGATTTTGGGACTACGCCTAGGGAGTAGGAGTACCGGAAAAGACGCGTTAAAACCGGTGCCAACTCTGGAGCACACGTCCTCAGCACAATTGGGGGGATTCCATCAGGCCCACTCGACTTATAGATGTCCAGGGAGAGGAGTGCTTTGCGAACCGAGCGCTGAGTGAACTGCACTTCCGGCATGGAGCACTCACACCGCGGGATGGTCGGCGGCGTACTCCCCCCGTCATCGAGAGTCGAGTTAGACGCAAAGAAAGAGCCTAGAAGATCGGCTTTCTCCTTTGCGGTGTGGGCCAGTGAGTCGTCCTCCCTGTGCAGAGATGGAAGAGATGGCTGACAGAAATTCCCCTGGACAGCCTTGGCGAGAGACCAGAATGCACGGGTTCCAGAAGGAAGACGAACTAGTCTCTCGCCAATTCTGCCTATGTGCTCTGACTTTGCCTTGGCAATGACTCTTTTGAAGGACCTATACGTCACCATCAGCATCACACGTGTACACTTGCATTTCGTCCCAATGTTCAGCAACGTATGCAACTATAGCAGATCTGATACTGCAAGTTGAGTCAGTTCTACCATACACCAAGAAAGATATTGAATGGAAGAGACAAGACCCGTCTTTGGGCATACCAACTACTTGGTAGCCACTAAGTTCATCGTCGTCTTTTAATATTATCGACATTTTTTTACGATATTATCTTGCGAAATCAAACACAAATAAACTCAACGACCTTTAGTATATGGACAACAAATCAGAAATACCGATAATATTTAGACTAAAACAATAATAACCTATATCTTTAAGACTTCTTTTGTCTTAAAAAAAAAATCAAAGAAAATATTACTCAGTCTACTCAATCTACACAAACTATAAACAAAACGTTAACTCTTAATTAGTAGACAAATGTCATTATAATTAATTATCAATGAACTTTCTACCAAATGTATTACCTCTACCTAGTACTGAAATACAGCTAAATTAATGATATTTTTAAACGAAACGAAGTAATATCTAACTAAATAAACTAAGCGCGTTTTAAAATACAGTCAGCGCCATCTAGCGACGTGTGCGGGTATCACCGCCACTCTTATAATCCAATGCATTATATTTTGACCAAATTTTGAGCGAAATTAATATTTTAGTGTAATTTGTTTATTTAATTTGAATAATGTTCGAGTAGAATAAAGTTAATCGTTCGACTATTTTTTTCTTGTAATCTTGTAAGTATAAGTATAAAAGCCAATCTAGTGTTATCAAGAGTTTTCCTTTAATTTTATTTATATGCGTATTAAAAGCAGAAGGGGGAGGCATTCGCCCACTACGCTGGATTTTTGCAATGACAGTAGATTTTTATGTACCAATGGTAGAAGGGGGCATTACCATATCTCTAATACATCTGAGACCAGCTGAGGGTTCTTCATCAGATACTTTAGACCTTCGATTTTTGACATCAAATGAAGCGGCCAAGTTTTTTGAGAACGCTTTTGTGGACATTTGGCCTGAAAATGCGGCGAAATGGTTCCAGTAAAGGATGGTACGGCAGTGTTGCTTCGCGCTCGACTTGGCGGAGGCACTGCCGTGCGCCCCGATACTCGTAGTAGAGCCCCACAGCAGCTGTGTTATAGTTGTAGCAGGAATATGTTGTCTCAGTCGTCGTCAGGTGAGAGATCAGTTTCTCACAGTATACCAGCTTAATTTTGTTATGTTTCATATGATGAGTCTAGAGAACGGCAAAATCTTTTATTTTAAATGAGGCATTCCAACTTAGTCGTCAGGGTGATAGCGCATATGCATTTTGATTCTTAAACGAGGATGGCTGTAGATGTCTATGGGCTAGAGCATCGACTTACCATCGGATAGACCGTAGACAGAGAAACCTATAGACTAATGATTAGCGTGGCCTAGAGTGAGAAAGGAAGATGACGTAGTTTTAGGTTATACAATAATCTTTATGACTTTTAAACATATTTAGATAAAATTTTTAATTGTTCTAAGTACTGAACTGAACAAGAATTACCAATCTTAAGCTTACAAAACACTTTTTTCTCACTTAAACCAAATTGTAAACGCCTTAGATCGCTACGAACTGTCAAAATTGTTTATCAAAGTGTAGTTTGCTAAACAAAAAAACCTGGCACGGAGAAAGGGACAAACAATCACACCGCTCTGTCTCATTTCTATGCAAGACGTTTGCATAAATCTATATTTTTCGTGTGTGAATGCGAATGAAGGCGACAATTTGTCTATAGGTTTCTCTGTCTACGGGGTAGACGGTGTACTTACCAGCCTTATTCTTTAGAAAAAAGTCAATATTCTGTAATCTGTGTGCCTGTGAAGAAACGAATTCAATCACTTAGAATTTTTATCCCAATATTTTAATTTTTTAAATTATGTTTGAGCACAATTGACATATTTTTATTCTATCGAAACCATTGCAGAAGCTATGTAGTCCAATCTTTCTTTATGGATTCTTCAGTGGCCTAAATCCCTAAGTGGCCGAAGCAACTGCGTTACCGCTGCTTCCGGGGCTAATATTAATATAACTTTTAGTTTATTCTGTGGTTGATGAGTGTTCTAAGTGGAGAATGAGTTAATCGTTTGTATTTGAAGTGTTTTCAAACTGTTGGTTATTTAACAGAACATGCAAATGCATTTAGCGTTAAAAAATAATGATTCTGATTTAAAGATGTTTCTTTCGAAACAAATTTTACAATGTAAGCTGTTATACCAATCAGCAGTCACTGTATTTAGGTTTCAATTTTTGCATTTAAAGCGAGGCGAGCTACTACTACTAAAACTTAGTGACAAAATAGTTAACAGTCAATTCAGAGTCACCCGTAAATGGCTAAAGATACGTTTTCATCCTTGAAAAATGATGTGTTGCCTCATACCATATTCTTTTCTATAAATTTTTATATCTGCAGTTTATATACCACAAGTTTTAGGTTGCCATACCATTATGAATTGCGTCCATTTTATCCTGCTGTCCCTTGTCGTGTGTTCTCTCCATCGCAATTTCAACTGCCTTGTTTTCTTGGTGTAGTGTGATATTTTCAAAAAAACCAAAGTTTTTTTTTTAGTTTTTATCTTTAAAAAAGTTAACGTCCAAGGTTTGCATTTATACGTGAGACATGACAAGATACACGAGTAAAACACTTTTTTCTTGGCTGTGAAAAGAAAGTGTTTACTATAGAATGTCTTAAAGACGACAGTATTGATATTGTTGAAATAAATTTTACTTTATATAGATCATCAAAATAGTTGAGGGTTTAATATTGCCTTGTTACTTGCTCGGATTTTTTTTGAAAGGAAGTTGAAAATAACCATTTAAATAAAGCCTCTCAACTCATTCATAAACTTAGACCACTAAGATACGCACTCTTTAGAAATAATCACGACAGCGATTTAAAATAGATCCTTTATTAATTTTGTATCGCCCTAATGAATAGTACTTACTGTGATTAATGTTGGTGAAGGCAGAGGATGTTCAAATGACCGTGAAAAGGGCGAAAGAGATCGAAGTAGCGATTCGTGACAAACTTAATTGACTGCGCCATTAGCAGTTTGGAGCACGTTTCGATAAAAGGAGGTTTGATATGACTTTTGACATGAATACCTATATAAGATTTCTTGCTTATATTGCAGCAGTTGCGTTTTCATGATAGAGAAAATTATTAGCATATATTTTACTGTGCAAGTTTGCACGTTATTATAATCCCGTTTTACATTGGATTCTGCTCTCTGCTTGAGTGTTTTTTGGTTTGTGCGATAGCAGAAAGACACAAATAAGTTTTTCCTTATTTATCCATCTTAAAATTAAGTTGACAGTTATAAAGATTAAAAAAGGTATACAGGATTTGAAGTATAAGAATATTAAGTGATATGGTCGAGAAGACTATATTTATTTATTAATGTGAAATTCAAATCCTTTAATCGTTACCATAAAACCAAAAAAATCTATATAGTAAGTAAATGTCTTGTTATAAGTCACAATTATTTTCGTCACGTTATTGATTAGAGATTTGACGTGTCGTGTCGGCGTGACAGAATCCACTACCCACATTATACCGTTGGTGTCGATAACGAGATGTGGTGCAGCATCTTCCTGTTGACAACTCTAAATAATATCCACCGTGGTTACTCACATATCTTTCAAGTGTGACAACTATGGTGAAAATTCCCCTGTATAAAACTTCAATTGTATTAAGTTTATTAGACAACTGTCAACGGCGTCTGCCCATGTGTATTATTTACGGTCAGCCCTTGTTTCTTGATGCTTTCGAGTCGCGTACTTTTTGATGATGTTCTGCATCTGCTTCAGGCTAACGCGCACCGCTTCGGGTCTTGTGGTGCTTAATTCCTATGTACAGTCAGAGAATAAATAATAGTACATCATACTTGCGGCACCCGGCGGTCTACCAAGCAAATTCAATCGAATAACTGTCATTTTTAGGATAATGGAATTTTGTAATATTTTTTACACTTTTTGCCTTGTAAATCATAGTGACATAAATATAAAACTCTTGTATAGGAAGACACTTTCTTATTACTTAATGTAACCCGCACTTGTCCACTATTAAAAAAATATCCTGACAGTTGTTACAGGGTATAAATTACTATAGTTGATGATTTAATTGTTATTAAAAACTTTAAATTAAATTAATTTATTGATATCCTGACTGTAGTTCCGGGGCATAAGCTACAATTTATTATATATTCGTTATTAAAAACGCTAAATTGATTAAACATATTCGATGTTTAAAGAATTTAAATTAATTAAATTAAAAAAATGATTCTAGGCACCAAATAAACTTAAAACGTTTTATTGTCCCTTGTCTATCACCGATTCTACAAAATTCTTGAAATTACGCAGGAGTATAAAAGAAGTTATAAAAAATCAGAAATTAAAATAAATCGATATCGTAATTTTCTAATTTATTACCAAAAAATTAATTAGAAATTTAATAACAAGTTCTAATTCTAAACCTTTAGCCCTATACTTTTAACGTTCAGATAATAAACTTTTATTGTGTGGTATTGGACTCGATGTAGGGTTTTTATATTTTCACGAAAGAAACGAAAACATTTCGTGAAATATTTTTATTAAAATATAATTTCATCTTTAATTAAAATATCCGAACTAAATAAAAGTTTATGGAAAGGTTCCGACTCAAAAATTGACCAAATTCTTTATAAGCACTAATTAACGTAACATACGTTTGACGGACAATTAAACGGGTAAGAGAGTTTTTCTATCAATTAAAACTAGAGCTTTTATCTGTAATATAATTGTAATTTTATATAACATACTATTCTAAGACGCCAAACTTAGTCACAATAAATTATTTAATTAATTTTATCTGTATTTTTATATTATTTCTTTATTATTTTTATTGCGATTTTTTTAATGATGTTATAGAAGAAATGCACTATTACAGTAGTTAAAAGCAATAGTTATAAAGTTACAAAAAAGCGATTTAAGCAAAATTCCTTTTAAAAAAACCTAAACAAAACGATAACAAATAAATCGAAGATATTTACGCTAAAGCGGACTCTTACATTGGAGTGTCTGTAGACAACTACCACAATACGTTGCAATCGCGTAGTATTTTTTCTAAAAAATAAATATTTTTAACAAGGATAACCGACATCTGATTAATAATTAAATGAGCATTGCTAAATATCCTTACTTTAACCGAGCCAAAAAAACAAAGCGATTCTATGTTCGACCCGTGTAATATATGTATGTTCGCCGATTTCT
This sequence comes from Parnassius apollo, assembly GCA_907164705.1. Taxonomy (NCBI): domain Eukaryota; kingdom Metazoa; phylum Arthropoda; class Insecta; order Lepidoptera; family Papilionidae; genus Parnassius; species Parnassius apollo. Next base: position 2,922,806 of record CAJQZP010000160.1, on the reverse strand, counting down.
CGGAAAAATCATTCTATTTTTGTGGAATAGCTAATACTTTAGGAATAGTTTTATCTAAATTTTAAGAAAAATATCCATATTTATGGGTGGAAACTACAGAATTAAGTTTTTTAAGTGATAATTTAGACGACATTCCTGCTCTTGCAGCTGATCGTTGAATTTGTGGTACTGCTTAATCCACTCAAAAGTTACCTCTAAATTTCTATACCACTAAATATTAAAAATTTTTGTTAAAAAAGTATGAATCAAGTTAAAATCTTTTTACCGCTGGGAGTAGGACTGTACGATAGTGTATGTTATTGGTTTTAGTTTTTTAAATATATTTTTTAATATTATTTAAAATGTAAAAAAAATAATTCCCAAATAATGAAATTGGAAGTCTAGGCTTTAATTCTTCTATACACTGTCTTAACATCGACTTCAGAAGCTAATATGTGGAAAATATTTTTACTTCGAAGTCGATTTTTACTTTATACTATAAGTAAAATGATATTATTATAAAATAGAGAAGCGGTATGTAAAGGTAAAATGAAATTGCATATTTTATCAATTCTCGTCAGGAGCTTAATAATCGCTTGCTCAAAGCAGTAAAATTTATAATTCATGACCAACGTACCAAAGACGGTGTCTTTTTTTTTGGTTTTTAGTACTAAGAGTAAAAACATGCGTGCTTAGCTTTTCCATCAGGCTATCGCAGTATACAGGTTCTTATCCCAGTCCAGATTAATACTATAGGTCGCTGTGTGGCGGCAGCTTGCAGCATAAGGGAATCCATCATGCCACTCTTGCCGAGACATATATATATATATATATATATATATATATATATATATATATATATACTCACAGTAAGGATGTCTGACTAGTCGTATAGGATATGTCAGAAAAATCTCTTGACCTATATCAGATACTACCATGAAGTATTCAGATGTCCCCAGATTTGGTAATTCACGCTATTTTCTTTACAAGGATTGTATATTGTGTTCCGGCAACAAGCTGTGAGGCAATCCATCTCAGTCTTCAGCAGTGAAAGCGCTTCTGCAGCTTTTTTGCTTAAAGCTATGTGTCCATGAGCTGCAGTAGCCACTTACCATCAGATGGACTGCAAGTTCGTTCGTCACTTCGATTTTATAAAAAAAAGAAGACGAGCGAAGAGGAGCAGATCAAAGTTGTGGATACAAGTGAGTGTTTCTGCTAGAACGAAAGAGAACTGAATTAAGTGAAATAAAGCGGCTTGCTTATTCAGTAAAGCGCGATCTGTTGTCGTTTTTTTTGTTAATTGTTTGTATATCCATTACGCTTTCAAAATTTTATCAATAATAATTTGCCATGAAGCCCACATCGCGCAATATAGTATACATATAAATTTTAATATTAAGTCACGATATAAGGTTTGTCGTAAGTCTTAACCTTTATGGCTGGAATATATTTTCTATATTTTTATTACAATAACAAAAATCTTAATTCCCACAGAATGTTGAAAGAGTATATATAAGAGCAGTTGATTGAAGTGTTTTATAACAACTTTGGGTTAAGTACTGTTCTGGGGTTGACTTGTTATGGGCGGCGGTGAAAATGATGATAAAGTAATAATTGGAAGTTTACACAAACACAACACAGTTAATGCTTTTGGACTATTATATTTGAACTTTATTATGCGTTTAATTATGCCCGTGTTTTACAGTTGATTTGGAAAAACAGTTAAAAGTAAGTGTCAAAGAGAAAACAGGAGGACGAAGTTGCGGGAACAAATATGTCCCGCGGGAGACATTAGTCGCGGTCTTTGTTTAACGTTTAACGAGTTATCTAACAATCCATCTATATAAAAGTTGTTCTTTATAAAATAATACATATGTATTTTTGATATAGATTAAAGATAAAATTTTATGAATGGATTCATATGAGCAGAACTTTTGCGGGCTGATGATGATAAGTATAGTATAAGAAAAATATAGTAATTAATTCGAATAAGTAATTTCCCGTGTTTAAATATTGCTATGTAAATTAAATATATATATATATATATATATAAGCCACGTGTAGATTAGATTGATTGATTGACCGTATGTAGGGTCAGCAGTAGCGTCTTCCTAATTACAACTAAAAATTAAGAAAAAACTGGAGTTACCTATCCTATCCGCCTGACAAGCGTAGCAATCATGGCTAATAAACATAGGACTTCCCCATAGTTTGTTTCACACGGGGAATCCCTTTTAAGCAAACTATGGGGATGGCATATGTTCAGCAGTGGAATTTAAAAGGCTCTAACTGTAACGATAACGGTGTATATAACATTACTTAAGGCCTGTGTTTTAATCTCGTAACCTTTAGCACTATACGATCTGCGCAGTATTCTTTCGACAGTATACAAAAATTGATTTCCTAGTCGAATTTCGTCAGGATATCAGTATAGATGGAAATTTTACAATAGGAATAAAGTCAATCCAGGATTGCGCTAGAAAGGCATTAGGGCTTCCAACATATTTTAGTAATACCATTTCGTATATGCCAGTATAAATTACTCAGACGTGTAACGACAAGCGGCGTCAAAGCATTATAACTATGATAAAAAATCCGTTTCGAAATAGCGATTATAGCAAATTATTCCCATATTGTAGAAATTCGCATTAAATTTCGTGCAAATTATGACACAGTTTTGATTTAATACGTGCTCAGCGGTAAATGAAATATCGTGAGGAAACGAATAAAATGTTTCGATAACATGTTGTGAAGTCCTTCAATAGGTTCAATAAAGACTGTTACTTTAAACTTTACCATTCTTATATCCATATTACCATGCAAACCGTACGCTCTACCGAATTTGATAACAAATTTCACGATTTTTAAATAAAATTAATTTATGCTTTTTTTACTATTATGTATCTTAGGGGATAATCGCTCGCCGTTGATTTTACAGTACACGAGCAACTCGGGTTCGCTCCTCATCAGCAACATTTAAATTGGTAATTGTAGTTGTAAATGTAGATTTTTCACGTGCTCCGTGGTGAAGGAAAAGAATGTGATTGTAACAACATGTCTGACAAATGAAATGTTTTGAGGACGTGCCCAGTACACCAATGCTTTATATTCCCTTTTTGCAAACATTTTGTGACAAAATAATTTGAAATCATAATCATAACCACGCAGCAGCTATATGATGGTCGTACCACCGACCGGGGTGTGACCACGCTCTCACAGAATGCCATCGTTAAATACAGTTGACCAGCGATAATCCGACAAAGGTTTAGCAAGACGATGTCGGATTATCAAGTTTGTCGGACTATAGAGTACTGACACAGCTCCCTGGTAGTCCAGAACTTTTTGAAAAAGAGTATTTTGTAATCCGACAGGTTACATATAAATTATAAAAAAATTTATGTGATGCACAATGAATACTTAAACAGTAAATAATGAATTCCAGCTAGGCCGCTACCATAGTCACATTTGAACTGAGACAATACTCGTCAAGCTAGATTAGTGGTGGTGCGAACTTATTGCAACCTGTTTGTCCACATATTCGCGAAGGACACCTCCCCCCGTGGCGGATTCATAGCGTGATTCGAATCTACCTACAAGTTAAAGATATGTCGGATTATCAAGTTTGTCGGACTATAGAGTACTGACACAGCTCCCTGGTAGTCCAGAACTTTTTGAAAAATAGTATTTTGTAATCCGACAGGTTACATATAAATTATAAAAAATTTATGTGATGCACAATAAATACTTAAACAGTAAATAATTAATGCCAGCTAGGCCGCTACAATAGTCACATTTGAACTGAGACAATACTCGTCAAGCTAGATTAGTGGTGGTGCGAACTTATTGCAACCTGTTTGTCCACATATTCGCGAAGGACACCTCCCCCCGTGGCGGATTCATAGCGTGATTCGAATCTACCTACAAGTTAAAGATATGTCGGATTACAAGGGGGGAAGGATTAGCCAGGTCCGGATTACCGTCCATTGTTGTCGCTTATTGCTGGTGTGTTTCTAATGGCGAGTGTAGAGAACCGGAGACCCTTACTACTAAAAGCGAGGCTTTTTACTGATAAGTAAAATTTGCATAAATCTTGGAACAGATATTTCTTAGTTTACAAATCAGAAAGCCAAGGGTAAAAATAAGGCAGTGACAGATTTGGTAACGTTGTAAAATATGTACAACCCATAATTATCATAATTTCGTTTTAAGGGTAAGTTACTATGCAAGTTAGAACATCATATTTTCACACGCTAAATTTGCTTATTTTACATACATATATACTGTTAGATTTATAAAAATTAAGAAATTTATTTTATTTTATTATTATTTTATTTTTATATACAAATTATTTGTACCAATTTTCAAGGTACAAAATCATTATAAAAATCTACCAACCTATCCTTCTTTAGTGCTTACTATTTTATTTTTTATTTATTTTATTTTACTTACAACATTTTGGACTGTGCGTCTAAATACAATATCTCTCTTACTAATTTTGGAAATAATAAAAAATGAATATTTAATTATTTAAATATGTGCATATGAGTTTTCAAATTAAAAAAAAAACATAAAATATTTTTTCGCCATAGTAGTCCAGTGTAGTAAGAGTTGTTCTGAAAAATCGCGAAGTACGTAATAATTTATTTTATTTTACACAGTACTTTCAGAAATTTTAGAATTAAACGCCTAGTAAAATAAAAAGTTTCATACAAACTGTAACACCCTATTTTTACCTCTTCGGAGTTTTTTTTTTATAGAATAGGGTGACAAACGAGCGCACAGTCCACCTGATAGTAAGTGGTTGCTGCGGCCCATAGACATCTACATCTATCCTCCATTAAAAATCAAAATGCAGATGCGTTGTCACCCGTGAGGACTTAGATGGAATGCCTCGTTTCCAGTAAAAAGGGTCTCCGGTTCTCTACACTCACCATAAGAAATACAGCAGCATTAAGCTACTATTTCACGCTGGTATTCTGTGAGAGCGTGGTCCTTCCCCGGTCGAGCCGACCCATTCGTGCTACAACTATACTACTAATATAACTGCAGCATGGCTCTACCACGTAAAAAAGTTGAATGTTTCAAAATCTCTTAGTGAATTTTTTTGTCATTAAACGCCGCTAGCTAACTGTTCAAATTTCAGATTTCCTCGTTTAGGTGTTTGGGCTGTGCGTTTTGTTGAGTTAGTTATTCAGAACATCCTTTTATATATTATAATTTATGAAAGATAAATGCTTTTCAATTTTTTTCGGATCCCGGGGGTACCTAGTAAAATTTTCAATTTCTTGTGTAATATTTCATAATTGCGCAGTAGTAGCAGTTTTGAACTATTTTTATCTATTAACTAACTACTAAAAATAATTCAGGAAAATTTTCTAAGAAAACTTTTCTAAATAGTAAGAGAAAAGTTTAACCACTGTATTATTCCTTTTGAGTGAAATACAAGTGTTTGAACGATGTTTCAGCAGTTACAGGGAATTCTTTTAATACTTTTTTACGAACTGTTAAGTTTCAGGAAAAATAAAAAATTTACTGTTTTCGAGAGTAGCTCTCGGTTTTCTGTGAAAACTGTTTGAACAGACCATTTTAGATTACATACACGCCATTTTGTATTACTTTTGAGGTTTTCCTTCGTTCTTTTAAGAGATTTTGTCTTTAACCTACTAAACATGATGGTATGCCGTAATACAGTGATAGTAAATTATGATGATTGCGTTGAAAACGTGTCAAGGCTTTTTGGAGATAAAACTTTACCCGGATTTCATTAAAAAGCTCTGTCTGGGTGCCTCTCAGACCCCTATTAATCTAAGACAAATACGAAAAAACCTGGATGTATGGCCACACACTGTGCATTTTCTTTTATTTAGATAGAGTTTACGGAGCAGAAGAGTCTGACAAGTGAAGTATTTTGTCCTGCATAATTTTAATGTCTCAGACATTCTTCACGATAGAGATTTTGTAAAATAGAAGTGTCAAACGAACCAACAGTCCTCCTGGTGGTTCGGCTATTACAGTCGATGAGAACTTTGAACAACGATCACCTCTGATAACTTGGATAGAATGGCTTGCAGCTTGTAAGTATATTCGCTCTATATCTATACCCTACTGATCGTAACACAGCTGTGCACGCACTGCTGCTAGCGGCAGAATGTTTAAGAGATGGTAGGGACCTACACAGATGGACTTCGAGGCAGAAAAGGAATTTAGGCATAAAATTAATTATTTTAATTTACATTAATTTTACGTTAATTAATTTATGTCGGCGTGTTTCAAATTTCGTTTGTGTACTCATTGTGAAATTTCATGACGGGAGCTTACAACTGCGCAATTGAACTTTCTGAATAATAAAGATTTAGTTTTCCTTGCATACACATACTGACATCGCGGAGTTGAACTTAAACTTTAGGGAAAGTTGTCGAATGTCTTAAGAAAATTTTCAGATATTTTTATTTTAAAAACAAGCTTTTATAGGTCTTGCTAAAGCCAGATCAGATCCGATTATGGACCCATCCGGGTACGCTGGAGATTTATTGTATTTTCATCTAAGTAACAAAATTCATCACAAAAACGTTTGGAGTGGCACTGGAAACTTACGATTTTATGGGCTCACACTTAAATTCTACAAACAACAAAATATTACAAAGCTTACATAATATGTAAACAATATAATCATAACTTATATAGATTGAGCTAATGGGTATATGGGTAAAATTAATTAATAATCTTCTTTTATCTATAACTCACGCTGCCGGGTTATTATGATTGCTGCACGAATAGTTGGGATCGACCACAGAAAGAACACGTTTTCTAAAAACACCAGAGTAACTAGCAGCTTAATGCTGCTATACTTCACACAGCGAATTTAGAGAACCGTAGGTTCTTTTTAGCAATCTTCAAAACAGAAGGAGGTTTATAATTAGACTGTTTATAGTAGATTGTGAACCGATTTTGATGATGATGTTTTGAGAAATATTTTACCTTTACTTTTTTGGTTTTAAGTAGTCCCGTAAGTGGCGATATGGCCGAAAATGGTGAAGCGCACTGACTTATTAGAAGACTATTCACGATTGCCTTGAAGACACTCACGTTTTTACTGGTCACTACGCGTTCTATTTTAGTCTTCAGGGGTGACAGCTTATTATGTCAAATTCTCAATTGAGAATAAATTAAGGCATCTGTAAGCCACATCATCCATTTATCATCGTATAAACAGGGTGTGTGCTCGATTTTCACTCTTATTTTGTAAAAATATCTAATCATCTTGTCGATAAGAATTTCTTTCGCAATTTCTCGGAAACACCAGATTTTCAGACTTTTCATACCTTTATGACACCTATAACTTAAGTAAGTTTCAATTTTTTTTGCCAGCATGATAGTACTAAGCAAAATCTATAACAATAGATATATACGAAGAAAACTTCGTACTATGTTGGTGTAAACAACTATCGCCCAATAACGTTATTATCTTCTAAATAACCAAAGGTAATCTTAGATGTTAGAAAATTTAAAACTGTAATCGAAAAATATTATTTAAGTTTATCATTGTGAGTTTAGTGTCCTTGGCCACAAGCCACTGTTACACCCATGAGGCTTGAAGTTAGTTCATGTTGAGAAATGAAGATAGAAAGGTATATTTATTGAAAATTGAAGAAGAAAAAGAGATTAATAAAGCGAAATGTTATATTGCTAAAAATGGTATTTCTTATAGAATAAGATTGACAAACAAGCACACAGTCCGCCTGATAGTAAGTAGATGCTGTGACCCATAGATATCTACATTTATCCTTGATTAAGTATCAAAACGCAGATGTGTTGTCACCCGTGAGGACTAAGATGGAAGGCCTCGTTTCCAGTAAAAAAGGGTCTCACCATACGAAACACAGCAGTATTAAGCTACTATTTTACGCTAGTATTCTGTGAGAGCGTGGTTCTTCCCCGGTAGAGCCGACACAAGCGTGCTACTACCATAATATAGCTGCAGCATGCGGCACCACCACATAAATTATTAAAGGTAAAGTGTTTTATATTCCTAATTTATCTTCTTAAATGTTTTTGATCCCACATCAGTAATTTCATATCACAGCAATGTCGCTCGCACGTACCGCTTTATAAATAATTTATGGTATGCATATTAATAATTTGAAGCACTAACGAGCCCTACTCCATTTTAGCGGTTCCATACACAAATCATAAACTGAATGTTGAATTATTAAATAATTTTTCAGAGGTACCAGACATAAAAATGAAGCCAGAAAACTATTTTCCTACCCTAGCCTTCATCATCAGTTATTGTCTGAAGTCTCATTTATTACAGAATATTTTTTTAATCTTCAATAATAAAGAAATTGTTTACAAGGTAGGGTAACAAACGAGCACACAGACTACCTAATTGTAATTGGTTACTGTGGCCCATAGACATCTACATCTAAAGCTGACTATTTTGATGACCCCGCAATTACGTGGTAGAGCCATGTTGCAGCTATACTATTGTTCTAGCACGAATGGGTCGGGTCGACCGACCCACGATCACGCTCTCACAGGTTTTCAGCGTAAAATAGCAGCGTAATGCTGCTGTGTTTTGTATCGTGAGTGTAGAGAGCCGGGAGACCCTTTTTACTGGAATCGAGGCATTCCATTATAGTCCTCAGGGGTGACAACGCATTTGCATTTTGATCCTTAGTTGAGGATAAATGTAGATGTCTACGGACCACAGCATCCACTTACTATCAGGTGGACTGTGTGCTCGGTTGTCACCCAATGCTATAAAAAATCTATCCTCGATTAGAAATCAATGGGATTCTTTAACCATGTCGTCACTCCAACTAGTGGTGCCTCGCCCCAAACTTCGCTTACTGATACAAACTACTCAAGAATATTTCTTCCCCATCAATTGTTGATTCTTCGAGCTATATGGTCGGCCGATTGCGACATCAGCTTATTAATTTATTGGGCTTTGTCAGTTACTCTGGTGCTACTGCGGATACTCTAATTACGAAGTCTATCACGCAGATAAAATATCTATAACTCGCTGAACGTCCTTAAGCCTTAAGTTTGTATGTCATCACTGGCAACATGCACCGCTGTACAAAAAAGTGCTGGTTGTACACATATTTTCAAAACATAAGTAAGTGTAAGTAATTGTTAGTAAGTATAAGTAAAAAGATGATAACTTACCATCAGGTGGTTTGCATTGCGTGCTCGTTTGTCACTCTTATAATACAGCTACGAGCTTTAACTTAGTGTAATTTTATTTAAAATCGTAGTTTTAGTTGCCTAGATGTTTATTCCTTTTCGTTTTATTTAAAACTATTCCAATTTTTCTTTGACTAAAATAACTCATTTTGAAACGGAAGTAGATTTAAAAAAATTAATTACAAAAAAATAATTGAAATTTTAATTTCCTACGTTGCAAATTATAGAGATTTCAATACATTTCATTAAAGAATATTGGTGACGTAATGAAACGTTTAAATTCTGAATAGTACAATTTTCTTATAAGCGTGGTTAAAAAGTTTTGCTTCTACTGTTTTCGTTTTTCATCGCCTTTATTGAAATTTAAATTTTAGTAACTAATACATAAGTGTAGTTTTCAGGACAAAGTTTTTAGTCAAACCAAATATATCATAACAAATCTAGTTTTGTAACTTTCCAGCGGTACTATATACCTATTATTTTGTTATATTACTTAATATTTACCTGCGGTGGTGGCGCATTAGAATCCAGCGCCAAGTTCCTTTCCGTGGGAGCCGTAAGAGCTGACTATGGTAAAATGCCAGAAGTATCTTATGACTTTGGATAGGCGGTCAGTACTCACGTACGTCATACTTAGTACATTTTAGTACTACTCTGTTGGCCCAGTACAATATGCCGCTATTATTGTTTATTACATTGAGGTATTTATTAAAATATACATAAATACATACATAAACACTCACGTCCGTCGCCCAGAAGGATTTACAGAGAATACATTTAGCACGAGCCTGACACACCTTGGTTGCGCGGAAAACCATTCGTATTTATTTAATTTGACGGTAGGTGCCAAGTCGGTTATCCCTTTCAAAAAACGATATCATTCATACCCTCCTATCGACCCATCGGGGTGGTGGGGTGGGAGGGGAAAGAAGATGATTCTAGAACATCACGTAATCATCGGAACCGAGGATATATAAGGCACGCGCGACCGACGCGCAGCTCTCTTCCCGCCGCGCTCGTCATTAGTACCACATCACTAGTAGAAACCGCTTTAGCCTGGAAGCGGTCGAGCTCCAGGAAACCGCCTCACCTCGTGTGAGATATAGTCGCGCACCGCCCCTCTCCGGAGTGTTCCAGAAGTCGCAGTTATAGTGCTCGACCGCATAGAAGAAACATCCCGGTGAGTCAACATTTTCCTAATAGTATAGCCTGCTTGATATAATTGTTTTAACCCGCTCCAATTTTGTGTTTTCCTACATTACATAGTACCGCGCGCTATAGTCATCGTTATATAAGCATAGAAGCATTTTGTAGATACAGTCCACTTAGATTAATATCTCGCGTAATAGGTTTAAGGTTCGACCGGGGAACTAGACTTCGGCAGCCTTAGACACGTGGCTCCATCACTTTATGGTCACTTCGGCAGGATTTGGACTGGTGTTTAGTGGTCTTCCAACCATTTTCTGGTCGAATAATTAGTGTTCGTAAATAGTGTAAATAGTGTTCGTTTAAATTTAAATTTTGATTAGGCACTCGCAAACAGAATTGTCTATTTCATAGCGCTCGTATTTGGTTAAATTTAAAGCTTTAAAATTGAAACAGTGTGATAGCAACCGTTTGGTACGCTTACCCGACAATCTTGATAAAAATATTGAGTTAGCGAGCAACGCGTCGCCTCGACTGTAACAGGTGTTCGATTTAATTACGTAATACGGCATACCGAGTGTCCATCGTCCATCGTTTATGCGTGTGAGATTAATTGTGATTAATAACTTTGTTATAATAATTTAAAATGGCAGTTAGTGGAAATGAATTTAAAATTAAAACGCTTTATGCCAAGAGGGACGTACTTTTTTCACGTATACAAAGCATTAGCGATCATATAAAGAACATTAATGTAGAAGCGGTGCGGGAAACTTTTCTGAATGAAATTGAAACGGTGGATTCTTTGCGGATGGATTACGAAAGAATATTAGACCAAATTAATCATTTGGAATTACAAATCGACCCGAAATACATAGTGAACTACCAACCGCTGCTGGCATTCGAAGATATATTGTGTCGCGTGAAAAGAACGGCAAAACTCCTACAATCTCAAAACGAAGCAAAGCCGGAAATACAGGTACGTCCACGTGACTCAATTAGGTTGCCGCCAATAGATATTCCGGTATTCAATGGCGATATTGAGACGTGGCCCTTCTTCTTCAGTAGTTTTCAAAACAATATACACAATAACCCATCGTCATCGGACGCTGAAAAATTATATTACTTAATTAATAAACTCAGTGGCAGGGCACAGTCGATCTACTCTGGTTTTACACCTACAGCAAACAATTACTTATTAATATTCGAAACGCTTAAAACTAAATATGAAGATAGGAGAATGTTAGCTTCCGAATATTTGAACCAGATATTCGATCTTAAACCTATATCATCCGCGAACATCAACGGCTTAGAGCAGTTTCTAGATAAATTGGTGGCAGCGGTGGCTGCACTTAAGAATTTAAAATTTAATGACCTTATGGACGTGGTGTTTCTCCATATTGCACTAAATAAATTAGACCCCGACACCGTGCGTGCGTTTGAAATGGAGCATCGTAGCTCGGAGATGCCTTCCTTTCATTCATTAGCATCGTTCGTGCGAGATCAAATAAAGGTGATGCAGCGCTCTCCGAACGTTAAACAGGAGATTAAAAGGTGCGTCGACCGTAGACAGACTCGACCATCTAAAATGGCAGGGTCGTTAACGTACGTAACCGCTACGTCAACATCACTTCAGCATACTTGTATCGTATGTAAAGATAAACACGGTAATTTATATAATTGTGCGACTTTTCGTAAATATTCACCAAGCGAACGTTATAAATTAGTAAAGACAAACAACCTATGTCTGAACTGCTTAAGTGATAAGCATTTAGTTCCAAAATGCAATTCGAGTTCCGTATGTAGCAAGTGCGCCAGGAAACATCACACGCTATTACATTTTGAAAATAGCAACATAGCGGCGTCAAGTAAGGCGGATAAGGAATTCACCCCTACTAAAGTCAACGATTCTAGCGGTCGACCTGGTGATGTCGCTCTGTGCTTATTGGCAAATATGGGAGCACAACCTCCTTCAACCGTGTTACTGGGTACGGCGCGTATTTTGGTTAGGGATTCGCGTGGAAACGAACAAAGCGTCCGTGCACTGCTGGACAGCGGAGCCCAAAATAGCTTTATAACACGACAATGTTGTCAGCGCTTAGGCTTAGTAATAAATAGGTCACTTTCATGTCCTGTAGTTAAAGGCATCGGAGGTACTAGTAAAGCTACCCAGGGATATATAAATTTAAATTTTATATTCTCGGATAGATCGTAATGTTAACTTTGATATAAACGCACTAGTAGTGGATAGGGTCACTGAACGGTTGCCAACCGTTTCGGTTGACACCTCGGCAATGATTGAATTTAAAAATTTGACTCTAGCAGACGACACCTACGCCGTTCCTGGAAACATAGACATGCTCATTGGAGCATCGCTTTTCCCTCATCTTTTGTTAAACAATAAGGTCAGGGGCAACTCCTCGCATACCGCGCCTTACGCACTAGAAACCGTATTGGGCTATGTTATCATTGGCTTCGCCCCCATCATAGATAGCATTTCGGCAACCTCTTATTGTGGTATGGCTGTCGAACCGCTCGAGTCGTTAGTCCGCAAATTTTGGGAGATGGAGGAGGTGAACGTCCCACCCATAGCTAGCTCAGATGACAGATTATGCGAGGAAATTTACGTCCGCACGACCGTTCGTGATTGCGACGGTAGATATAGTGTAGCGCTACCCTTTAAAGGAGATGTTTTATCTCTCGGCGATTCGCGTCAAATGGCGGAAAAACGTTTCTACAGCTTGGAGCGTAGGATGCTCGCTTCACCCCAGTTAAAGGAAGCTTATGACGGCGTCATTAACGAATATATAAGAGAAGGTTACATATCACTCGTGGCTTCGAAATTAGATAACTACGAAGACACACCGTCGTATTTCATACCACACCACGGGGTCATTAGGGAGGATAAACTTACATCTAAGTTACGTGTAGTGCTCGACGCTAGTGCTAAAACTAGCACTCACCTGTCGCTTAACGATATCCTCTATAGTGGGCAAAATTTACAGGGCAGTTTATTTAATATAATAGCCAATTTTCGTTTGTTTAGTATAGCACTATCCGCCGATATTCGCCAAATGTTTCTTTGCATAGGGGTCCGTGAATGCGACCGTAGATTCCAACGCATTTTATATCGTTTCGACCCAAAGGAACCTCTAATGGTGTTTGAATTTAACCGCGTTTGTTTTGGTTTAAAGTCGAGCCCATTTCATGCGTTACGCACGGTGAGACAGCTCGCTCACGATGAAGGTCCCTCTTATCCTAAAGCTAAGAGGGCAATTGAGAGCGGATTATATATGGATGATTTTGTTTACTCGGTCGATAGCGTGGAGGAGGCCACCCTAACCACCGCCGAGGTTATAAAGCTCATGAAATCGGGTCAATTCGATCTTGTGAAGTGGACTAGTAATTTGCGTCCGGTTTTAGATACAATCCCACTATCACACCGTCTTTCGGCGATAAAGGAATTCGACGATTCTGATACACACAAGGTGCTCGGTCTGTGTTGGTCACCAGAGTCCGACGTGTTTAGCCTTAAGGTAAATCCGCCCGTAGAGAAATGCACAAAGCGCACAATACTGTCATGCGTTGCTAGATTATGGGATGTCATGGGTTTCGTAGCTCCAGTGGTATTATACGCTAAGCTTTTGATTAAACAACTTTGGTTATTTGAATGCGATTGGGATGACTCGCCGCCTGACAGCATTGTTCGATTGTGGCAGCGTTTTAGAGAGGAACTTCCTTTACTAAGAGAAATTAAAATACCGCGTCATATAAACGTAGATAGAGATAGCGTCATAACGGTCGTTGGGTTTGCAGACGCCAGCGAGAAGGCGGCGTACGGGGGGCGTTGTATATTTCCACGTTCCGAATAATGATAGAAATTCGATTAGCCTCATTAGTTCTAAGTCGAGAGTCTCCCCCCGTAAGGTTGTCTCTCTGGCGCGCTTAGAGCTTTGCGCAATATTAGTACTCACCAAGCTTATTACCGGAGTTATCAGCGCATGTAGTGATAGAGTTCACATAGAAGGGATATTTACCTTTTCCGACTCCACCGTCGCCTTATGCTGGGTTCATTCTTCACCCCACCGTTGGGTTACGTTTGTCGCGAACCGAGTGGTCAAGATCCAAGACGAGTTGGAAACGCGGAACTTTTATCACGTGTCCGGTACGGAAAACCCTGCCGATTGTCTATCCCGGGGACTCACCCTGATGCAAATAATGGACCACCCGCTTTGGTTCCACGGACCTTCTTGGGTTCACTTGCTCATAATGGCCGATAACCGATTTCGAACCTTCGTCAGTGTCACAACCGCCGGAAGAGAGGTGACACGCTCTAGTGGCGAACGTTTCGAGCGAGGTTTCTCCAATCATTGCTTTGGCGAACCGCTTGTCCTCTTGGTCGAAATTACTGCGTAGCGTTATTTACGTTTGTCGATTCGCGAAGCTTTTACCGCGACGTTCGTATGTCTTAGCGTCCGATTACAACTATGCCGAGTCGCTAGTATTACGTGAACTTCAACGTGCACACTTCTCTGAAGAAATTACAAGATTACAATCGAATAGAGCTTGTAGTCGCGCCTTTCAACGCCTTAAGCCATTTTTACAGGATGGGATTGTAAGGGTAGGTGGACGCTTGTCCAACTCGCAATTGAGTTTCGACCAACGGCACCCTATAGTTTTACCGCGTAAAGATCATATCATGAACTTATTAGTCGATTACCATCATAAATTGAACTCGCACGCTGGGCCCGACTTGTTGATGTCGATTTTGCGTCAGAATTATTGGATTCTTTCTGCATGTAGTTTAATACGCAATCGGGTTCACAGATGTATAGCTTGCTTTCGGGCACGCCCCAAGCCGTCATTTCTGGAAATGGCGGAACTTAGATCTTGTAGAGTAATACAATCGGTAAAGCCCTTCACGCACACCGAGTCTGATTTCGCTGGTCTGTTTAAGGTCACGCTTACTCGCGGGCGTGGTATAAGATCCACAAAGGCTTACGTCTGCATTTTCGTATGTCTAACTACTCGAGCGGTGCATATAGAACTCGTTGGTGATCTAAGCACAGCAGGCTTTATGGGTGCATTTAAAAGATTTCTATCCCGTGGAGGCCCTGTAAGTAATTTATATTCGGATAACGGTACGAACTACGTCGGTGCAAAACGTATTTTATCAGAACTACATGAGATCTTAGCTAGCAAGTATTATAATTCGGAGTTCGCTCACATTCTAGCCGAGAACCGCATTAAGTGGTCTCTGAACGTCCCAGCCGCGAGTCATTTTGGAGGCAATTGGGAGACTAATATTAAGAGTCTAAAGAGTCACTTATACCGAGTAATAGGAGATCAAATTTTGTCCTTCGAAGAGCTAAGTACGGTGCTCGCTCAAATTGAATGCGTAATGAATAGCCGCCCACTTTGTCCTACATTGTCTAGTGACCCCTCGTAACCGCTGGCTCTAACTCCAGCACATTTTTTGAATTTAACGCCTTTAAAGTATTTTCCCACCGCAGATATGGATGAGAACAGACTTAGCATTTCCGCACGCCACAAATTATTAGACCGGTTAGTGCAATCGTTTTGGAAACGATGGAGGATGGAATACTTGCATACTTTGCAGTCTCGGCAAAAATGGAACACAGCGACTGAGCCTTTAGCTGTAGGAACTGTAGTTGTGCTCACCAAAGAGAATACGCCGCCTCTCCACTGGCCGATAGGAAATTTCGAAGAGGTCTTTCCCGGTTCCGACGGAGTAATTAGGATAGCTCGCGTTAACACCACGGTTGGGTCTTACCTGCGTCCTGTTGTCCGTTTGTGCCCCTTGCCTCTTCCATAATTTAAATTAGCTTTCTAGATTAAAAATTGTAGTGGAATTTAGGTAACCTTAGTGTTAGTTAGTTATTTCGTTAGTTGATCTTAGCTCTAGTTGTTTTAGTTATTTTTTGAAGGAAATCCTTCAAGGGCGGGGGAGATGGTTGCGCGGAAAACCATTCGTATTTATTTAATTTGACGGTAGGTGCCAAGTCGGTTATCCCTTTCCAAAAACGATATCATTCATACCCTCCTATCGACACATCGGGGTGGTGGGGTGGGAGGGGAAAGAAGATGATTCTAGAACATCTCGTAATCATCGGAACCGAGGATATATAAGACACGCGCGACCGACGCGCAGCTCTCTTCCCGCCGCGCTCGTCATTAGAACCACATCACTAGTAGAAACCGCTTTAGCCTGGAAGCAGTCGAGCTCCAGGAAACCCGCCTCACCTCGTGTGAGATATAGTCGCGCACCGCCCCTCTCCGGAGTGTTCCAGAAGTCGCAGTTATAGTGCTCGACCGCATAGAAGAAACATCCCGGTGAGTCAACATTTTCCTAATAGTATAGCCTGCTTGATATAATTGTTTTAACCCGCTCCAATTTTGTGTTTTCCTAATCAAGCAGGATTCCTTTCATCGATTTGGCAAATAATAGTTCATTTTAGGGAAGAGCGAGTGCATAGTACCGCGCGCTATAGTCGTCGTTATATAAGCGTAGAAGCATTTTGTAGATACAGTCCACTTAGATTAATATCTCGCGTAATAGGTTTAAGGTTCGACCGGGGAACTAGACTTCGGCAGCCTTAGACACGTGGCTCCACCACACCTCTTCCGCCCTTCCACATCCATATACCTAAGCACACATACTCCTCGGTTAAGGGTCCATTTTAAATGTATCGCTAAT
Organism: Parnassius apollo; assembly: GCA_907164705.1. Taxonomy (NCBI): domain Eukaryota; kingdom Metazoa; phylum Arthropoda; class Insecta; order Lepidoptera; family Papilionidae; genus Parnassius; species Parnassius apollo. The sequence continues at coordinate 2,905,774 of CAJQZP010000160.1, read as the reverse complement.
TTGGACGATTAACTTTCGCCTCGCCTAGGTTTAATAAAAGCTTAAATTTTTAAATATTTATAAAATTTAAAATAGATCTAAGTTTTAAAAATGTTCTGATTTAAAACAGAAATTCCTATCGGTTACAGAACTTTACATTGTCTTTTCAAATTTTGTCATTCCACAAATTAAATATATCATTGCTTTATGTAAATTTGTGTAATAATTATCGCAATTTAATCCAATCCAAACGCTGCAAACTAAACTAAAAGATCTTTTGCCATCGGAATATGATGGAATAATTACTTAATATATATTAAACAGCGTATAACCGATAGTGAAATCGTCAATCCGGTATAGGGATTAATCGGTCAGTCAGATTAGCAAGGGAGCGGAGGGTGTAAAGAGAGAAATTGCTGCACATATAGATCCATCCCAGCTGTGGGCTGGGTTGGTTCTGAAGCATACGTCTGCAACAATCCACCAGTGCATGTTAGCAGACTTCAGATGTCCACCAAATATTTTATTAACTACTCTGATATGCAGGTTTCCACGCGATGTTATTGTTCACCGCCAGCACTTGGTAAAACAGCAACGAAATTATCACGAACAGTTTCAATTCAAAAACGCGATGCATGATGATGCGGCTGAGGGGCAGGCTTAGTAACATTCGTTGAGAGAAGCCTATCTTCAGTTTTAGGGCTGTAATGATGGTGATGATAATGATGAAAAATTTCTATGGCACCAACGGGGTTCAAATACGGGTTGTGCGCGTGCTGTGGAAATTTACGCGACCCCACTAAAAAGTCACGATTATATATAAATAGGTTGTTATGGACTATTAATGAAGATGGAGCAGTTTTGACGACTTTTTTATTTTATTCGCTATATAAAGAGCACTGTTGAACGAATGAGTAAAGTTTTGCCCTCACAGTAGTGGGACGCGACACGAGATAAGTAATGTTAAATGAGTTTGTAAGTCGTACGTTCAGATGAAAGCTTACCGACTTTGCGGGTTTCGAATAGTGAAGCTTTATTTTTTATTTCTTTTTTCTAGGTTTTTCTGCTTTGTTGCAGTCGATAAGTATAACAAAGTGTAGGCTTATACAAAACAGTAGCTGGGAAATGCTGTTCTGCCCTTGCTAGGGTGGCGAGAAAAGTTCAACTTCGAAATAATTCCGGATTTTTACAGCGTAAATATAAAATCTATTAAAAACTCTGACACATCGCCTTTTATCAGGTTAGATTTCTTGTATTCTAAATCAATATTATACATATATATCATTATGAATATATGTTATTTTGTTCTATAAATACTTAATTTGTTAATATGTGGGGCTATATTCTATTAATAAATTATGTTTTATCACCACTTATCGCTAGGCGTTAGCGGTAACCGTAGATGGTAAATATAATGCCCTAATTAAAAATATCTTCTAATTTTTTTTAAATAAACATACTGCTTGTGAGTTAATGAGATAAAGCAACAAGCAGAGACAAAATAATTATTATTAATTAGATCTACATGATCATCATCGCCGTTACAGCCCATCACTTGTTCACAGCTGAACATAGACCTCCCTCACGAAACGCCACAAAACATGGTCCTGTGCCACCTGCAATCATTTAGATCTACAGCATAAACACGGCTAATGTTTATTATTCTCCCATATTTTTGTTAATGAAATTGAACTTAACTTTTTCTTTCCTCTTTAAGCCTTTTAACGTCCATTCTTAATTCAACAATGGCTTTCGAACAATGAAAATTTAAATCGTTCCATTAAATTTAGGTATAACCCAGTTCTGGTCAGTGCCGGTACTTTTTCTTATTTAAACGCAATACAGTTTTTGTTTCAAATTGTGAAAAGAAGTTTAGAATGACTTTAGTGTTTTGCATAAAATTCTTAAATTTAGGTTACTACATTTTTCAAATCAAATCACTTTATTTTGTGAATATAGGTTAATTTACAGATCTCGATAGTAAAATATAAGTTAGGTTCTCTATGTCCCGCCAGCAGACATACAAAATATAAAATAATAAGTGCAACATTCATTAATAACATTAATTATTGACATTAATTAATAATTTAATTATTTCAATTAGTAAATATATATAATATATATTACTAATTCAAATAATTAAATGATATATTAATAATAAGAAGATTTTTAAGATAATAAAGGTATAGTTTACATTTAATATTTGTCAATTTTTAACTTGAGGCCTAAACTCTCGAACTGTGAAAACAACTTCATCAATCGGTTCAGTAAGTTTGATTGTAAAAGCAAAAAATAATAGAAAAAATATGTAATAAAATATTTTTAAATTAGATGTCAGGTTTCTATGTCGTTTTTAACATGTGGAATACTTACGATTACCTCGCGGGGCCATGGATGGATTATTTCAGTCTCGCATAGACTAAAACCCATAGTATTCCACCTTCCCTACATATAAGTGTAGCCACGTGGATGCTTTCACACACATCCACAGCCCAACCAGTGCCGGTCACCACAAGGCGTCCCCTTCTCTTGAGAAAACGTAGAAAACAAGTTCTCCCCATTCCCCATCTCTGGTAAGGCATATCAGAACCCCCTCACACTGCGCTGTACATATTAAATTTTATCATGTAGTCATAAAAACTAAGTCAAAACGATCCTTGTAGCGTGTGCGTGCACACCCTCAGGATGTGCGGAAAGCTAGCGAGTTGCACGTGCTTTCGGATGAAATTTTCCAGAATCGGGGAGAAATTATCTAGTTAGCAGGGTTTTCAGATTGCATTTTTTTTTTTATAGGATAGGGTGACAAACGAGCACACAGTCCACATGATATACAATTTTATTGTATTGTATAATTGCATTGTATAATTTAGCCGTGTAGTGGCGGTTAAGAATATCCACTACCCCATATCTTCCCGTGGGTGTCGTAAGAGGCGACAGAGGGAGACAGGCAGGAGATGGGCAGCAGCGTCTTCCTGATGACAACTGTGACGTAATAAAAAACTGCGGTTGCCAACCCGCTCGCCAAGCGTGGCAACTATGGCAAATACCCCCCAATGAATAAATACACAAACAGACGGCCCCCAGTCCCCGGCGGCCCCGCTATTCCTGGCTACGGTGGCGACCATGGTAACGGCGGGGCAGGGGGTGCTAAGAATCTCCGGTGGAGGTTCGGTTGCCACCTACGACGACTCGACCTGGCAACATATAACGCACGCTCCCTGAGGACTGACGAGAAGATACTGGAGCTGGAAGAAGAGGTAGACAAGTTGCGCTGGCATATTATTGGATTATCCGAGGTCCGAAGAGAGGGGGAGGACACTGCAATCCTCGAGTCCGGCAACTTGTTCTATCACCGGGAGGGCGACCATCTGTCCCAAGGAGGTGTCGGATTTATCGTCCACAAATCTCTCGTCAACAACGTTGTAAAGATTGGGAGTGTGTCGACGAGGGTCGCGTACCTGATACTCAGAATCACCAAACGGTATTCGCTGAAGGTCATTCAGGTTTACGCACCAACCTCGGCACATCCCGATGAGGAGGTGGAGGAAATGTATGAGGATATTTCCAGAGCCATACATTCCTCCAAAACCTACTACACGGTGTTGATGGGAGACTTCAACGCAAAACTGGGCACAAGAGAAAGCGGTGAGCTGAAGGTAGGGAAATTTGGAGTAGGGCAACGGAACCGAAGGGGCCAGCAGCTGGCCGACTTTATGGAGAAAGAGGGACTCTTTATGATGAACTCTTTCTTCCAGAAGCGGCCCCACAGGAAGTGGACCTGGTCGAGCCCCGACGGTTCGACAAAAAATGAGATTGACTTCATTATGACGACCAGACGCCAACTGTTCAGTGATGTCTCAGTGATCGCAAGGGTGAAAACTGGCAGCGATCACCGAATGGTTAGAGGCACACTGAACCTAAACGTTAAGTTGGAGAGGTCTCGTCTAATGAAGTCAACGCTCCTTCCCCCTCGTGCTCTAATCCAGAATCCCGAAACCTTTCAGCTCGAGTTACGTAACCGCTTCCAGTGCCTAGAAGATTGCAATGCAGTGGACGATATGAACGACAAGCTCGTGGAAACTGTCCATGCGGTCGGAGCTAAGTTCTGCAAGACCCGCCGCAGAAGAACACAAAAACTCTCCGATCACACTCTTAATCTCATGGCTGTTAGACGGGAGATGAGGCTGCAATCGTCAACAGATTTGACAGCATACAGGCTACTGAACAGACAGATCTCCAAATGCATACGGCGAGACTTACGCAACTTTAATACTTCTCGTATTAAAGAAGCGATCGAGCGGAACCAGGGCTCCAAAGTCTTTGCCAGAGATCTGTCTGCCAGAAAGAGCCAACTGTCAAGGCTGAAGACTGAGTGTGGCAACATCGTTTCCGGGACACCTGAGATTTTGAGTGAGATTGAGAGGTTCTATGGGCAGCTGTACACATCATCGTTGGAACCACACGCAAGTGTGAGTAACGATCCAAGAGCAAGTCTTATCCGACACTATTCCGATGATATCCCGGACGTCAGTCTAAGCGAGATTAGAATGGCTCTCCAGCACCTTAAAAACGGCAGGGCCCCAGGCGAGGATGGAATTACAGCGGAGCTTCTGAAAGCGGGTGGAACACCGGTACTTGAAGTCCTTCAGAAGCTCTTCAATTCCGTCCTCCATGGTGGCACTACTCCAGAGGCGTGGAGCAGAAGTGCGGTGGTCTTGTTCTTTAAGAAAGGCGACAACGCTCTCTTAAAGAACTACAGACCGATTTCCCTTCTGAGCCGCGTCTACGTGCTGTTTTCGAGAGTCATTACGAATCGTCTCGCACGCAGACTTGACGACTTCCAGCCTCCCGAACAAGCCGGTTTCCGAAAAGGCTTCAGTACCATAGACCACATACATACCCTGCGGCAGATTGTACAGAAGACTGAAGAGTACAATTTGCCACTTTGCCTGGCGTATGTGGACTATGAGAAAGCCTTTGATTCCGTCGAAATTTGGGCGGTGCTACAGTCCCTTCAGCGGTGCCAAGTTGACTGTCGGTATATCGAAGTGCTGAAGTGTTTGTACAGTAGGGCTACGATGGCTATCCGAGTACAGAACCAGAGCTCGAAACCTATCCAACTGCAGAGAGGTGTAAGACAGGGTGACGTTATATCCCCGAAACTCTTCACCGCTGCATTGGAAGACGTTTTCAAGCTACTGGACTGGAAAGGATACGGTATTGACATCAATGGCGAGTACATCACTCACCTTCGATTTGCCGACGATATAGTCCTTATGGCAGAATCGCTGGAGGACTTAAGCACTATGCTCAATGACCTCAATAGTGCCTCCCAACGGATAGGTCTTAAGATGAACATGGACAAAACAAAGATCATGTTCAATGTCCATGTCACACCTATGCCGGTAGTTGTTGGGAGCACTATGCTCGAAGTTGTTGACGAATACGTTTACCTGGGACAAATAGTCCGACTAGGTAAGTCCAACTTCGACCGAGAGGTCAATCGACGGATTCAACTCGGCTGGGCAGCGTTCGGGAAATTACGGCATATCTTTTCGTCAGGTATACCTCAATCTCTAAAAACTAGATTGTACAACCAGTGCGTGTTGCCAGTGATGACTTACGGATCTGAGACGTGGTCCTTCACTGCTGGCCGTATGAGGACGCTTAAGGTCGCTCAGCGAGCTATGGAGAGGGCTATGCTCGGAGTTTCTCTGCGTGATAGACTCAGAAATGAGGATATCCGCAGTAAAACCAGAGTGACCGACATAGCCCAACGGATTAGTAAGCTGAAGTGGCAATGGGCCGGCCATATAGCTCGAAGAACCGATAACCGATGGGGAAGAAAGGTTCTCGAGTGGCAGCCTCGTACCGGTAGGCGTAGTGTAGGGCGACCCCCCACTAGATGGAGTGACGACCTGGTAAGACATGCAGGAAGTCGATGGATGCAGGTGGCTCAGGATCGTGCTTTGTGGCATTACTTGGGGGAGGCCTATGTTTAGCAGTGGACTTGTGAAGGGCTGTAATGATGATGATGATGATGATGATGATTGTATAATTGCATACAAAACGTGTATATGTTATTTTACATTGCGAGAGTTAAAATATCAATTTTAAGTGAATTTATCTTAGTCACCTGTCACGTTCTGGCTTCCGGAGGGGCGATGTGGATTGCGGAAGCCCGTCTAGCTACGTCTATAAGATGGATGAAGTATGCGATATGATGTATGATAGGGGAATAGATGTGTTATGTGTAAATGAGACGAAACGGAAGGGAAAGGATGTCACTACACATGGCATGTATACCGCGTACTGGTCTAATGTTGAGACCGAGCGGACATGCCAGGGAGTCGGTATCATCCTTTCAGAAAGAATGGGTCAATGTGTGAAAGAGTATGAATGTGTAAGCCCGAGACTGCTATGGATACGAATAATAGTGGGCTTAAAGAAATTGATTGTTCTAGTGTTCTTCGCCCCAGACATGTCTAAGCCCACTTATAATTGTGTTAACGAAATATAAGGGAAATAAAAATATTGTCATGTCAGGAGATTTTAACGAAAAGGTTGAAGTGAAGAGGTTTGTTTATGAAAGAATATTGGGAACATTTGATGATAAAAGTATAAATGAGAATTGTGAAAGTCTCCTCACCGTTTATGTGGAAAAGAGTATTTTTGTGACGAACACTTTCTTTTTTCATAAGAAGATTCATATTTATACGATGTAAAGAAGTGATGATAGAAGCATGATAGATTTTATAATTGTGGATGAAAGTGGCTTACCGGAAGTCTAACGTAGGGAGGGATTATTACTTGGTCGTATGTTAAATAAATGATCTATTCAGACGTTGGCGGCATCGGACATCTGTGTCTACCACTGCAAATAATAATACATAACGACAAAAGATTTTTCGTTTGTATTATTATATTCAACGTATATTATTTCACAGTACAAAAAAAGTTGGGTATAGTGGCCGCTGTGTTAGTAAGTAGTTGGCAGGGATAGTATGCGTATTGCGTTGATTTTCCATAGACAAAATTGCGAACATAAACGTATTTTAATCGTTCGAGATACTTTTATTCAAAAACTTAAGAGCTGGTAGTACAGCTCACATACTATTAAAAATAAATATATGCAGGAAGTCGATGGATGCAGGTGGCCCGTAATCGAGCTTTTTGGCATTCCTTGAGACTGACTGAAGACTATCTTTGTTTTACAGTGGATTTATGAAGGTCTGTAATGATGGTGATAATAAATGATGAATACATACCGAAATAGCGCCGTATAGTGATGCCAAAAGAGAATCCATAACCTCATCGTATCCCATAAAATGTGTATTTTACATCTTGTATATTCGAGGCATTTCGCTATCTATCGAAAGCCATGAAGTATTTCTGACTTTTTCCATATTCACCTTTTATGCCACCCATTGGCTGAAATACAGGCTGACTAATACCCTATACCGTAGCTCATGACATAAGGATTTTTCTCTTATAATATAATAAGCCGTTACATATAATCCTCATTTACAAAATGCTTTTTAATTTAAGAAAAGTTATTTAGATTTATCGTTTTATTCATCGTCTTGCATGATTCGTATCTTGAAGTCTTGCAGTGGTATGCTTGGGTTTGGGTTTTAATTTTGTTAATTATAGGATCGCAAGCAGATGGCAGCACCCATCCATAATTCGTATGGTGAGTGTAGAGAACCGAAGATCCCTTTTACTGGTAACGCGGCATTCCATCTTGGTCAGAGGTGACAACTCATCTGTATTTTGATTCTTAATGGATGAAAGATGTCTATGGACCATAGTATCCACTTAACATGAAGTGGATTGAGTTTTCGTTTTTCACCCTTAATCTATGAAAAAACAGAACTTTTAAAACTTTACAAAGAAGCTCTCAATGCATTAGAAATCCTTTTTTCGTATATTTTTAACAGCCATGGCAGTTAGAGCTGGGCTATCTGGCTACAACGTTGCGGCAGCTTTGAAGTTGTCGCCTCAAGTTGAACTAACAAGGCTTTGTTTTATGTAAAATACAAATGTGTAATGTTTCGGGTCTTATTCTGTTGTAATTTTCCCTGTGACACTAAGATTAAATATTGTACTACTTCCGAACTTACTGTAAAAGCGATACATCGTAATTTTGTGCTTGTTCTCTGGCACTAACATTTATGTTTCTACCTCGGATAATATTAGGTTTATAATATTATTAGTTGTTCTTATTTGGAACATTAACCTTGAATGAAATCGATCGGAAAATAATAAAAGAAACATGAAACGTAGAAACGTATTTATTTCACATGTCTTGTCCCAGACATGCAGGTTTCTTCACGATGTTTTCCTTCAACGTCAAGCATGTGCTAAATCAGCACTTAAAATTGCAACTAACAATTTCATCCGGGCGTGATAATCGACGATCCGGGCTCGAACCCGAGTTGCTCCCGTACTGTGAAAGGGGGACGCCCATTTTCGGCCACGGAACGCCCAACAATGTGAATTTGTTAAAAAATTATATCTTTATTTATGGTTATTAATTGCGGTATTCATTTATCCTCAAACAATGGGAATATTTTTTGCAAAAATTAAAAGTACCGGAAACATAATAATAAAATTTAGGTAAATGTATGTCATTAGTTTGTGATTAAAAAAAAAGTGTTGCCAATCACAAAACACATTTAAAAAATCGATTCTCTTTTTCGATCGATTATTTACGGTGTCATCATTACAGTGCTAATATAATTTTTAAATAACTATGATGTTACGATAATTAAACAAGCGAATTACTAGCTGATTTCTAATGAATTCTTTAGAGAGTAACAAATGCTACGGCACAATTTAACTGTTAATCTTAACCGATCTTCTTTGAAAACAGATAAGAACTGTTATTCTTATCTGTTTTTAAAGAAGATCGGTTAAGTTATTCTTATCTGTTTATAACAACACATTTAAAATAGAATCATGTTATGATAACGAAACAAGTTAGTTTCCAGCTGATTTACCATGAATCCTTTAACCTTTTGAGCGGCAAAGTCGCCTATACTTGACCAACACCTGCGGGCCCTGAGCGCCAACGACGTCTATAGTTGACAAAAAACCCGGCTCCGAAAAATATGAAATATAGATATTGGAAAATTATTACAGGTATTTTAATTCTACACTCCTCAAAATAGAAATAACCCAGCAACATGTGAGTAAAAAACAAGTCTTCTAGAGCCACAAGTACTAAGAAACATTGAACTAATAAAAATGGATTTTTATCTAAGCAAATACTATGTCCAGCACGCCAAAGTCGTCCATGGTTGACCGCTAGTGTCAAACGCGGGAGGCATAGATTTCTTGAAAACTATCCAAAATTCAGCTCAATGGTGTTTTTTTTTCTATTATTATTGATATTTGAATAAAATTAAAGGTTATAAACATAAAACTATAATTAGCTACGTGAATAAAAAAATGTTATCAGATTATCTTCGCATAATAAATCTAATATCTCAACTCTAGCGCATCTTTAGCGCGTCATCGAAAATCAGTTCACTGGGCACCGTGATCAAGAATAGACGACACCCTGATGACGTCATAAGTGATTACCGAGAAAAGTAGAGCAATGCAACATGAACGATTCCTCAGAACTCATTCGGATTTTGGAAAGCGTCGATGATGATGAATTTTGATTTTTGATTGATGAATTGAATTTTTGATTGATTGGTGAACAAATATGTTTATTTATTCCATGACCAAGATTTTAGTATTATAAGGCTGATTTACCTAGTGCGAATAATTATATACAATTGTTGATTAATGAATAATTATGTACCTTTTTTAATAATAATACAAAATTACAATTAATGTTTTTTTTTACTTAGGTTGTGAAGAGCAATTTTTCATTTTGTGTTGTGCCATTTTCTTTCTCAGTCTCAAAATCATCTAGCAGCATCAGCATCATATCAAATCCCCATTGTCATAAGAGTGTAAGACTTTTCTTCTGTGCGTCACTTGGCCTACGCCTTCCCCGACACATAAAATATTATGAATCAATGTCTGTATATTTCGGTTAGATCGATTTTGAAATCGATACACAACATTCTAAGAATGTTTCAAAAGGGAAGGTCAGCTACGCCGTTGTCGTCCAGTCGCGACAGTGTCGTCATTAGGATGGAGAGTAGTGCTAATGTTTACTACTATTTTATTGTTATTGTTTGTTTTTTATTTATGTTTATATGTACAAAGTACATATATAAAAAGAGTGGAAGACGGCACAAGATTAAATAAAACATACACTTTATTAAGAGTCATTTATAGCATAAAAAACCAACAAAAACAAGTTATTTCACGTTATCGATATATCAACTCTTGGCAACACTATTTTGTTTTGGCGCTTTGGCGTACAGGACACGGTAATGCGTTTTGGCGTGGCGCTTAAAAGGTTAAAGCTTAACAAAACGCAACTGCACAATTTTTATCAATTTCAAGACAAAAACAACCGTTGTTATCGGCTTGGTTGAAAACGTTAACAACCGCCTTCACATCTGTAGTTATGATAATTAAATAAGCGATTTAATAGCTGATTTACAATGAATTCTATGCAGTATAACATAACGCTACTGCACAATATAACTGTTATTCTTATCTTTTCTTAACAATACATTTAAAATGAAATCATGTTACGATAATTAAACAAGTGAATTTCTAGCTGATATACCATGAATTTTTTAGAGCTTCATAAAACACTACTGCACAATTAACTGTTCTTAAAAATACACTTAAAATAGAATTTAAATAAAAAAGGAAGATACATTTTAAAAAGCGAGCAGAAGTTAAAACACCTCCAAGATTATTCTCTTTTTATGAAATTATTAATCGAATAATAATCGAATCGCTATGGATATTATGATGTTATGATAATTAAACAAGCGAATTACTAGCTGATTTACTATGAATTCTTTAGAGTACAATAAAATGCTACTGCACAATTTAACTGTTATTGTTATCTGTTTTAACAATACATTTAAAATGGAATCATGTTATGATAATTAAACAAGTGAATTTTTAGCTGATTTACCATGAACTGTTTAGAGCATAACAATACGCTACTCCACATTTTAACTGTTCTTAAAAATACGTTTAAAACATAATTTAAAAAAAATAAAAGAAAATATATTTTAAAAAGCGTGTAGAACTGAAAGCGAAACTCAAATATTATTATTTTTTCATTAAATTACTAATCGAATACAAATCGATATCGTTTCGTTGTATTTATGTTAGTTATGTGGCAACATCAAATCTGACAGCTATAGGAAATATGTCATGCGAAATGAAATCACAATTCAACAAGTAAAAAGGTACTAGTGAATTCACAACTAAATAGTTGCCATTGTGTTATTTTGTTTGTTATTTTTCAAATAAATTCTCAAGAACTCGTATGGAGTGAGATTGTCGATCACATTATAGTGTGACAACAGTTAAAAGTAAGTGTTCAACAGTTTTTAATTTATTTCTAGTGCTGATATTTGATAGTGATGAATGTATGAAATGATGAAGTTGTTTTATTTTTTTAACATATGCATAAGCTATACCTGACAAACAAAATAGCTTATTTGTAACACGGCGATAAGATTAGCTAGCTAACAACAGATAGTTACGAAATGGACAATTTTTATCAAATACCAAGAAATAAGACAGTCGATTTTTAATTGTTTTTGGACTACTGGTAGGCAGTCAGTCCTTAATTATTAAATAATATAGGGCATTAAGTTTTAAGTAACATTTACCTATATTTGAGTTTAAAGTAAACAAATCTATTTTATTTTGTTCACTTTGTCTTATTTTTTTTATTTAATATTATTTCAGTTGCCATCGTCATCGCGTGAGTGTCATGATTGCGAAGGATTGATAAAGCAGCAACACGTTAAACTTTAGAACGGGAACCATCTGAATCATCTAGTCCATCCTTGTAGCAATCTAAAGTGAGTAATGTATTGAACCTAGAACAACAAAGCTTAGATCATACATCATACAATATACTGCTGCCTAATTTTGTAAGAGCACCACTCACACAAAATCAATGTTTTTTCCTGGTTGTAACAATTCCAATCAACTCACTGTTCCATCAACATTGCGGTTATGTATTTTTGTGAATACAATTACTATGTACCTCCAGAATGTAGAATCAGTAACTACCATTTAAATAGTAACTCTGGGTATTTACTTTTAGAATTAATATATAACCATATTAAAACATTTAGTGTAGCACAAATTATAGATTTTTCTACATTATTGTAAGATAATATTTACCATCATATAGACTTTGAAAATATTTACAATATGCCCGAATATACTGTACATTATTATCTACGCTTATCAAAGGCACAATGCCAATAAATTCTGTCTGAAGTGCCCAAAATGTCAAGTAAACATAGTGGATGCTTTGCACTTGCTGTATATTTGATAAAAGTAAGAACAGGAGATAGTGATGAATGCATATAGGCATTATTGCAAGTACCAAGAAACAAATTAGAGCGGCTCATGAATATGGCCCAAGAAATATTAAATCAGGATGTTGTTCCTATGAATTTTATCCATCGTTACCACTCTCTGTGCCAAATTCTATTCAGTAATTATGATATTATATCTGAGGCAAATAATTTCTTAGCTTTCCTAGATGTTTTTGTTATCCAAAATCCTAACAACATCATAGGTCACACTGTGTATAGAAAAAAGACCCATACAAACTGATATTTAAGCGGTGAATCTCACCATAATCCTTCACAGTTAGTTACCATGAGCAAATCTTTGTTACAGAGAGCATATGGGATCTGTGAGAACAAGCACCTGGCCGCGGAGCTTCAGCACGTCAAGCAGGTTCTGCACAAAATCAAGCTTCGGGTCCCACGTCTTCGTCACAGTGACCGAGTGAAGCCGACCGCAGTTGAGCGTGTGCCTGCTGTACTACCGTATGTCAAGGGTGTCACCCCAACCAGATAGACATACATCAGATTTGATAGACCACAAATCCTCGTTAAAGAACATTAATTCCTACCAAGGATGATACGTGAGGCTACTGAAATTAAAAAACATCCTAATTTCAGTGGAGAAGGCGGTTGGGTACTGCCACCTGCTTGGGACACTATAATTAATAAAAATAAAACAAACCACAAGCATACCACTGCAAGACTTAAAGATAGAGTAAGTTTAATCTGCGTAGATTGGACTATAAAAATAATAATAAAAAGCTGAAGGTACTCCATGTCCCAATACTGACATTGGGATGGCAGTCACCTCAGTACCCCGTGACCATGGGTGCTATAAAGCACCTGAAACTTCAGGAATTAATAATAATAGTATAATAATAATATAGCCATTTATTTCCGAACTTTGGGGTTACATAATATTTGTGTTTGAGTTCCTATTGTAATACTAGTTAAAGTAAGTCCCTCTGTTCGGTGTGCCTTTTGGCATAGGCCTCCAAAAGAAAAATCACGCGTCGGGAATTAAAAGTTAAAGAAATTAAAAGCAATAAAATTGGTAAAAGTAGTCGTTAAAAAGCTGTATTTGTGAAAATAAAAAAGCTTTATATCATAAAAATCCCGACTTTTTTTAAACCAATTCCTTAACCATTTCATTATTTTAATTGCATATTATCATTTCCATATGCTTTTATATGTGGGCACCCATGGCCGAAGTGTCTATGAACAGTGGGCATCCCCCTTTACAGAGAGCGGTCGGCTCTAATTTTATATAATAAGTCAGTAATAAAACAAATTTTTATTTTATTAACCAGACAAAGATGATACTATAATTCGACTATCGCATTGTTACGCGTGTGTCTTTCCTCGTGTAGTAGTGTTAGTGATAATGGCGTGGGGTTTAGTGTTATGTAGTTTAATGATGGCAGGAGCTGTGCACCCAATTGATAGCGGTTTTATTAGATTCCCTTACTGGCGTATATCGTTTTGATTTTGATTTTTTTATAAAAGAATATTAACAATGCTATAAACATTACTAATATTCCCCTCAACCACTCGTGGTAAGCTTAAATTGTTTGTGTTACGAGTGGTTCACGCCAGTAGTTGAATGGAGGATTCGAACCCACGACCCTTTTGAGTTCGCGGTCCGCGCCCTGCCATTAGGCTACTGTCGTTTTATATATATCCTTTATACCTCATATCGCCTATACCTCTTTTAAATTTGCTCAGTAATATTGCGAATAATCAGGCGTTTTTTTACTGGAATAATACATTTTGTTAAAGATGCTAAAATTAATTTGCTAAGATACAACACCACTACGCTAAGAAATACACCACCGGCGTTAATAATTATAATACTATACGACTATCGTCCCGTTATGTGTCGTATCATCGACGGTGGTGTGTATGCCCTAGTGCAGTGGTGTAGAGTTTGGTAGGGGGAGGAATAATGCACGTAATTGATAGATGTTTAATAATATTCCGTTTTATTATTTACGCGGATTTGAGTTAATTAATTTCAATGCCTTAAACAGCTGTTATATTAATAAATCAAAATTTCATATTTTAAAGCATTATAGAATAATACAATATTTTTACAGAAACACAGCACGCTTTGCGCAAAGACGTGATTACTGTTGCAAGATCGTACAAATGAAACTTAAAGAAAAGGTAGTACGCTTTCATTGAATTGGAAAACTCTAAATAATGAAAACCATACAATCGTTGCTTTGATCCTTTTTTACGAAGGAAACCGTTTAAAATATAGTTTTTACTTCCTATGGATGTAATGGCAGAAAGTAAACATTTGTTAAAGTGTTTGTAACATATTGCGCTATTGGAGAGTTACCGAGCTTTGCTCGCCATTGAAAAAAAACACATAATTTTGGCAGGTATATATGAAAATCTTAAGGACAGTTTCTGAGATATTAAACGTATAAAAATATACTGCTGGTGGGATATCATATCATTTCAGCAGCCCGTTCGTAGTAGTAAAGTAGTGAAATATGAAAAAGTGAAACCAGAGCGGTGAAGTGGATAGATAGAGCCAAAGTTTTTTTTTATGTAATAAGGATAATGATAAACGAGCATACCATCTACCACATAAGTGAATACTGTGGTCCATAGTACCCATATCTGTCCTCGATTAAGAATCAAAATACAGCTGCGTCCAACCTCTGCGGATTAAAAGGGAATGTCTTGTTTTTCTTTGGTGCTCTTTACTCACTATGCGAAATACGGCCCCGTATAAAGCTATCATTTTATGCTAGTATTCTGTGAGTGCGTAGTCCTTCCCGATCGAACTGACCCATTCATACTAAAACCAAAACATATTTGCAGTGTGGCTATACCGCTTATCTAAAAGTCTCCGAGGGATGAAGTCGTCGATTTGGATGACATACAAGAATTGAAATTTACTTTTCAGATAATCCGGATAGTGATAAATCACCTATATTATCTTGTACTTTTATATCAAACAATTCTCTCAGGAAAATGTAACATTTCTACGTATATTAAATCAACGGAAAAGTTTCCAAATTTCCAATTAACATAGTTTTACATAAAAGGCCTTTGAAACATAAATCTCATTCTGCACGTATAGGAATTAGCCATTCCACTCACTGACCGTACTAATTTCGTTTGAAAGTTAGGTCTCCCGATTAAAATGACATTGAAGGCATTCAAACAATCCCAATGTAGGATTTACTTTAAATTCGTCGGACGTGGGTTAAGGGTTAGAGGGAAATTGAGTATTATTGTAATTACGGCAAAGTTAATATTCATTAAAATATAATATAATTAAAAATTAAAAACAAATACATGTATCTTTTGAAATCATTAATTAAATTTACTGAATAACTAGCTGTTACCCGCGGCTTCGTCCGCATGGTCACTGGGAAATGAACTATCCATTGCTTTTGAATTGAAAGAAAACTGAGTTTTATAGATTTGTCAGAAATGCAGCCATTAAAAGGAAACTGAGCAAAATTGATTCGTCAGCCTATTTAAATGTTTTGAAACGCAGCGTATGGAAAGCATGAAAATAGCCTGTTTATTCCAAATGGAAATGGGATATTTTTTTTAATTAAAGGAAACTGAGCTTAATTATTCGTCAGGGATGCAGTTTTCTAAATTGAAAGGAAACTGAGCCAAATAAAAGATCCATCAGAGATGCAACCTTTTGAGTTGAAAGGAAACTGAGCTTAATAGGTCCGTCAGAGGTGCAGCATTTGGAATTGAAAAGAAACTGAGCTAAATAGGAAATTTTGAATTGAAAGGGACGATATGTGGGAATTCTGATTAATTGATTGTGGAGATTTTGGAAAAAAAAACTGAACACTATTTTAAGACGCTACTGTACACAATGTTATATGTTTTTTAATTCGGGGAAAGAATGCGAAGATTCTGGGCATTTGACACACGCGAACATGCTACATACAGCTGACCATGAGAGAAGCACGGTTTTTCTAAGTTGACCCTCGCTACCTGTAACGTTCGCCCTTGCGCTTTATTAATTGTCATTGCAAAACTGAGCTTAATAGGGAACTGCAACCTTTTGAATTGAAAAGGAAGATCTGTGGGAATTATAGGGATCCGTGGTATAATAACATTTTCATCTTTTCCTACGCCTGTCAAAATTGTAGCACCGATTATGTTCCGTCCAAGATGTGTCACACGCAGCCTTGTCCCGTTACATAACCGAGGAGCATCTAATTTTCGCATTAGCATGACTGGGACGCTTAATTTTAATTGAAGCTTATGTGAGGGCACACCTGACAACTCTAGAGAATTTAGAAACTCTGCGGGATATGAAGTGCTCTGTTCTGCGTCCATAACTGTGTCTACTGACAAATACTCTGTTATTTGTCCTGCTACTTCGCTTAATATATCTGAATTTATTTTGTTAATGCTCTCATTTTTTGGTGCAAGAATCGCCCTTTCACATAACCATTTGTCTTCATGCGTGTTGTTCGTTAAATCTGAATAAACGCTCGCAATCAATTCGGAATGACTCTGTACTAAATTACAAAAATCTCTTGACAATTTCATGCAGCCCTCAGCATCCGTTTCCGACCTTCCATCGCCAATTTTTAATAGTGTGTCAGCATAGTTTCCAGCATTGATATCATTATACAAATGCACTCTCATATTCGTAGTTAAAACTGAATTTTGTCACCTTGTTCCATACAATAGACGACTTGAGGCATGCTTTAATTTCATCTGCAGGTGTGCCCTTTTGAATGACAGGTAAAGTTTGGCGAAAGTCACCAGCCAATAAAACCACCATTCCTCCCATTATATCGGTATTGCTGCGAAAATCCTTGAGCGTTCGATTTAGTGCTTCTACAGCTTTTTTATGCGACATTGTACTTTCGTCCCACGCTAAAAGTTTGCATAGTCGTAGCATTATACCTCTTGCACTATTTTTGCTAAAGTTGCAGATCGGCGATTTTTCCTGGGCTAGATTTAGAGGGAGTTTTAAAACAGAATGTGCAGTGCGGCCCCCGCTTAGCAGCGTGGCGGCTATACCGGAGGAAGCTACGGCCAGAGCAATGTTTTTATCTTTCCGTACTTGTGCTAATAATAAATTTAATAAAAATATCTTCCCAGTTCTTCCAGGGGCATCTAAAAAGAGTGCATTTATAATATTAGTATGGATTGTAATTATTTGTTTCAATACATACTACTTATTACTAATATTCTTTTTGATTATTTTATCAACGTTACAGAATATCAAACTAACGTCCACTGCTAAGCATAGATGTCCCCATTAATTGCTTCGTAGGAATATATTTACCATAGTTGCCAAATTTGGCAGGATATAATATTAAAGGTGAAATCAAAGTTGCAGTACACTTTGATTTCAATTGCATTACACTTTCGTTTTCGAAATTTTGTTTTATTTATAAAACAAATTTTGTCTAGAATTCAGGCCAAAAAAGAATACTTGAAGTAGATTTTTAGAAGGGTGACAAGCGAGCACACAGTCTACTTACCACCACCACTTACCATCTACATCTTTCTTCAATTCAGAATCAAGGACAGATGGACCCCTGAGAATTAAGGTGGGTGGCCTCTTAACCAGTGAAAAATGTCTCCGATTCCCTACACTTACCATACGTAACACATTATTATGCTGCTGTTTCACACTGTTTTTTTGTGAAAGCGTGGTCCTACCCCGATTGAGACGTTCCTGTGTGTGTGCTGTAGCTTTATAACAGTGGTAGAGCCACGCGGCAGCCTTTGCTTTCGCACGGATGCAGCGTGAACTAGGGTGGTACCACGAACTCACATAATATTAGCGTGAAATAGAGGTTTACCTCAGCGTTTCGCTTAGTAAGTGCAGGTGGCCGGAGGCTAAATTCCACCCCCCCCCCTCCCCTTAACATGGTAGTGGAACCAAAGAAATCAAATAAAAACAAAAAAACTAACGCAGGAGGGTACCAGCACCACTGATGATTAAGAATCCTTCGCTGAGCATTCACGACCAAGCTATCTTACTCTTCCTGACCGTGGGTTCCCAGAATGCCCCGCGTATTCTGGGGGGGGGGGGCGCTATTTCGCACGCACCTAAAACCGTTCGGGGCAAGCAGAGCAATAAGACCGAGGCGACCCTTGTCACGCTATCCGTGAATTTTTGTAACATCAGGGGACAAGAGAGCTAAATATTGGAAAGAAAAATTTTTCGGTGGCGGCCCGTCCGACGGCCAGATGAGACGTATAGGTTCTATACTTTGTGATGGTGCCGAGGACTATGCTTGGCAGCGGCTTTGTGAAGGGGCGTAATAAAATTACTACTATAATTTTTATGTACATCTAAGTATGTACGATATTTGACATTTATTTATAAACATTTACATAATTAATTAAATTTTTGACATGTATTTATTATAATTTAAAAACTTGGTGCTAAAATATTTTTAAAAGATTACATCATTATTTTTCTTCAATAATTTAACCTCATTAAATTTCAATAATATTTTTTGTATATTGTAAAGATATTGCACGCCAATATAATGGTAGAATGTAAGGTCTCATTAATAAATAACATCATTATAATATTATGTACTACATTCTGGCAATGAATAAATTTGAATTTTAATGGTACAAGAACCAATGTCAAATTGCTTGTGATGAAACGTTAGTACGTTTACCAACATCTAAGCAGCATAAAATAAATAAAATGACTTCCAAAAACACTTCTTTAAAAACGGTTATGACTCAAATATTACATCGTAATTATACGACATTAACATATTATATAGTATTTTTATTACAGTCCACCTGATGGTAAGTAGCTACTGCGGTATGAGATACCTAAACGAAAAAGGCTAAAGCTGTGTTGTCACCGCTGAGGACGAAGGTGGAATGACTCGCAGCCTGCATCTAAAGTGGTTTTCTACAACCTGTATACCGGAACACAACAGCAAATGCGTATGGCGAAACTAGTGTAGGACTCCTGAGAAGAAAAGTAGTTCTACTGACTAGTATACCTAGTAGTTGTTATAATCAATGACATTCTACGTCAAGTGCTGGAAGATCTCAGGGAAAATAGGACGTCTGAATTTTGATTTTTAATTGAGGATATACGAGGGGCGTTAAATGAATTCTCGGCAATGTGGGTAATTAAAAAAATTACTAGTATTAGCTAACGACATTACCTAAAGGTATAAATATGAAATTTGGTCTAGATAACTTAATTATTTCTTACACCATCTTTAGTCATAGACGACGGGAATGACAGACGCGACAAAGTTAAAAAAAATCGAACACCGTGCGGTGATTAAATCCCTCACTAAACAAGGATAAACTCAAAAAAAAATCAATGAAGAAATGGTGGCTCTTTACCAAAACTCTGCTCTTTCAATGTAAACCGTACAAAAGTAATAAAGTATATTCAAAAGAGGCAGGGAAAACTTTGAAGATGACTTCGAGTGGGCCAATCACAGCGACTACGGAAGAAAATGTGAAAATTATTGAAAAATTAGTATTAGAAGATGCACGAGTAAGAATTAAGATATTAGTAGAAATGAGCGAGAGTAAGCAGGAGTTATGCAATGGCATTAAGGGGGATCAGAGCCCTCCCCCCCATAAGAAAATAATTAGATTGTGATTTAAAAAGATTTCAAAACATATTTCAACTGCTTAAATCGTTATTAATTTTATGGAATTTTGTTGTATTTTCATAAAATTATTAAATAAATTTCTTAAGGTGACACCCATAAAAAAGGCAGATCACCCTCGGGTATCAATAAAGTTGTTCTTAGAATAAGGAGATTAAGCCGAGGCATCTTTCGAAAATCCTTTAAATATTCTAAGATTTCTAGAGTTACTTTAGTAGTACAAAAAAGTCTCAAATCTATATTGATTTTTATTGACCTGGCAAAGGTTATTAAGACAATGTGGAGTAGAGGTACTTTTTAAATCTTTTTTAAATCACAAAAAATCAAATTATTTTGACGATACACTTAAATTAGTACGCAATACGAAGCGAAATGCCAAAGTCGAAATAATGCGTACTTTGCTATACCCGATTTCATATCTGAAGTTAAAAATTGTTGATACGGAAGAACCACGACAGAAAGCAGGAGAAAACTCACCGGTTTGAGACAACTAAACGAAAGTTTCAAGATATTTTATGTCTTTTATGTATTCCTTTTTTATGTATAAGCCGTATAAACTTGTTGCGCGTACACTGGCGTTGAAGTGGATATTGGCGATAAACAGAACACACAGTCCGCCTGATTAAAAATGAATATCCGTAGACACACATCTATTCTCGATTCAGAAAATGAAAAGACGTTTTCACCATGAGGTCTTAGAATGCCTCCTTACCAATAGCCTACCATTCTGGTCACCAACCATACGAAACAGCATTATGCTGCTATTTTATGCTTATATTCGGTGCCGATCTCTGTTACGCTGCTACTATAATACGCTACAGCGTGTCTCTATCACGTAACCATGACTCTATCACATTTCCAACGACATGACACGAAGGACAACTCTTTTAAGACAATTTTGTAAAATTTGTGTTCACGCATGCTTAAATTTTTTTTTACTTGTACTTGTGTGCTTTTACTTGTAACTAATCACACGTAGTTACGCTACCACAAGGTTTAAAATAAGTAATTAATCATTTCTTATTTTATTTCCTTACTGATATTACGCATCGGTTATCATGATTAACATTATATTCCTCTATAGATTACCTTGTAGAGGAAATGGTAATATTTACAATAATATTTGCCACGGTTGCAACAATTGGCAGGCGGGTTGGCAAGCAAAGGAAATAAAATCATTGTTTTAGGAATGTAGGCTGTGGCCATGGTGCTGCCTATCTCCTGTTTAACTTTCCCTCTGTCGCCTCTAACGACACCCACGCTATGATATGGAGTCGTTGATATTCTCACACCGCCATCACACGGCAATATGTGTTGAAATGATTTTATTGGAAAAGGTAATCATTATTTTATTTTCGATCATAGCAGCAGAGAAATATTGATTATAAAATATACTTATTGAAGTAATTTAAAAGAAAATTCTGTTGAAAACAATTTTTTATTCTTGTTATTATGTTAACCAGGCTTGAAATTGAAATTGAAATTCAGCTGAACGGAGAGCGCTTGCAACTGGGTAAAACATTATATTTTTAAAAGCTCTTATATCGAAATCTGGTTCCACGAAATTCATCGTTGTGTTATCGTATTTATTCAGCAAAATATTTTTATTTATAAAATTCAAGTATAAAATTCAAAAATGTTATAAAATTCAAGCAATTTGATATGTACTCGTATTCTTCTTTTGCTAGAGAAGTTTTATTTCATTCATGAAAGATTATCGAAAGTTCAATCCAACCCCGGCAATACACGTTAGCTAAGCCTCAGCCAACGCGAGTGTAGGCAAATTGACACAAGGCGAGTACTGTAGTCTACACGTTGCTCAAGTTCGAAAGAGACCAATTCCAAGCCTAATTTTTGTGGAGCTGTCTATATGTTGGCCGTAATTAGTCGTCATTGAGAATTGGTATGATATGGACGCCGTAAGATTTATTGCAGCTTCTGCTATTTATTTAATAAATGCATATAATTATTATGCCAGTGTACTCCGCAGTAAAGTTAAAAACTAAAAATGTCCTCGATAGTATATGGTAAGATACAAGATTTGACGTGAAATTGTCAAAATTATTATAAAGTTGCAGCTTAATTAAATCAATATCTCACCGGGACGGACTGACACGGACGACCATGTGGACGCGACTTGCCGAGTGCAAGCACTGTTCCGAAGTGGATGAGTCGTAGCGAGCGATCCCGAGTGGCGGCAAGGCACGCCATACGACATACGAACCGTATACACGTTGGCGCCAGCCTGCACTCGGCCAGCTAGGCGAGCGTCGACGAGCAATGGCGAGGGTGTACAAATGGGCTGTCTATACGTTGGTGCTCGCCTTCGCTCAGCCAACATGTTGTATAGCCGGCTTAATAGTAGTCGTTCTTGGTTTACCTTAGTGGTGGTGCATATTTTTACCTATATATAGTAGGAATGTGTCCTTGTATTCTTTATTCTCGTTGGAATGTCTAGTAAGGTTTAGGTTCATAAGACAACTTGTTACACAACTTTTTTTATAGAATATAGGTAACAAACGAGCACACAGTTCACCTGATGCTAAGTGGATGCTGAGGCCTATAGAGCCTATACATATAACCTCGATTAAGTATCAAAAAGCAGATGTGTTGTCACCCCTGAGGATAAAGATTCCAGAAAAATGGGTCTCCCCAATTTACGCTGATATTCTGTAAGAGCGTCATGCTTCCCCGGTCGAGTCGACCCATTCGTGCTACTACCATAATATAGCTGTAGCGTGACTGTACCAAGTTTTAAAATATAGATTTTGGTGGGATGTATCTTACCAAATACCGAATACATCAATACAGAACGATGAAATGATACATAACTCTTATTATACTGGGTCTTGTACCCTTCAGATAAAAGGTTGAGAATGACAAATGATCAAAATCCGCAATCTGGCACCTCATCTGGAACCATGGCACTGCAGCGTCTCACATCTCTGCGATTCTCCTGACATACCTTGTGATTTTTATCTTGGTTGAAAAGCCTGAAAGACGCAATGACTACTTACAATTTTGCGATTTTTGAATCCATGTGGTTTAGATGCACGGAAGATATATTGAAAATATCGATAATTGTTACAAAAATAAATATTACAATTATTGAGTAATTAGTTTCTTTTCCTACCTTCATATGTTTCTTTTCGACTTGCAACCTATTGTAATTAATACTTACTCCCTCGTTGGTCTAGTTGTCGTAAGCACGGTTGCTGATCACGAGATCCTGGGTTCGAATCCTTTATTGGGTCAAAATTAGTTATTGAGTTTTTATGTCAAAAAATTGTCTGTAGGAGCCTTCTTTTTTAACATGGGGAAATGCCTACGCATACCCGCCTCGCGGGGGGCAGGGACGGGTTATGTCGGACTCGCACCGACTAAAACCCCATGGTGTTCCACCTTCGTCGCATATTGGCAGGGCTACGGGAACGCTTTCGCATACATCCGCGGCCCCACCAGCGACTGCCGCCCCATGGCAGCACCTCATCGGGAGAGGAATATTCCTCCCCGTTCTCCTTCCCAAGTAAGGCGCACCAGAACACATGGCACGCCTTCCTCTACGGCCTCCAACTACATCTGCGCAACAGACGCCCCCGCGTCCGATGCGCGAAGGCCATGGGGCCAGGAAAAACGAGCACTTAGAAGTACTTGCCTTCCCGACCCCAGCGGCGGATCTGGTCTATGGCTCCGCCGCCAACCAAGATTCGGCTGCGGAGGATAGGGAGAGCGGCGCCTCGCAATACCGACAATCCTCTCCCCCCGCAGCCCCATCACCACCGCATCAACGGTGCGGCCCCGTTTGAGTCGCGGAGGATAGGGCGAGTGGCGCATCGCCATACCAACACTCCTCTTCCTCCGCGACTCCACCTCGGCTGCAGCGGTAGGTGGGGAGGACACACCTCTCACCGCAGTCCACCAACACACATCCGGAGGGGGCTTCCCAAGCCCACTCGGAGTGGCCACCTCGGGGCGGCCCTCCACCTCGGACCAGCCATATGGGTTCCTCTTTGTTTCTCCGTGGGTGACCAAGCCATGGCTTCTAAGCCCCCCCGCCACGACAAGGCGGGAACCCGTTCGGGGGGGGGGGGTCTGTAGGAGCCTGAAGTGAGAAAGTTGGAGGTGGTTATATTACCGTTCCATTGGAATAGCGTACCTAGTTTGTGCGTACACTTGGATTCTACATATATATAGTCCCGTACAGCGCAGATGGCTAGTCCCTGTTAAGACTGGCCGTTGTGACTGAAAATTGGTCTCGAGAGCATTATTACTAATTGATACTACATATGTACAAAATTACAAATTTAAAAAAGTCAATGTTTGGAGATCCTTATGTTTGATTCTACAATTTTAATGGGATATCTGTGTATGTACGTTTGAACAATACTTTTTGTAGATTATCCAGAAACTTCAGAATTAAGGGTTACCGATTTTATAAAAAATACAATATAAAAAAGTGCAATATTACGCGATAATAGAAATATTTATGGCATTATATTGAACTTAGACATGACGAGAAATGTCGTACAAACTTTAATATCAGCTTTTAAAAGCGAAAGTTTTACCTGTATCACTCTTACATATGTTGCTCGTGTGCTAAACATTGTTAAGAAAAAACATAATGGCTTATTTTTAATAAGAAACGTTTCACTTAAACTTTGTTACAACAACTGTTATTGCTTTGTTATTTTTCAAAGAGTAGTTAAATTTTAAACTTAAGTTAAAATAAATAAATAATAATATAAGGTTAATGCAGTTTTTGATAGAAGAAAACTAAAAAAAGAGTAATTCATTTAATTTTGGACAATTTAAAATAAAATACGGCTTTTATTTGAAATTGTCCAAAATTAAATGTCATTTGTAGGCAACACCGTTTTTGCCTACCGATCAACCCTTACGAATGTAAAATAATGCATTACCACACATTTCAAAGATGAAAAGGACAGAATGTGTGCAATTTTTTAAATAGTTTTTCTTCACCATTTGCTTATGTTACTTATTCCAAACCTTCTTTGCAAATTCGGCCGGTTATTACAAAAATACCCTGTATAATTCTTTAGTCCAGGCTTATATGGTTGGACCGATATGATGAAAATTTGTGTGTGTGATAGAGTTGATTCGGGAATGGTTCATATTCACAATTGGACCCGGTAAGTGACGCTGTTGTTGAGATCCAGAAATAATCCGTGCGAAGCTGAGGCGGATCGCTAGTATTATATATAATTCTCTGTAATTGTTCATAATATATATATATATATATATATTTTTGTAAATACCCCCCGTATTTAAATTACGACACATCTTCTTGTCAGGTATTCCTCAAACTCTGATGAAAACTAGATTGTACAACCAGTGCGTGTTGCCAGTGATGACTTACGGATCTGAGACGTGGTCCTTCACTGCTGGCCGTATGAGGACTCTCAAGGTCGCTCAGCGAGCTATGGAGAGGGCTATGCTCGGAGTCTCTCTGCGTGATAAACTCAAAAATGAGGATATCCGCAGTAAAACCAGAGTGACCGACATAGCCCAACGGATTAGTAAGCTGAAGAAAGGTTCTCGAGTGGCAGCCTCGTACCGGTAGGCGTAGTGTAGGGTGACCCCCCACTAGATGGAGTGACGACCTGGTAAGACATGCAGGAAGCCGATCTATGCAGGTGGCTCAGTACCGTGCTTTGTGGCGTTACTTGGGGGAGGCCTATGTTCAGCAGTGGACTTGTGAAGGGTTGTAATAATATATAATTTTATCCGTTACTGAACTAAACGGCTAGATCGATTTCGATGAAATTTTGTATGTGTGTGATTACTGATTAAGTTGATTCGATAATGATTTAGAGTCTCTATTGGGCCCGGTAAGTGGCTCTGCTGTGGAGATCCAGAAATCATCCATTCAAAGCCGGACGGGCTAGCTTTATATAAAATAAAAAGTTAAGATGACGTCTCAAATACTTCTATTAATTTTAATTGGCTATAGTTCTTTACCTATGAAATTGCCTTTTTAATGAAATAAGTTGACGTAATTATTATTTAGTCATTTTTTTTGTATTAATCAAAGTAATTATCTATGTAAATGATGCATATTTGCCAACGCAGTGGCAGCTTATCGATGCCCTTCTTGAAGAAATCAGATATTTTATTTTTATATTAATTTTGTGTTTTTAAAATAAAATTAATATGAAATTAGAATCTTAGTCAAACAAAAATTATTTTGATTTGAAATGACCAGTACTGCAGAACGGAGTTTCACAGGTAAAAGACCTATTGAGGTAGAGGCGTAAGAGTATATGGGCTACATTTACGATACAGTCCATTTGCCTGGTATGACTTCTTTTCTGCCTAGGATGAGGTGCAGTCCCTTTACCTATTTCGGGCGCTAAACAATAGTCCATAAATTCCTGTGTTCCTGTATGAAGCATAGACAGACACCCATTGTAGATGCTAAAGACTTCGAAGAGCATATATTATTAAAGAGAATTGGAAAAATGTACAAGTAAATCTAAAAAAGATTACTAATACATTTTCTAGAAATAAACCTATTCAACTCAACACGCCGCGCCTACCATCTTGTATTACCAAATATTCGCACTAACTATTGAAGTAATGCCGCAGAAGCAAAGTTGTATAATGTACTCCCTTCAACTACAAAAGATGCAAATTTACTCAATATCTTCAAGAAAAAAATCGTTTGACCACTTTAAAAATTAAGACAGTTTATAACTTGGACACCAACCTTATCCTGTCAATACTGGAAACATTGCTACAACTTGCAAATAAGATTTAATTTAAATCTACCTTACATTATTGTTCACTTTTTTTTTTAATTATTTTGTTGCGTGTGACTTATTTTAGATTGTATGAAAATACTCACGTAAGTGACATTTGTCTTAATGAGTAAATAAAGATCTATAAACCGAATACAGGTTATGAGGCACTCCATCTTAGTCCTCAGAGGTAACACGCATATGTAGCCTTCTCTGTTCTAAGTTGGCTACATAAAAACACGAACTGCAGTAGCCACTTAGCATCACGTAAACAGTAAGCTCGTTTATAGCTTCAATTATAAATAAATATTTAAAATTAATACCTTACAATGTAAAATTTTGTACTCTAAAAAAAATGTACTCGTAAGTTGAGAACATTATATGCTAAGTTGAGAACTCGTAAACAACGGCTTATTTAAGCCATTGTTATTTCGTTCCTGTACTAACATTGTTTACGGCGCTGTAAAATAGTAAGTTAACGTTGCCTTCTCTTGCTTGAAAATTGAAAATCTTGCTATACAAGACTATGCACCCTAATTTATTTCAATGGAGTGGAAAATTACGTAATATCTAAATTAAGACAAAATTTTACCTATTTTATATCTTTGTTGCTAAGGCGTTTAACGGTATATTTTAATTTCTATGTTCGTAGTATGGTTACGAAATGGAATTTTGATGCTAACAAATTCTCCGACTTGTAAAAACCTATGTCCAACAACAGATATTTAAAAGGCTGATGATGACGATATGTAAAATAATGAAATATGAAACTAGAAAGATAATAAAATCGTAATTTCATGAAATCATATAAATTATAAAACGATATTAAAATGTAAACAATAAGGCAATGGTATGCTTACCCAGCTTGAAGAACCGACAACCGATGGAGAAGCAAGAATCCTGAGCGCACCATAAAACGCTATGTAGGGCACTCAATAGAATGACGGCAGGATGAGTAGTATACCTTTATCATTACTTGGCTACATAATCAATTAAGAGGTAAAATGTGTAAATTATAAATTATTTTAAGCATAAAATATTAAATATATAAATGCATACATACAGGGAATCGATGTAAGCCTATTTTTACGGATTTTTCGTGTTAAATTCGATGATGATAAATACATCATGGCTGTATAGATAGTGAATGACACTTCCATGAGCCAATGATTTTGTGTTGGCTGTATTGTGCAAATCATGATTGTGATTAGATTGGTAGCAGATCGACACAGCGGGATAGAATATGCTTATCAGAATTATGTTACTGAAAGACATAATTTTAAAAGGAAACTACAACAGTGCCAATAATGTAAGACAACGTGCTAAGTGTGCACGTTCCACGACAATCCTCTCCCCCGCAGCCCCATCACCACCGCATCAACGGTGCGGCCCCGTTTGAGTCGCGGAGGATAGGGCGAGTGGCGCATCGCCATACCAACACTCTTCTTCCTCCGCGACTCCACCTCGGCTGCAGCGGTAGGTGGGGAGGACACACCTCTCACCGCAGTCCACCAACACACATCCGGAGTGGGCTTCCCAAGCCCACTCGGAGTGGCCACCTCGGGGCGGCCCTCCACCTCGGACCAGCCATATGGGTTCCTCTTTGTTTCGCCGTGGGTGACCAAGCCATGGCTTCTAAGCCCCCCGCCACGACAAGGCGGGAACCCGTTCGGGGGGGTCTGTAGGAGCCTGAAGTGAGAAAGTTGGAGGTGGTTATATTACCGTCCCATTGGAATAGCGTACCTAGTTTGTGCGTACACTTGGATTCTACATATATATAGTCCCGTACAGCGCAGATGGCTAGTCCCTGTTAAGACTGGCCGTTATGACTGAAAATTGGTCTCGAGAGCATTATTACTAATTGATACTACATATGTACAAAATTAAAAATTTAAAAAAGTCAATGTTTGGAGATCCTTATGTTTGATTCTACAATTTTAATGGGATATCTGTGTATGTACGTTTGAACAATACTTTTTGTAGATTATCCAGAAACTTCAGAATTAAGGGTTACCGATTTTATAAAAAATACAATATAAAAAAGTGCAATATTACGCGATAATAGAAATATTTATGGCATTATATTGAACATAGACATGACGAGAATTGTCGTACAAACTTTAATATCAGCTTTTAAAAGCGAAAGTTTTACCTGTATCACTCTTACATATGTTGCTCGTGTGCTAAACATTGTTAAGAAAAAACATAATGGCTTATTTTTAATAAGAAACGTTTCACTTAAACTTTGTTACAACAACTGTTATTGCTTTGTTATTTTTCAAAGAGTAGTTAAATTTTAAACTTAAGTTAAAATAAATAAATAATAATATAAGGTTAATGCAGTTTTTGATAGAAGAAGAACTAAAAAAAGAGTAATTCATTTAATTTTGGACAATTTAAAATAAAATACGGCTTTTATTTGAAATTGTCCAAAATTAAATGTCATTTGTAGGCAACACCTTTTTTGCCTACCGATCAACCCTTACGAATGTAAAATAATGCATTACCACACATTTCAAAGATGAAAAGAACAGAATGTGCTTATACTACTTATTCCAAACCTTCTTTGCAAATTCGGCCGGTTATTACAAAAATACCCTGTATAATTCTTTAGTCCAGGCTTATATGGTTGGACCGATATGATGAAAATTTGTGTGTGTGATAGAGTTGATTCGGGAATGGTTCATATTCACAATTGGACCCGGTAAGTGACGCTGTTGTTGAGATCCAGAAATAATCCGTGCGAAGCTGGGGCGGATCGCTAGTATTATATATAATTCTCTGTAATTGTTCATAATATATATATATATATATATATATATATATATATATATATATATATATATATATATATATATATATTGTAAATACCCCCCGTATTTAAATTACGACACATCTTCTTGTCAGGTATTCCTCAAACTCTGATGAAAACTAGATTGTACAACCAGTGCGTGTTGCCAGTGATGACTTACGGATCTGAGACGTGGTCCTTCACTGCTAGCCGTATGAGGACTCTCAAGGTCGCTCAGCGAGCTATGGAGAGGGCTATGCTCGGAGTTTCTCTGCGTGATAAACTCAAAAATGAGGATATCCGCAGTAAAACCAGAGTGACCGACATAGCCCAACGGATCAGTAAGCTGAAGAAAGGTTCTCGAGTGGCAGCCTCGTACCGGTAGGCGTAGTGTAGGGCGACCCCCCACTAGATGGAGTGACGACCTGGTAAGACATGCAGGAAGCCGATCTATGCAGGTAGCTCAGTACCGTGCTTTGTGGCGTTACTTGGGGGAGGCCTATGTTCAGCAGTGGACTTGTGAAGGGCTGTAATAATATACAATTTTATCCGTGTGTGACTGAACTAAACGGCTAGATCGATTTCGATGAAATTTTGTATGTGTGTGATTACTGATTAAGTTGATTCGATAATGATTTAGAGTCTCTATTGGGCCCAGTAAGTGGCTCTGCTGTGGAGATCCAGAAATAATCCATTCAAAGCCGGACGGGCTAGCTTTATATAAAATAAAAAGTTAAGATGACGTCTCAAATACTTCTATTAATTTTAATTGGCTATAGTTCTTTACCTATGAAATTGCCTTTTTAATGAAATAAGTTGACGTAATTATTATTTAGTCATTTTTTTTGTATTAATCAAAGTAATTATCTATGTAAATGATGCATATTTGCCAACGCAGTGGCAGCTTATCGATGCCCTTCTTGAAGAAATCAGATAGGCTTTTTTAAAACATATTTTTTTTATAATAATTTTGTGTTTTTAAAATAAAATTAATATGAAATTAGAATCTTAGGCAAACAAAAATTATTTTGATTTGAAATGACCAGTACTGCAGAACGGAGTTTCACAGGTAAAAGACCTATTGAGGTAGAGGCGTAAGAGTATATGGGCTACATTTACGATACAGTCCATTTGCCTGGTATGACTTCTTTTCTGCCTAGGATGAGGTGCAATCCCTTTACCTATTTCTGGCGCTAAACATCCATAAATTCCTGTGTTCCTGTATGAAGCATAGACAGACACCCATTGTAGATGCTAAAGACTTCGAAGAGCATATATTATTAAAGAGAATTGGAAAAATGTACAAGTAAATCTAAAAAGATGACTAATACATTTTCTAGAAATAAACCTATTCAACTCAACACGCCGCGCCTACCATCTTGTATTACCAAATATTCGCACTAACTATGGAAGTAATGCCGCAGAAGCAAAGTTGTATAATGTACTCCCTTCAACTACAAAAGATGCAAATTTACTCAATATCTTCAAGAAAAAATCGTTTGACCACTTTAAAAATTAAGACAGTTTATAACTTAGACACCAACCTTATCCTGTCAATACTGGAAACATTGCTACAACTTGCAAATAAGATTTAATTTAAATCTACCTTACATTATTGTTCACTTTTTTTTTTAATTATTTTGTTGCGTGTGACTTATTTTAGATTGTATGAAAATACTCACGTAAGTGACATTTGTCTTAATGAGTAAATAAAGATCTATAAACCGAATACAGGTTATGAGGCACTCCATCTTAGTCCTCAGAGGTAACACGCATATGTAGCCTTCTCTGTTCTAAGTTGGCTACATAAAAACACGAACTGCAGTAGCCACTTAGCATCACGTAAACAGTAAGCTCGTTTATAGCTTCAATTATAAATAAATATTTAAAATTAATACCTTACAATGTAAAATTTTGTACTCTAAAAAAAATGTACTCGTAAGTTGAGAACATTATATGCTAAGTTGAGAACTCGTAAACAACGGCTTATTTAAGCCATTGTTATTTCGTTCCTGTACTAACATTGTTTACGGCGCTGTAAAATAGTAAGTTAACGTTGCCTTCTCTTGCTTGAAAATTGAAAATCTTGCTATACAAGACTATGCACCCTAATTTATTTCAATGGAGTGGAAAATTACGTAATATCTAAATTAAGACAAAATTTTACCTATTTTATATCTTTGTTGCTAAGGCGTTTAACGGTATATTTTAATTTCTATGTTCGTAGTATGGTTACGAAATGGAATTTTGATGCTAACAAATTCTCCGACTTGTAAAAACCTATGTCCAACAACAGATATTTAAAAGGCTGATGATGACGATATGTAAAATAATGAAATATGAAACTAGAAAGATAATAAAATCGTAATTTCATGAAATCATATAAATTATAAAACGATATTAAAATGTAAACAATAAGGCAATGGTATGCCTACCCAGCTTGAAGAACCGACAACCGATGGAGAAGCAAGAATCCTGAGCGCACCATAAAACGCTATGTAGGGCACTCAATAGAATGACGGCAGGATGAGTAGTATACCTTTATCATTACTTGGCTACATAATCAATTAAGAGGTAAAATGTGTAAATTATAAATTATTTTAAGCATAAAATATTAAATATATAAATGCATACATACAGGGAATCGATGTAAGCCTATTTTTACGGATTTTTCGTGTTAAATTCGATGATGATAAATACATCATGGCTGTATAGATAGTGAATGACACTTCCATGAGCCAATGATTTTGTGTTGGCTGTATTGTGCAAATCATGATTGTGATTAGATTGGTAGCAGATCGACACAGCGGGATAGAATATGCTTATCAGAATTATGTTACTGAAAGACATAATTTTAAAAGGAAACTACAACAGTGCCAATAATGTAAGACAACGTGCTAAGTGTGCACGTTCCACGACAATCCTCTCCCCCCGCAGCCCCATCACCACCGCATCAACGGTGCGGCCCCGTTTGAGTCGCGGAGGATAGGGCGAGTGGCGCATCGCCATACCAACACTCTTCTTCCTCCGCGACTCCACCTCGGCTGCAGCGGTAGGTGGGGAGGACACACCTCTCACCGCAGTCCACCAACACACATCCGGAGTGGGCTTCCCAAGCCCACTCGGAGTGGCCACCTCGGGGCGGCCCTCCACCTCGGACCAGCCATATGGGTTCCTCTTTGTTTCGCCGTGGGTGACCAAGCCATGGCTTCTAAGCCCCCCGCCACGACAAGGCGGGAACCCGTTCGGGGGGGGGGGGGGTCTGTAGGAGCCTGAAGTGAGAAAGTTGGAGGTGGTTATATTACCGTCCCATTGGAATAGCGTACCTAGTTTGTGCGTACACTTGGATTCTACATATATATAGTCCCGTACAGCGCAGATGGCTAGTCCCTGTTAAGACTGGCCGTTATGACTGAAAATTGGTCTCGAGAGCATTATTACTAATTGATACTACATATGTACAAAATTACAAATTTAAAAAAAGTCAATGTTTGGAGATCCTTATGTTTGATTCCACAATTTTAATGGGATATCTGTGTATGTACGTTTGAACAATACTTTTTGTAGATTATCCAGAAACTTCAGAATTAAGGGTTACCGATTTTATAAAAAATACAATATAAAAAAGTGCAATATTACGCGATAATAGAAATATTTATGGCATTATATTGAACATAGACATGACGAGAATTGTCGTACAAACTTTAATATCAGCTTTTAAAAGCGAAAGTTTTACCTGTATCACTCTTACATATGTTGCTCGAGTGCTAAACATTGTTAAGAAAAAACATAATGGCTTATTTTTAATAAGAAACGTTTCACTTAAACTTTGTTACAACAACTGTTATTGCTTTGTTATT
Source organism: Parnassius apollo (assembly GCA_907164705.1). Classification (NCBI taxonomy): domain Eukaryota; kingdom Metazoa; phylum Arthropoda; class Insecta; order Lepidoptera; family Papilionidae; genus Parnassius; species Parnassius apollo. The sequence goes on along the minus strand of CAJQZP010000160.1, from coordinate 2,872,300 downwards.
TTTCAAAGAGTAGTTAAATTTTAAACTTAAGTTAAAATAAATAAATAATAATATAAGGTTAATGCAGTTTTTGACAGAAGAAAACTAAAAAAAGAGTAATTCATTTAATTTTGGACAATTTAAAATAAAATACGGCTTTTATTTGAAATTGTCCAAAATTAAATGTCATTTGTAGGCAACACCTTTTTTTGCCTACCGATCAACCCTTACGAATGTAAAATAATGCATTACCACACATTTCAAAGATGAAAAGAACAGAATGTGCTTATACTACTTATTCCAAACCTTCTTTGCAAATTCGGCCGGTTATTACAAAAATACCCTGTATAATTCTTTAGTCCAGGCTTATATGGTTGGACCGATATGATGAAAATTTGTGTGTGTGATAGAGTTGATTCGGGAATGGTTCATATTCACAATTGGACCCGGTAAGTGACGCTGTTGTTGAGATCCAGAAATAATCCGTGCGAAGCTGGGGCGGATCGCTAGTATTATATATAATTCTCTGTAATTGTTCATAATATATATATATATATATATATATATATATATATATATATATATATATATATATATATATATATTGTAAATACCCCCCGTATTTAAATTACGACACATCTTCTTGTCAGGTATTCCTCAAACTCTGATGAAAACTAGATTGTACAACCAGTGCGTGTTGCCAGTGATGACTTACGGATCTGAGACGTGGTCCTTCACTGCTGGCCGTATGAGGACTCTCAAGGTCGCTCAGCGAGCTATGGAGAGGGCTATGCTCGGAGTCTCTCTGCGTGATAAACTCAAAAATGAGGATATCCGCAGTAAAACCAGAGTGACCGACATAGCCCAACGGATCAGTAAGCTGAAGAAAGGTTCTCGAGTGGCAGCCTCGTACCGGTAGGCGTAGTGTAGGGCGACCCCCCACTAGATGGAGTGACGACCTGGTAAGACATGCAGGAAGCCGATCTATGCAGGTGGCTCAGTACCGTGCTTTGTGGCGTTACTTGGGGGGAGGCCTATGTTCAGCAGTGGACTTGTGAAGGGCTGTAATAATATACAATTTTATCCGTGTGTGACTGAACTAAACGGCTAGATCGATTTCGATGAAATTTTGTATGTGTGTGATTACTGATTAAGTTGATTCGATAATGATTTAGAGTCTCTATTGGGCCCGGTAAGTGGCTCTGCTGTGGAGATCCAGAAATCATCCATTCAAAGCCGGACGGGCTAGCTTTTTATATAAAATAAAAAGTTAAGATGACGTCTAAAATACTTCTATTAATTTTAATTGGCTATAGTTCTTTACCTATGAAATTGCCTTTTTTAATGAAATAAGTTGACGTAATTATTATTCAGTAATTTTTTTGTATTAATCAAAGTAATTATCTATGTAAATGATGCATATTTGCCAACGCAGTGGCAGCTTATCGATGCCCTTCTTGAAGAAATCAGATAGGCTTTTTTAAAACATATTTTTTTTATAATAATTTTGTGTTTTTAAAATAAAATTAATATGAAATTAGAATCTTAGGCAAACAAAAATTATTTTGATTTGAAATGACCAGTACTGCAGAACGGAGTTTCACAGGTAAAAGACCTATTGAGGTAGAGGCGTAAGAGTATATGGGCTACATTTACGATACAGTCCATTTGCCTGGTATGACTTCTTTTCTGCCTAGGATGAGGTGCAGTCCCTTTACCTATTTCGGGCGCTAAACAATAGTCCATAAATTCCTGTGTTCCTGTATGAAGCATAGACAGACACCCATTGTAGATGCTAAAGACTTCGAAGAGCATATATTATTAAAGAGAATTGGAAAAATGTACAAGTAAATCTAAAAAGATGACTAATACATTTTCTAGAAATAAACCTATTCAACTCAACACGCCGCGCCTACCATCTTGTATTACCAAATATTCGCACTAACTATGGAAGTAATGCCGCAGAAGCAAAGTTGTATAATGTACTCCCTTCAACTACAAAAGATGCAAATTTACTCAATATCTTCAAGAAAAAATCGTTTGACCACTTTAAAAATTAAGACAGTTTATAACTTGGACACCAACCTTATCCTGTCAATACTGGAAACATTGCTACAACTTGCAAATAAGATTTAATTTAAATCTACCTTACATTATTGTTCACTTTTTTTTTTAATTATTTTGTTGCGTGTGACTTATTTTAGATTGTATGAAAATACTCACGTAAGTGACATTTGTCTTAATGAGTAAATAAAGATCTATAAACCGAATACAGGTTATGAGGCACTCCATCTTAGTCCTCAGAGGTAACACGCATATGTAGCCTTCTCTGTTCTAAGTTGGCTACATAAAAACACGAACTGCAGTAGCCACTTAGCATCACGTAAACAGTAAGCTCGTTTATAGCTTCAATTATAAATAAATATTTAAAATTAATACCTTACAATGTAAAATTTTGTACTCTAAAAAAAATGTACTCGTAAGTTGAGAACATTATATGCTAAGTTGAGAACTCGTAAACAACGGCTTATTTAAGCCATTGTTATTTCGTTCCTGTACTAACATTGTTTACGGCGCTGTAAAATAGTAAGTTAACGTTGCCTTCTCTTGCTTGAAAATTGAAAATCTTGCTATACAAGACTATGCACCCTAATTTATTTCAATGGAGTGGAAAATTACGTAATATCTAAATTAAGACAAAATTTTACCTATTTTATATCTTTGTTGCTAAGGCGTTTAACGGTATATTTTAATTTCTATGTTCGTAGTATGGTTACGAAATGGAATTTTGATGCTAACAAATTCTCCGACTTGTAAAAACCTATGTCCAACAACAGATATTTAAAAGGCTGATGATGACGATATGTAAAATAATGAAATATGAAACTAGAAAGATAATAAAATCGTAATTTCATGAAATCATATAAATTATAAAACGATATTAAAATGTAAACAATAAGGCAATGGTATGCCTACCCAGCTTGAAGAACCGACAACCGATGGAGAAGCAAGAATCCTGAGCGCACCATAAAACGCTATGTAGGGCACTCAATAGAATGACGGCAGGATGAGTAGTATACCTTTATCATTACTTGGCTACATAATCAATTAAGAGGTAAAATGTGTAAATTATAAATTATTTTAAGCATAAAATATTAAATATATAAATGCATACATACAGGGAATCGATGTAAGCCTATTTTTACGGATTTTTCGTGTTAAATTCGATGATGATAAATACATCATGGCTGTATAGATAGTGAATGACACTTCCATGAGCCAATGATTTTGTGTTGGCTGTATTGTGCAAATCATGATTGTGATTAGATTGGTAGCAGATCGACACAGCGGGATAGAATATGCTTATCAGAATTATGTTACTGAAAGACATAATTTTAAAAGGAAACTACAACAGTGCCAATAATGTAAGACAACGTGCTAAGTGTGCACGTTCCACGACAATCCTCTCCCCCGCAGCCCCATCACCACCGCATCAACGGTGCGGCCCCGTTTGAGTCGCGGAGGATAGGGCGAGTGGCGCATCGCCATACCAACACTCTTCTTCCTCCGCGACTCCACCTCGGCTGCAGCGGTAGGTGGGGAGGACACACCTCTCACCGCAGTCCACCAACACACATCCGGAGTGGGCTTCCCAAGCCCACTCGGAGTGGCCACCTCGGGGCGGCCCTCCACCTCGGACCAGCCATATGGGTTCCTCTTTGTTTCGCCGTGGGTGACCAAGCCATGGCTTCTAAGCCCCCCGCCACGACAAGGCGGGAACCCGTTCGGGGGGGGTCTGTAGGAGCCTGAAGTGAGAAAGTTGGAGGTGGTTATATTACCGTCCCATTGGAATAGCGTACCTAGTTTGTGCGTACACTTGGATTCTACATATATATAGTCCCGTACAGCGCAGATGGCTAGTCCCTGTTAAGACTGGCCGTTATGACTGAAAATTGGTCTCGAGAGCATTATTACTAATTGATACTACATATGTACAAAATTAAAAATTTAAAAAAGTCAATGTTTGGAGATCCTTATGTTTGATTCCACAATTTTAATGGGATATCTGTGTATGTACGTTTGAACAATACTTTTTGTAGATTATCCAGAAACTTCAGAATTAAGGGTTACCGATTTTATAAAAAATACAATATAAAAAAGTGCAATATTACGCGATAATAGAAATATTTATGGCATTATATTGAACATAGACATGACGAGAATTGTCGTACAAACTTTAATATCAGCTTTTAAAAGCGAAAGTTTTACCTGTATCACTCTTACATATGTTGCTCGAGTGCTAAACATTGTTAAGAAAAAAACATAATGGCTTATTTTTAATAAGAAACGTTTCACTTAAACTTTGTTACAACAACTGTTATTGCTTTGTTATTTTTCAAAGAGTAGTTAAATTTTAAACTTAAGTTAAAATAAATAAATAATAATATAAGGTTAATGCAGTTTTTGATAGAAGAAAACTAAAAAAAGAGTAATTCATTTAATTTTGGACAATTTAAAATAAAATACGGCTTTTATTTGAAATTGTCCAAAATTAAATGTCATTTGTAGGCAACACCGTTTTTGCCTACCGATCAACCCTTACGAATGTAAAATAATGCATTACCACACATTTCAAAGATGAAAAGAACAGAATGTGCCTTATACTACTTATTCCAAACCTTCTTTGCAAATTCGGCCGGTTATTACAAAAATACCCTGTATAATTCTTTAGTCCAGGCTTATATGGTTGGACCGATATGATGAAAATTTGTGTGTGTGATAGAGTTGATTCGGGAATGGTTCATATTCACAATTGGACCCGGTAAGTGTCGCTGTTGTTGAGATCCAGAAATAATCCGTGCGAAGCTGGGGCGGATCGCTAGTATTATATATAATTCTCTGTAATTGTTCATAATATATATATATATATATATATATATATATATATATATATATATATATATATATATATTTGTAAATACCCCCGTATTTAAATTACGACACATCTTCTTGTCAGGTATTCCTCAAACTCTGATGAAAACGAGATTGTACAACCAGTGCGTGTTGCCAGTGCTGATTTATGGAGCTGAGACGTAGTCCTTCACTGCTGGCCGTATGAAGACTCTCAAGGTCGCTCAGCGAGCTATGGAGAGGGCTATGCTCGGAGTTTCTCTGCGTGATAAACTCAAAAATGAGGATATCCGCAGTAAAACCAGAGTGACCGACATAGCCCAACGGATCAGTAAGCTGAAGAAAGGTTCTCGAGTGGCAGCCTCGTACCGGTAGGCGTAGTGTAGGGCGACCCCCCACTAGATGGAGTGACGACCTGGTAAGACATGCAGGAAGCCGATCTATGCAGGTGGCTCAGTACCGTGCTTTGTGGCGTTACTTGGGGGAGGCCTATGTTCAGCAGTGGACTTGTGAAGGGCTGTAATAATATACAATTTTATCCGTGTGTGACTGAACTAAACGGCTAGATCGATTTCGATGAAATTTTGTATGTGTGTGATTACTGATTAAGTTGATTCGATAATGGTTTAGAGTCTCTATTGGGCCCAGTAAGTGGCTCTGCTGTGGAGATCCAGAAATAATCCATTCAAAGCCGGACGGGCTAGCTTTATATAAAATAAAAAGCTAAGATGACGTCTAAAATACTTCTATTAATTTTAATTGGCTATAGTTCTTTACCTATGAAATTGCCTTTTTAATGAAATAAGTTGACGTAATTATTATTTAGTCATTTTTTTTGTATTAATCAAAGTATAAATTATCTATGTAAATGATGCATATTTGCCAACGCAGTGGCAGCTTATCGATGCCCTTCTTGAAGAAATCAGATAGGCTTTTTTAAAACATATTTTTTTTATAATAATTTTGTGTTTTTAAAATAAAATTAATATGAAATTAGAATCTTAGTCAAACAAAAATTATTTTGATTTGAAATGACCAGGTACACCTATTGAGGTAGAGGCGTAAGAGTATATGGGCTACATTTACGATACAGTCCATTTGCCTGGTATGACTTCTTTTCTGCCTAGGATACGGGAGGTGCAATCCCTTTACCTATTTCGGGCGCTAAACAATAGTCCATAAATTCCTGTGTTCCTGTATGAAGCATAGACAGACACCCATTGTAGATGCTAAAGACTTCGAAGAGCATATATTATTAAAGAGAATTGGAAAAATGTACAAGTAAATCTAAAAAGATGACTAATACATTTTCTAGAAATAAACCTATTCAACTCAACACGCCGCGCCTACCATCTTGTATTAACAAATATTCGCACTAACTATGGAAGTAATGCCGCAGAAGCAAAGTTGTATAATGTACTCCCTTCAACTACAAAAGATGCAAATTTACTCAATATCTTCAAGAAAAAATCGTTTGACCACTTTAAAAATTAAGACAGTTTATAACTTGGACACCAACCTTATCCTGTCAATACGGGAAACATTGCTACAACTTGCAACTAAGATTTAATTTAAATCTACCTTACATTATTGTTCACTTTTTTTTAATTATTTTGTTGCGTGTGACTTATTTTAGATTATATGAAAATACTCACGTAAGTGACATTTATCTTAATGAGTAAATAAAGATCTATAAACCGAATACAGGCTATGAGGCACTCCATCTTAGCCCTTAGAGGTAACACGCATATTTAGCCTTCTCTGTTCTAAGTTGGCTACTTAAAAACACGAACTGCAGTAGCCACTTAGCATCACGTAAACAGTAAGCTCGTTTATAGCTTCAATTATAAATAAATATTTAAAATTAATACCTTACCATGTAAAATTTTAATAGTAATTGTAATATTTGTACTCGTAAGTTGAGAACATTATATGCTAAGTTGAGAACTCGTAAACAACGGCTTATTTAAGCCATTGTTATTTCGTTCCTGTACTAACATTGTTTACGGCGCTGTAAAATAGTAAGTTAACGTTGCCTTCTCTTGCTTTAAAATTGAAAATCTTGGTATAGACTATGCACCCTAATTTATTTCAATGGAGTAGAGAATTACGTAATATCTAAATTAAGACAAAATTTTACCTATTTTATATCTTTGTTGCTAAGGCGTTTAACGGTATATTTTAATTTCTATGTTCGTAGTATGGTTACGAAATAGAATTTTGATGCTAACAAATTCTCCGACTTGGTAAAAATCTATGTCCAACAACAGATATTTAAAAGGCTGATGATGACGATATGTAAAATAATGAAATATGAAACTAGAAAGATAATAAAATCGTAATTTCATCAAATCATATAAATTATAAAACGATATTAAAATATAAACAATAAGGCAAGGGTCCGCCTACCCAGCTTGAAGAACCGACAACCGATGGAGAAGCAAGAATCCTGAGCGCACCATAAAACGCTATGTAGGGCAAACACTCAATAGAATGACGGCAGGATGAGTAGTATACCTTTATCATTACTTGGCTACATAATCAATTAAGAGGTAAAATGTGTAAATTATAAATTATTTTAAGCATAAAATATTAAATATATAAATGCATACATACAGGGAATCGATGTAAGCCTATTTTTACGGATTTTTCGTGTTAAATTCGATGATGATAAATATATCATGGCTGTATAGATAGTGAATGACACTTCCATGAGCCAATGATTTTGTGTTGGCTGTGTTGTGCAAATCATGATTGTGATTAGATTGGTAGCAGATCGACACAGCGGGATAGAATATGCTTATCAGAATTATGTTACTGAAAGACATAATTTTAAAAGGAAACTACAACAGTGTCAATAATGTAAGACAACGTGCACACTTAGATTTTAAATTTCTGCAACCATGGCATACAATTTGTTTTTAAAATTTGAGTGCTTTATTTGAGAATCCATGTAAGAGTCAGTTAACAAAGAGACGCGACGCGACTCGACGATGCGTGAAAAGTCCATCGCGCATCGTGTAGTCGCTGGCAACGTAAGTAGCGCAGCAAGACGCCGCGCGGTAATAGTAATAGTAGAAACAAGTCACCATGACGGCTTTAGGCTGTTCCTCGTAGCGTTACACTGCATCACGAGGCTTTGCAAGGCGCAATGCCGCTCTTGCACGCTGCGCCTACCGACAAAGCACTGCTGCGTCGTGATGCGTCGCGCTCCTTCGCGAGATATCTCGAGGCGCAGCGTGGTTTAACGCGACAATGTGGGGCATTTTCGAATGATATCAATAAAATGTGTATCTTTCTGTAAAGGAAATGAAGTTATATTTTGTATCATTACTATTGTTACGAGCTTGAGGTTCGTGACAATAAAAATTGCCGATAAAATTACCAAAATTAACTCTTTAATTCACTTTACACTAATTAAACTTAAAACACTAATAATTAATCACACTGATTCACTTTATTTCGCTCCGAAGCTTCGCTTGTCTCGCCAAATTCAATACTTTCCCGATCGCACCTTGCAGCGCCTATAAATACACATTAGCACCGAAATATCCAGAACATTCAAGTAAATATGTGCACCAATCAACAAGGCGCCGAAAGTTCGAGTGTCGGGCTCCTAGAAGCTTAGTTCTTCGTTTCGATACTAGATGGCGCTGTCGGTTGAAAGATTAGTGATGTCATTTTCTGGAAAGCTCTACTCGCTCCGTTACCCGACACAGATGGCGCTAGTGCTGGGTACAAGACGTCAACTTAGGCGCGCAACACTACCCCCTCCTAATACATGCTCGTCCCGAGCATTATCGGCCCCATAATAACACGCCAGGCAATTCACATGGACGATCTTAGGAGTCCCTCTTGCGCCTTTCTGTAACGGCTCCGCAATGTCAAGGGCTGTCCTATCCCATGGTGCACCAACATTGTACAATTTCGATGCTCCTCTACTACGTGTCTGAGGTCCCCTCACAGCCGCACAACTTGTACATGTACGACACCAATCCTCGACATCGTCACGATAATGGATCCAGTAAAACTGTTCTCGGACCTTCAGTAGAGTTCGTTTAACTCCCAGATGGACTCTTGAACGACCCTTATGGCACAGCTGTAGAACATTCGGCACTTTAGCTTTAGGGACAACCATTTGCAAACGACAGCTGTCTCCTCGACCATTGTCCCATTTACGGCACAGGACTCCATCCTGAATCAGCAAGCTGTCCCATTGGGCCCAATAGCTTCTAGTGGTTGAACTCATCGCTGAGACGTCGCTCCACTTAGGCTTGGTAGCACGGGCCTTCATCCATTCCAGAATCGGCTTGATGTCCGGATCTTCCTGCTGTACATGTCGTAGGCTGTCCTTCCATTCGTTGCTGAGGTGGTCTGTCCTGAGCATCCTCATGGATACCACTTCCTTACTCTCTTGCCTAGTACAATGTTTCCAATCTTCAGAACAAGGTATTCTTGACACATGCATCTGCGTTGCCATGAGATTTCCCGCTGCGATGTCAATGGGCCAAGGCTTCCTTAAGCGTCTCGTGGTGCCCGAGCCTCACAGCAGCTCTGACTTCCAGTTCGCGGATGCCGTCGATGAATGTCTGCACCAGGTTCCCTTTAATGAGCACAGGTACAGACCGAGCTTCTCCCCCTCTAGAGCCCACTGCTGCAGGTTTTCGTTGATGCGATCTTTAAGCTGCACACGAAAGACGTGTTCCAGGTGAGCGTCGCCATATCTCGCCTCCAATGCCTCAAGGAGTTGCTCGTAAGTCACTTCCTCACCGAGAGCTTCCATAACTGTTAAGGCCTGGTCGCGCAGGCCTAGTGTTAGAGCAGTCATGGCCTGATTTTTATTCCAGACGTTCGCCTTCATAACAGCCTCGAACTGGATTTTGTAGGCTAACCAGGAAGAAGTCCCGTCGAACGGTGGCACCTTGAACCTACGTAGCGAAGGTGTAGTAGCTACTATGGGAGCTGTAGTTCCATCCCCAAGTTTGAGTTTGTCCAGCGTTTTCTTCACGTCAGCTATCACGTTGTCAACCCGATTGTTCACTTGGTTGATTCGGGTTTCAGCTTTCTCGATTCGGGTTTCAGCTTTCGCAATTTGGGTTTCAGCTTCTGACAGGCGGTTGTCATGCTGAGCAACCCTATCCTTCACCTCCTTGATCTCCTTCCCGAATGTAGCGTGAAGATCCTTCATGAGGAGTATCTGCTCTTCCAACCGACGGGCCTGATCCTCCTGTCCGTCACGCAGCTGCTCTTCCAAACGACGGACCTGTTCCTCTTGTCCGCCCCGCAGCTGCTCTTCCAAACGACGGACCTGTTCCTCTTGTCCGTTCTGCAGCTGCTCTTTCAACTGACGGACCTGTTCCTCATGTCGGCGAGCCTGCTCCTGCAGCATCACCATTAGAGCACCTAAGTCAGGTGCTGAAGATGTAGGGGCTACTGTCGGGCCTGCAGCCGGCGGCTGGCCCTCCGACGTCTGCGGCGTTACACCACCAAATCTTCTTTGGTCCGTCTTCTGCTGGCGTTGACTTCGGGTACGGACACCCTCCGTTTCCTCCTTAGGTAAAATCGGCATGATTTTATCCCACTTCTGACATCAATTGTTACGAGCTTGAGGTTCGTGACAAAAAAATTGCCGATAGAATTACCAAAATTAACTCTTTAATTCACTTTACACTAATTAAACTTAAAACACTAATAATTAATCACACTGATTCACTTTATTTCGCTCCGAAGCTTCGCTTGTCTCGCCAAATTCAATACTTCTCCGATCGCACCTTGCAGCGGCTATAAATGCACATTAGCACTGAAACGTCCAGAACATTCAAGTAAATACGCGTACCAATTGACAAGGCGCCGAAAGTTCGAGTGTCGGGCTTCTAGAAGCTTAGTTATTCGTTTCGATACTAGATGGCGCTGTCGGTTGAAAGATTAGTGATGTCATTTTCTGGAAAGCTCTACTCGCTCCGTTACCCGACACAGATGGCGCTAGTACCGGGTACATGACTGCCGTCCTTGGCGGAGAAGAAAAACATCATGATGGTTTCCTGCAGGTTCTCTCTGCATATCTGAGAAATAAGTCAAGAAAAAAATTTTTTCGAAAGCATGTGAAGTTCTCCAACATGCATTGCGGCAATGTGGCATACACTTCCTTGCCATAAACCCCTCTCAGAAATACGAGGAGGCCTATGCCCAGCAGTGGGACGTATTTAACAAACTTTTGACTTTTTCAATTGCTATATTAAAATGGCGCGCAGCGTCTCGTCTCGGTGTGAACTGACCCTAAAGGGAGCTTAGGACTTTAGTTCAGTAGAAATAAAAGTATTACTCTTTCCTTAAACTAATTGCTTTATTTTCAACAGACATGAAGATCAGTGTGCTTCAGTGGAAATTGAAAATTCCTATCTGTGAGTTCTTTCAGTTCGATTTATATTTGGCGCAAGATATAAATAAGAGTGTGCTTCTTACTCAGATCGACTGCACAAAAGGATTTCTATCACCCAGTAAATGTATCAATTGCATTGAATTTTTTCTCAATTTTAATGTATGAATGCTGCTTTAAAAGAAATCTATAGCATCATGAAATTATTGTATGATAATGATTTCTTATATTTACGCGAACACTACACATTGAAATAATACTAGTTTTTACGGAATTTATCGCGTATATTTTAACTTTTTAAATACCCGACGTTTCGAACGCTTTTACAGCACTCATGGTCACGGGCAGGACTGCTCGTGACCATGAGTGCTGTAAAGCGTTTAATTATTGTATGAGTTGGCTGCATACCTGAATAATCTCTGGGGCCTCGAACTGATAGAGAAATAAGAGAAATCTTTTAGGAAAACGGCGTGTAACGTGTACTGCCATTAATTTGTTCGAAGAAGAGGTAAAAAAAATAAACTTTTATTATTATCCGTTACCGTTTCAGCCTATTAAAGTAAACTGCTGAATATAGACCTCGCACATAGATTTTTTTATAGGATAGGGTGACAAACGAGCACACAGTCCACCTGATGATAAGGGTTGCTGTGGTCCATAGACATCTACATTTATCCTCGATTACGAATCAAAATGCAGATGCGTTGTCACCTGGGAGGAATAAGATGGAATGCCTCATTTCCGGTCAAAAGGGTCTCCGGATCTCTACACTCACCATACGAAACACAGCAGCATTATATACGCTGGTATTCTGTGAGAGCGTGGTCCTTCCCCGGTCGAGCCGACCCATTCGTGCTACAACTATACTACTAATATAACTGCAGCGTGGCTCTACCACATAGGGGGGATATTTGCTATGGATTCCACGCTTGGCAAGCGGTTGGCAGCCGCAGTATTTATTCTGTCCATTTCTTTCCCTCTGTCGCCTCTTACGACATCCACGGGATGATATGGGTAAGTGGATATTCTTACACCGCCACAACATTACAAATCGTAAATGAGCAAGACTCATTGCAATGGAAGCAAATTCTTTATAATTACACAATCATTATGTCATGCAGCTATACATTAAACAATATAAAATTAAATAACTTATTTCTAAATTCTTTCACCTAAGCACCAATTATTAATTTATTTACTTGTGTAAAAATTTTTGATTTTCACAATTCTTTTAAATTTATCAGTTTTTATGAATGAACGAGCATTAGTTTACATTATTTATGATTTATTTCTCATATAACGTATAAGACACCTACGAAGCCTTTCTACGAGCTGGTACTAAAGTTAATGATTTCTTAAATTTACGCGAACACTACACATTGAATAAAACTAAATTTACGGATTTTATCGCGTTTATTTCACTACTTTTACTTATTTTTAATTCCCGACGTTTCGGGTGCTTTACAGCAACCATGGTCACGGGGGGACTGAGATGTTTGACGTCCCAATGTCATAGTTAGTCCGGCTACCTTCAGTTTTTGAATATTAATTTTTGGTCCGATTTACGCAAAACGAGCTTATAGTATCATGAAGTCTCGCAGTGGTATGCTTAGGTTTGGGTTTAATTTTGTTAATTATAGGATCCCAAGCAGGTGGCAGCACCTATCCATCTTCTCTATTGAAATTTGGATGTTTTTTAATTTCAATAGCCTCGCGTATCATCCTTGGTAGGAATCGGTGTTCTTTTGCGAGAATTTGTGGTTTATCAAAACGAATGTAATGGTGGGGACGATCTTGAACATGTTCGCAGACTGCAGACTTCCCGGAGCGTACGGAGAACATATAGCTGACGTGAAGCACCGACCGTAAATTGCGTAAATCGGACCAAAAATTAATATTCAAAAATTGAAGGTAGCCGGACTAACTATGACATTGGGACGTCAAACATCTCAGTCCCCCCCCGTGACCATGGTTGCTGTAAAGCACCCGAAACGTCGGGAATTAAAAATAAGTAAAAGTAGTGAAATAAACGCGATAAAATCCGTAAATTTAGTTTTATTCAATGGTACTAAAGTTGTTAGGTGTGCAGTAAAAAGCTACTATATATTAGCGCTTACGCTGGCCATGCTATAAGGGTGTTGAATCTATTTCTATAATCAAAACACATTTAATAAAAAATTTATTGCATAGTTATTTTTAACTGGCAAACACAACTAACACAAAATCATAAGATGAATTGCACTCTAAATCAAGTAATCTGTTCAGTTTTGCCACCAAAAATATCGGCGTAAGAGAATTCATCACCAGATTTGACAGACATTTGACTACCACCGTCAATGAACAACTACAACCCCAGGGTAATTGCAGATGCGTTGCCGGCCTTTTAAAAAGGCTCTTTTCTTGATGTCCCTAAGTATCGATTCGCAAAAATCTCTGGTGGTAGTCGATTGCACAAGAAAGTTGTGCGAGAAAGAAAATTTTTTTTAAGTCACACAATGGTGGACCGCCAGTCATGTTGATAGTATGGATAAAATTTTGTCGAGTTTAGGCGAGTTTTGTCGCAATGTGCAATGGTGAAATTGTGCGGCTGAAATTAGTCCGAAGGAATTCTTAGAGCATTTCGGTAATGAATGCAATAAAATACGCAAAGGGATGCAACATCTCTTTGCAGTGCCAGTGAGTCACGCCGATCGGAAAGAGCTCGGACGCCGACGATTCGAACGGCACTGCGCTGGATGCGATCAAAAGGAATGAGCTGGGACTGAAAAGCACCAGCCTAGGCTGAATATTACCGTCTCTAAAGATGGGAACAGTATTCCATGTGCGGCCGAACCTGAACCTTGTTAAGTTGCAGTCAGTGTGCTTGCATGAAATACTGTCCCGCTCTGCTGAGTACGTAGAGCTTTTTAGAGGCCAATTTGGCCTGCTCTTCCAAGTGACCACGAAACTTCACGTCACTCGATATGTCGATGCCAAAAAATATGATACTAGCGAAGGCAGCAAAGGGAGTGCCCATTTTATGCCATGGTTTCGTATGACACGACTACGTAAATTTTCAGTAAGTTTTAACGGCTTCCGATAGATAATGGTATATATGATATATACTCTAGACTGAATTCCGGTTACGATTGTAGTACCCAAGTGTATGCGCAAGCACAGGTGCTCTCTCTCTCTATTCCTTGGCTCTCATAGTCCAATAGGTAATCCGACACGACCGAAGAAAGATCAAGCGAAGGGTCAATGGCTTTACGTGCTTTCCGTGGCACGGAGGTGAAACACCGTTAACTTCTTGACTCCGGGCTACTTCTGAGAATTTCTTGACAGAAAAACCGAGTAACCAATTGTGGCGGCGCTGTCGTCGCGCCATAAGCGAAACACACCGAAGCCTAAATCACAGTCGAGGTCACCACTGTGGCCGTGGAGCGATCCAGTATCAAACCCGGGAAATCATAACCAGCAACCACCAATACGACCACTAGACAAATGATGCAATACAGTAAATGTGTAACCATCTCGTTTTAACCAAACGTAAAATAACCAGACCGGTGTTGGGGAGCAGCGTCAAAGGTGCGAGTAGTCTGGTACCAGCACCTTGCCACACGTGGTGATAACGTGAAAACCTCAAGTTTAGCAGTAGACATTGAATTTTAACGGGCTAATAAAGATGACCTAAAAATACCTTCATCATGTTTAAAATCGGGCTTCATGAAAATCATTGCCTTATATTTACTAGTGGATTTAAAAAAGGTAAAGTAGGTAAGGAAGGGCAAGGTCTACCCTTGCCCTTCTTGGAAACGGCCTTCCTAGAAAATCTTGTTCTCTTCACTTTTCTTCACTTTCTCTCCCTGAAATTTGTTAAGAATCCGTCTCAACCACGCTCTGACAGAATGCACGTGTAAAATAGCATATAAATATTCCCGTGTTTCTTACGGCGAGAGCAGAGAACTGGAGAGCCTTTTTTGGTAAAGAGACATTCTTTCCTAGTCCTCAGGTGTGACAACGTATCTACACTTTGATTTTTAATCGAGGATGAATTTAAGTGTCTACGTCTCGAAAAATTCACTTACCATGAATGTAAGAATCTTACCATGAATCCACTCCATCTACTTATCATGAATTGTGTGCCCGTTTGTCACCTTTATTCTATTAAAAGGACGGTTGTGTGCACAAAAATATAATATGGTATTTGCGGAAAGCGCATTCAGACAAAAGTAGGATTTACAACTCAACGATAAAATTCACAGATCCTTAAAGCAAATAGTATGAAATAAAAGTTTCCTTCATGTTTTTTATTATATTATATTTGTAATAAAAATACAACTGAATAAATTTTATCAATTAAAACATCCTATTCTTCACATCTTTACCCTGAAGAAGTACCCAGTACAGCACATGAGGAGTCCAAGAGCGGCAACTCTTGTTGTAGAAAGAATTTGTCTTAATAGTTAAGGCGGAATGTGTTACACCCAAGATTTTGCTGTTATTCATTGGTCTGGATATAGGTATTTACTTTTTCGTCTGGCTTAAACGAGATGATATTATACCGTCAATCGTAAGCCATAACATTTTTCTTTTTTTCCACATAGTCTTTTACAACAAACTTCTTTTCGACAAAATGAGGTGATCGATCTTCCACCACCATACTTCCGCATACATTATCTTAATGTACAGATAGTCTTTACTGCGATATCCTTATACCTCATGTAAATTAATATCGCATTTGCGCTACCGTTAAATTCGTGCCCATATTTACATAATTTACGAATGCATAAACTGGCAAGTTTAGCCCACACTGTCGTTATCGGGACTCAATACTGAATCCTTTATTAGAAAGCATCTTGAGTAAGGGTAATTTTATAAATAAAATATAATTATAAAACACAACCTACTTTACCCACTTTATTAGATGATAGTATTTTCTGCCTAGTAGTTCGTCTGGGTAAGTAAATACCCTCTCACATGCTTCTAGCGCTGTGTTTCAGTCTGTAGAGTATAGTCAGTAATTACTTTAATTACAGGCTTTATAGTATTCCCTTTTAGTCCGCAGAGGTGACAATGCATCTGTAGTCTTTGTTTTGAGTTGGCTACAAGTGTCCATGCATTGCAGTAGTCACTTACCATCAGGTGGACTGTAAGTCCGTTAGTCACATCACATCAGTTATATAATAAAAACAACCGTATTTGAAAACTGAAATCCTTGCAAAATTTCTTGGCTATGTCTGAGATTTGAATTTAATATATAAATACATAGGGTTGGTATTCCAGTACTCTACTAATATTTTATAATAATAAGTGGAGAGCGTATTTTATATATATATATATATATATATATATATATATATATATATATATATATATATATATATATACTATATATATATATATATATATATATATATATATATATATATCAAACTATCTGGAAAAAATAGGGTCTAAAATAGGGTATAAACGGAAAGCCCCGAAAAGAAGAACAAAGTTAATGGCACTGATATTTTACAAAAAATAGAAAGAAAAATTTTGAATTAATCGTTTGAAAAAAAAAACTTTTACAATTAATTTGCCCTTTTGCCCTTGAGCTTGTGACCCTGCGACAAGGTCAAAGATGCCTGCAATTTTTTTGTTTTATTGCCGTTCGTAAAGTAGGGTGGATATGATTTCAATTTCGATAGATTTTATTTAATTAAGTTATTTAATTGAAATTATTTTCGTAAAATATCAGTGCCATAGACTTCCACTTCGTTACACCCTATTTTTTGCAGATTTTAAAATACGTCATTCAGTATAATAAAGGCCTAGCCTATATAATAGAATCGCGCTGCACCGTATAAAAAGTGAATGCTTGCTGTTTAATTCTTTACCACCAGGAATACGTGGTCAAATTTTGGGTTTTGCTCATAAATACAATAAGTGGACATTTCATGTGCTGGTATTTCTTCTTTAACTATAGCTGTCCTTTAAATTGTTATGTAGTAATTGCACCCCAAAATATGAAAGCCTGTAAGTGTGCAACGGTATTGCAAGTCGTAACCATCTTATAGTAAATTGCAACGTGGTTCGCTGCAACTTTACGAGGCTTTGCGCTCATAAAACTGTGTTGTTCACTTAAATTTTGTAATGCTCCGGTATTACTTCTAGATATTGTGAACGTTTCTATATGTGTAATGCATTATGAAATATGAATTCACAATTTTATGTCAGGCTTCTTATTGTTTTACGTAACCGTTTATTTACAAAGCTTTGCAAAATGCCTATAGCCCTAAAAGTACTATTACCTATAAGAAGTACCTTTGAAAGCAGAATTAAAACATGAGAGTGAACTTCTTTTCTTACCATTCAAAATATATTGAAAATGATTCAGAAAACAGGAACAAACAATTTTTTACCAAAGCTTCAATGAATGTATTGCGCTAAAAAATACGTTTCCAGACCTCGTTGCCCAACTAAGATCGTTTTTGTCGATTGTTCGCCCACTGATGAACTCCAGCAAGATCAAGATTCATTTAGTCCAGATAAATTATAGCTATTTATACTGAAATGCATGCATAAAATATATTTTTTAAATAAATTTGAAAAACATTACCCTCCTTCTGGGATAGTCGAGTAAAAAACGACGTTATCGACCGGTATAGGGTCGCTGTCCCATGATTGCAGGCTTCTGTGCCGTCCTGCGTTCATTCAGAATTTTAAATGCAGACAGACTATTGAAACTACTGCACTAGATATTATTAGTTAATGATTACATACTACTATCTTCGTTATTCTATAAATAAATATAAGGATGGATATAAAATAGCTTAGCCCATTTAGTTTTTAATTCATCTTTACTTTCCTTATTTGTAATATAGAAATTAAATAAATAGTATTTTAAAGTCAGAAATCATACACAAGTACAATACATACATACGTACAGTCATGCATAGTACATTTAAAAGCATTACCCTCTTTCTGAAGTATTTGGGTATTATATTCATATATATAGCCAATCTGCCTCCTGAGCCATACTGTGTATAGAAAAAAGTCTCGCCACCATCCTTCACAGTTTGCTACCGTGGGTAAATCTTTGTTTCAGAGAGCATGAAGGATCTGTGACAGTAAACACCTGGCTGCCGAGCTCCAACACGTCAAGCAAGTTTTGCATGACAACAAGCTTCGGGTTCCGCGCCTACGTAACAGTGAACGAGTGAAGCCAGCCACAGTCGAGCGTGTACCTGCTGTACTGCCATATGTCAGAGGAGTCACTGACAAGATTGGCTACATCTTGAAGCTCACTTCCATTAAAACATACTTCAAGCCGCCGAAGAAGATTGGTCAGGTTTTAGCATCAGTCAAGTGTAATGTCCCAGCAATGTACAAGCTTGATTGTGAATGTAGTCTCTCCTACATAGGACAAATTAAAAGATTAATTAAAACCCGCGTTAAAAAACATATAGCTGATGTGAAGAATCGACGCTCCGTCTCCGTCTGCAGTCTGTGAACACATACAGGATTGCCCCTTCGCTACATCAAATTTCACAAATCCTCGCTAAAGAACACCGATTACTTCCAAGGATGATTCTCGAGGCTATTGAAATCAAAAAACATCCTAATTTCAATAGGGAAGATGGCTGGGATCTGCTTGGGACCTATAATAAATAAAATTAAATCCCAACCCAAGCATATAACTGCAAGACTTCAAGATACCATAGGTTAATACTGTGTAGATCGGAACCATTGAGCTATTATGTACTACGTACTAGAGGCAACACTGCATTCAGCTACTCTGTTCCACTCAACTGCGGTGCATACACCGCACTTTAATAAGTCACTCGCTAGACGCTTGTAGAGTTGTTACGTGTTGTGTGGATTTAAAAAAAATCTTGATAAAAATATGCCGTCGTGTGTACTTAGATATTGCACAAATAATTCAAGAAATGTCAGTAAAAACCAAGGAATTACTTTTCGTCGGTTAATAAGATACTTAATCAATAAAAAAATATTATGGATTAATAATAAAACAATCCAAAGATAAATATGGTGTAGGTGCCGCTTATTTCGACTCATTGCTGGGTAATAAATGTAAAATTAAATTTCCTTATAATTTGATGATAATGTCAGCTGAATTAATTGCTATAAATGATGCCCTATTACATGCTGGTACAACAAATTTTCAAAAAACAGTAATTCTAACTGATAGCAAGAGTGCTCTTGAATATATTGCTCGATGTGTCTCTGGTCTCAGAGGTGTATCGATAGCATATTCGATATTAAATGAAATATTGAAATTTCAATGTAAAAACCGTGAGTTAGTATTGCAGTGGGTACCGTCTCACATCCGTATACAGGGCAATGAGGAGGCTGACAAGCTGGTGAAATTGGCAATCAACCAAGGAAGAGAATGTAATATTTATCCTGATTATTCAGAAATTTTAATTAAATATAAAGAGAAATGTTATACACTTTGGAAAGAATATTTTGATAAAAGGTCGCAAGAAAAAGGGATTTGGTACAAAACCATCCAGAGTCTGCCTCCGAAAGTGCCTTGGTTTAATAAATGTCTGTGGAATAAAAAATATGTTGCATTAGCATAAATCTATCTTTTTCGTGTGCGAATGCAAAAGAAGGCGTCAATTTGTCTATAGGTTTCTCTGTCTACGGTTAAGTCTATGATTCTTAACGGCCCCATAACAGAATATTCAGAAGGATTGTCTGTGGTAGCTTACCGGCGGGTATGGTTCCAGCTAGATGGACCTTCTCCACACTCCGTACTCCTTGAGAGAGAGAGAGAGAGCGGCTTAACACCATGTTCGACAAACAATAGATGGGGCGCTATGACCCCGCAGGTGGCCAGTGCGGTCGCCCAACCTCACTCCTCTAGACTTATTTTTATAGGACTTTATTAAAAAATGAAGTGTACTCAAAGATCTCCGAAACCGAAGATGAACTGCGTGGTTGTATTGTCGCCGCCTTACATATTAAAAGCCCTACATCTGGATCCTGAACGAAATTTGTTGAGTAGGCTTCGGGACAATATTGTGCGGCGATGTAACTTGTGTATTAAAGAACATGGCGGATATTATGAAAATTTAAAAAATTAGGATTCCATTAAATTTACCAACTATTTGTTTCGTTTTGTTTCTTCATCGCGAAATAAAAAAGTGGCGTTAAAAATAAACTGTTTAGTGAAAAGTTTAGCCCGCGGCAGGCCGCCATGCCGCCCGCGTGCAGTGTTGCCACTATTCCAAGGGGTCAAGGTACGTTTTCTAAACAGAATATTTACTTTTACTGAATTTATTTAGATGTTTACTTTGTTAGAAAATTTAATTTATTTAATTTACGGCTTTTAAATTAATATCAATCAGTTAGTATCAATAAGTATCCTTATGTACTGTATATGTTAAATATCACTATAGGCAACACACACCCACGCAAGCACGTGCAAAGAAATACACACACACACACACACACACACACACACACACACACACACACACACACACACACACACACACATACACACACACACACACACACACACACACACACACACACACACACACACACACAGCGACTTCGTTCCGGACACAATCCGTGTAACAAGTTTGCTTTCATGATGAACACTAGCTCGCGGAATATTCCAAAAATCATCGTGAAAGGAAACTATTAGTTGCCAAAACTGACACTAAAATATGTAACCTAGGGGAGTATCAAAGCATTGTCTAATGCTGCTCAAATGGTATATAATTTAGTAAATATTTTGTGTAAATAATTTAAGAATTTGTAATGTGTTATTTAGTTATAAGGTACCTACAATGGGACTGACATTTTAAAAATAACGTAAGTCCCTAAATTAAAAAAATAATAAATAAAAAAATAATAAAACAAATTATTCCTAAGACGCCATCTCGTCTCATGGAATATAGATGAAATTAATTTGTTCAGATGCGACATTTCTGTGGGTACTTATGTATAGGATGAATATATTATTATACACATTTTTTTTGTAGAAACATATATAAATTATCATAATTAGGCTAAATGTTTTATATTTAAATCTGCTCATTATTCTTTTACTTTAGTTTTAGGCTTCCACATTAAAGTCAAAATGCAATAAATTCTTCTATTTTTAACTCTCGCCTGCCCAGCATTTATGAAAGATTCTTATTCTAATTTAAATAAATATACATATTTGTAATTTAAATGTTATATTAATAAGTTTTGTTAAACATATATTTAGGATGTTCTTTTTTATTTATTGTTTTTATATTTTATATATATTACATAGATAATTTTCAAAATATTTAGATAAAATATCATTAAATGTAATTGTGATATAATACATATTATGTAACATTATACTAAATAAGGAAATATAATACACAAAATAAATAATAAAATTTAAAAATTGTTCTCAATACATATAATTTACCTAATTAACAATACAATCTACTATTACCTACGGATCATTTTACCTATGTTTATTCTATGATAAAAAAACCAACCCCGCGAACACAGAGTAGCGCACATTTTTTGTTTGAATTAGCTGTTCTAGTACGTAAGTACAAATTACTTCAATGATCGGAACAAAAGTTAAATTTTAATCTATGGTAACCGTGGTTAACTATGACATCTGGAAGTTGAACATCTCAGCCCCCCCGTGACCGTGACCGTGGGTGCTGAAAGTGCTCGAAACGTCGGGTATTTAAAAAGTTGAATATGCGCGATAAAATCCGTAAAAACTAGTATTATTTAAATGTGTAGTGTTCGCGTTATAAGAAATTATTATAGAAATGTGATTTTGGTATCATATTGTAGCTGATAGAATAGAATAGACGTTAGTTATAAAAATATGTTAATAGGTGAATTTTTTTTAACTTGAAATAACTTACAAAAATTGTAATTTTACCACGAGTTGTTCAATTTTTGCTAAAGTTAGCAATCTGTTATTGTTATTTATAATTTTCTATTAAAAAGGTTCACAGTGCATTCAGAACACTTTTATTTTTCTTCGGCGTCAATTTTTAAAACAATTTTAATTAAACGAATTATAATTTTATTTTTATGAAAAAAAAATAAAATAAAATATCTGTAAAAAACCCGTAAACAGAATATTTTTTTTATTATTTCTTTACCCGATAAAGTTTCATGACATAAAATCTCGTTATTTCAAAAAGGGTCATATTGTATCACGGAGCAAATAGCTCCGTGTATTGTATACTCGTAGATATACAACACTAATAAAATTTGACTTACAAGCATCTGAACAAAGAGGTGGACATCCTCCTTGTTATATAATTACATATAAAGTATAACAACACTTCAAGATAATCCACTATCTCACTATCTCATCTCATAACCCCTGCTGGGTGTCGTAAGCGGTGGCAGAGAAAAACTGAAACAGCATCTTTCTGGATACAACTCAATAATATAAATTAAAAATAAATCTGTGATTAAATCCGCTTCCTAAGCGTGGAAACTATGCCAAATATATTGGAGGCCTATGTTTTATTATCACCACCAGCCCCCCTCACCCCTCCCAAGTAATACCACAAAGCATAGTCCTGAGCTTTCTGCATCCATCAACTTCATGCATGCCTTACCAGATCGTCCCTTCGTCTAGGGGGCAATGCTCCACACATCTACTGGTATGAGACTGTCAATTGAGAACCTTTATTACTTTTTCACTAATTAAAATAAAAAATGAAAAGAATTATATTTAGTACAAAATGCTACGTGGACGACAAGGCAATAAATACTAACCTAGCAATACTGGTTATTTCCCGTTAGTTGTAGTCCTACTTGTAATATATTTAATGTGACTAGATTATCGAACTGCGCCTATAGCTAAGAAATACGCGAAGGAGGTTGTAATATGTTTTTACAACGGGTGTAAATTTTGAGTATAAATAAAAATAAAAATATATTTCGCTAGTAAACCCACCCACAAGTCATGATTTTAATAGTAATAGAATTAAAGATAATTTTATTTATTTCATTGCATACTCGTAACATAGCAACATACAATATTTATTATAATATATGAATAAAATGACAATATTATGAGTTTTTTTTAAATACTTTAAACAAAATTGTTCTTAGATGTAGTTAAAGTTAACGTCGCGGATAATTTATTCTTAAACAAAATTATGTTTTCTACATAATACTGAAGTTACAAACAAACATAAAGTCCACCTGATGGTAAACGGCATGCCCATGGAGAACTGAACTTCAAACAAAGAAAGCTGCAGATGAGTCGTCACCTCTGAGGACGACGAAGAATGCCTCACAGTGTCTGATTATATTGACTGTCTACTCTTCAAACTGTTCTTCACCTAATGATTTCTTATATTTACGCGAACACTACACATTGAAATAATACTAGTTTTTACGGAATTTATCACGTATATTTTAACTTTTTAAATACCCGACGTTTCGAACGGATTCGGAAATTCAGTTCACAATGGAGTTAGAGGCAAACAATTCCTTAGCTTTTCTAGATGTGTTAGTAATTCGGAATCCTGATAACACCTTGAGCCATACTGTGTATAGAAAAAAGACCCATACAGATAGATATTTAAACGGTGATTCTCACCACCATCCTTCACAGTTAGCTACTGTGGGTAAATTTTTGTTTCAGAGAGCACGAGGGATCTGTGACAGTAAACACCTGGCTGCAGAGCTCCACCATGTCAAGCAAGTTTTGCATGACAACAAGCTTCGAGTCCCGCGCCTACGTCACAGAGAACGAGTGAAGCCGGCCACAGTCGAGCGTGTACCTGCTGTACTGCCATATGTTAAAGGAGTCACTGACAAGATTGGCTACATCTTAAAGCGCGCTTCCATCAAAACATACTTCAAGCCGCTGAAGAAGATTGGTCAGTTTTTACCATCGGTCAAGTGTAATGTCCCTCTGCAAGATGCAGGAGTGTACAAGCTTGATTGTGAATGTGGTCTCTCCTACATAGGACAAACTAAAAGATCAATAAAAACCCGCGTTAAAGAACATATAGCTGATGTGAAGAATCGACGCTCCGGGAAGTCTGCAGTCTGTGAACACGTACAGGATCGCCCCCGTCACTACATCAGATTTGATAGACCGCAGATCCTCGCTAAAGAACACAGATTCCTTCCAAGGATGATTCGCGAGATGATGAAATCAAAAAACATCCTAATTTCAATAGAGAAGATGGCTGGGTGCTACCATCTGCTTGGGATCCTATAATAAATAAAATTAAATCCCAACCCAAGCATACAACTGCAAGACTTCAAGATACCATAAGTTCATACTGCATAGATCGGAACAAAAGTTAAATTTTAATCTATGGTAACCGCGGTTAACTATGACATATGGACGTTGAACATCTCAGTCCTGCCCGTGACCATGAGTGCTGTAAAGCGTTCGAAACGTCGGGTATTTAAAAAGTTAAAATATACGCGATAAATTCCGTAAAAACTAGTATTATTTCAATGTTCTTCACCTGTTTCTTCTGTGTCCGGGAACAGGTTAGATAAGCGATTAGTTGTAATCGATACATGCAGGTGGCTCAGAACCGTGATTGTGGCATTCCTTAGAGGCCTATGTTCATCAGAGGACTTGTGATGGTCTTTCATGATGATGATGATGATAATGAAACATAGAACATTGCTCTTACGTTAAGTTAAATCGGACTGAAGAAAAAACTTAATATTGCAGTCAATGCTCCAACCGCAAATATAAATTCATATCACAAAAAATATTATGTTATAAATAACTAGAGTTTAACAATTTACTGTTTTTTTTTTGTCTTTACTTCGGCTCTGAGATCTTGCTTCTTGCCAAATATCATGATTCTAAGTCAAACTAAGTATAGGTTATATTGAGTGAGATTGCGAGTATCAACGTATGTGTCATAAATGGAGGTATCTTTTAAATGAGTTGACTTTGAGGCTTAAATTTTTTACACCTCCAAGAAACCATAGACCGTTGTATTTGTTATTAAATTAAATCTGATATCTCTACTCTATCTCTCCTGTCCCTTAGAAAGACTGGTGGACAGACGAACAGACCGACAGATGAACATTTTCAGTAAGTTTTTATGTTATTGCGGTTTTTTAAATTTAAATTCTTTTTTTTTTTCATAATATATTCGTAATACGCGGTAAAACTAATATTACTATTATAGTCTAGTTATTATAAGGAACAAATTGGCATGCGTTTAATTACTATACGCCATAATATTCCCTATACAAGAATAAGACCTTCCTTATCTATCCCAACTTTATTAAACACATTTTTGTAATAAGAGTTATTATAATACTAAGGAATTTATGGATGATAATAACCCCTGGGAATGAGGTGATCGCTACTAAGGTATTTATAATTTGTTTTGTGTTGTTCATTGTATCACATATATAATTGTAAGCTGTAATATTTTTTTTTTCAGAAATTATGTCGCGCTCGCTAGCTTTTTTTTAACCAGTGATATATTAAACAAAAGATTCACTTTCAATGAGTATTATTTATAATATATAATGCATAAAAAAGTTTCTGTTTCTGTTTCTTCCACATTAACTACTAAGCGCTAACACCAAATAACCGTGAAGTGCAGCAAAGATTATTTAGTTTTCACTTAATGATATTAAGTTCTAAAATTAATTAAATATGCTAATGGAGTTCTCTAGATTTGATTACGGTGTCTACGCAATAAATGAACATTTTACTTTAAGTACCCAATTAAAATGTTAAGTTAATTATAAGCATTTACTGTAATGTTAGAGATGATATCTATCAATTTTTTATCATTGATCGGGACTTTCAGCATACAAATTTGAAATTTTATTAAAGTCGGTAACGTAACATCGATGTTTTTGGAAATGAGCCAAACGCCACTTGGAGAATGAAACTGCAACGGGCTACAAGTTTGTGAAGTGATGTGTTTCATTTATCGTCACAAATGTACGAAATAGATGTGAATTAAAGAAAAAGATTTTTTATAGAAAAATGTGTGATAAACGATCATATTTACTATATGATGGTAAATGAATGCTGTGACCCAAAGAAATGTGTATCTGTCTTCAATAAAAATCACAATGTATATGCTTTGACATCCTGTAAATATACCGGTACTCTACAAATCGGAACACGGTGCACGGTCTCGATTACTTTGAACTATGCACGGCTAGTCGGCAGTTAAGCATCTTAGATACACAAGGAAGTCTGCAACATCCAAGACCCCGGTTCACGCCAAAATCAGTTAATTTATACGTGGTAGAGCCGTTCTGCAGTTATATTAGTAGTATAGTTGTAGCATGAGTGGGTTGGCTCGACCGAGGAGGCCCACGCTCTCACAGAATACCAGCGTAAAATAGTAGCTTAATGCTGCTGTGTTTTGTATGGTGAGTGTAGAGACCCGGAGACACTTTTTACTGGAAACAAGACCTTCCATCTTAGTCCCCGTGGGTGACAACACATTTTGATTCGTAATCGGGGATGGCTATAGATGTCTATGGGCCACAGCAACCACTTACCATTAGGTGGAATGTGTGCTCGTTTGTCACCCTATCCTATAAAAAAATCAGTTATTATTGTTTTGTGGTAGCCCGGAATTAGGAAAATGGCGGTGTTTCACCTTAGTGTCTCTAAAAGCACGCAAAGTCGTTGCTCCTACGGCTGATCTCTCTCCGGTCGTGTGGGTTGCCGTCATATTCTATCAGGAATTATAGCTAATGCATCTGTGTTAACGGACATAGTCGTGGACTTTAATCCTGTCCTACAGAGACGTTTGATCTCCGTTGCGACTAGCTGCCGTGACCAAAATTCGGTCTGTAGAACATATATAGAGATAATAAAACATTACCACTGAATACGATTTGTGAAGGTCTTTGAAATACTTTTCATCTAGACTTAAAATTATTATATAATAAGTTTATAGAACAAGTATGACAAACATAGTCGACATTATGGTAAGTGGATTCTATGGCTCATATACATCTTCATCTATCTTCGAATAGGAATCAAAATGCAGTAGCGTTGTCACCAGTGAAATACAAGTAAAAAGGTTCCATTTACCTACACACTGGTATTGTGAGAGCGTAGTTTTTCCCTGAGCGACCAATTTATGCCACAGCTACGGGCATAATACAGCTGCAGCGTAGCTATATACCCTATATCATGTAAAAAAAATGTATTTTCACAATATTAAATTAATACAAAAATGTACATACCGTTAATGGCATGTTATTAAAGGAAACTTCAAAATAGAATCGGAAGATGTCACCTATGCTGGAGAAATTATTGTTAAAGTTACGGCCTATATACGTCCTACTGCTTGCACAGGCCTCCACTAATTTCTGAGAGGGTTTATTAGTGCAAGGAAACTTCCACCACGCCACCCCGGTGCGTGTTATCGGCCTCACATGTCTAAATATTTTCTTTTCTTATTTCTTAGACATGCAGGTTTCCCGACAATTTTTTCTTTTACCATCGAACACGTGGTAAATCAGCACTTAAAACTGCAATTAACAATTTCATTGGCCAGCCTGCATCGAACCCGGGTTGCTCGCGTACTGTAAAATTTACATCGAGCGATTATCCCCTGAGCTACCACGGCTCTCAATCAGTGTTTAAAAACTTAAATTTAAATTAACGTAAACACAGGCGTAGGTAAATGCTTCTTTCTTGCATCCACGCTTTACATCGAAAACAATTTATCATTTTTTTGAATTTATTTGAATGTTTACCCAACTTTCCCAAAAGGCATTTTCTTTGGCACGCTCTGTAGCCTAAACGGATGATGGATTGAAACATATGAGGTGGCGTTAGATTTTTCTTAATTATGGGAATGACATAGACTTTATAATATTTTTTGTAGACTTTATAATACAAAAAAGGGAGGGGAAAGTTTTGTTTTCAGTAAACTTTTTAACGCTGTCGGGTTTTCTACAACTCTTTTCGAGTCCGGCATGCGTCGTAATACCTTTGGAAACAGAAACCAACAAAAACATTCGCGGCAGCACAAGCATCAACTCATCAATGGTATTAAAAGGCACAGAAGACGAATATACAAACAAATATTTTTTTTAATTTGATGTGTATCAAAAATTCCAAGTACGTTATAATAAATGTTTAATATTTATATTCGGACAGAACAACTAAATAAAAAAGAACAGGTTTCTTACATATTTCTGTATGTAAACAAGGGTAAACAATAATGTACCTGTAATGTTGATGCTATATATATTTAGGGTTTTCTGATCAAGTCAAGAAATCGTCGCGGATTAAGTACAGAGGGTCTCTTTTTTATAGCATAAGGGTGGCAAACGAACACACCGTTTACCTGAAGGAAAGTGAATACTGTGGCCCATAGACATCGACATTTATCTTCGATTAAGAATAAAAATGCAGATGCGTTGTCACCCCTGAGGACTAAGATGGAATGCCTCGTTTCCAGTAAAAAGGGTCTCCGGTTCTCTACACTCACCATACGAAACACAGCAGGTATAAACTGCTATTTTACTCTGGTATTCTGTGAGAGCGTGGTCCTTCCCCGGTCGAGACGATCTATTCGCGCTACAACAAGCAGCGTGGCTATACCTAAAAGTGGTACATCTACTGTGAGACTAAACAATTGATTAGATTAACTAGTATATTTCATTCATGTTACGAATCATCATGTTCGATAAACTAGTATAGACATCGGCGATTTGTTGAAAGGCAGGTAGATACGCGGTGCGGTCAATGACTCAAGCAGCGGAGTGAGATTCCAAACGCCCCACCATTCACGGCGACGTAGTGACGCGTCAAGCAACTTTGATCGATTTTACTAAGTTCGGTTATTATTTTTTGAATGTTACCGTGTCGAAGATAAACCGAGCTATTAAAGAATAACGTACGAACAACTAAATGTGTTTATCAACTAAACGTACACTCTTATAATGTAGGATAATATCAATCACTGGCTTAAAATAGTTAAAAAAACTATTAATAATGATAGGAATAATCGTCATAATTATTAAAATCAACATAGTTCCGCCACTTTTTGTGTTAATATATTTATATTCGATTTTTATTAGCTTTAATGAAAATGATTAATAAATATTGTATTGAAAAATATTAGAAGTTTTAAGGATGTGAAAATGTTCTCTGATTAAATATTAATGCAAATTTCAAAGAACTCGAAATTGTTAATTGCAATTCTAAGTAATGATTTAACAAGTGTTCGGCGGTAAAGTAAAAAAAAATCGTGGAAATCTGAAGACTTGTCTTAGAAATTAAAATAATATTCCGAAAATATTATATATATATATATTTTTTTTTTTTTTACATTGGTTGCATCTTATTTAGGATATTTATGGACATATTGTTGTGGTCTGGATAATGAGGAGGAGAAGATTATTAAAAAAGGATTTTAGGGTTTCTCTATTTCTATATATATAAACGAGCTATTCCTTAATATATGTATTTTATGAGTTTACCTATTACAGCTTATAGGGAAGGCCTATGCAAATCGACAATCTCATAAGGGGGGTATTTGCTATAGTTGCCACGCTTGCTAGGCGGAGTGGCAACCGCTGTTTTCTATTTGTTATTAGGGAGACGCTACTGCCCAGCTTTTGTTTTGTTTCCCTTTCGCCTCTTACGACACCCACGGGATGATATGGGGTGAGTGTTGTGTGAATTTGTATTTTAATAACGTATTACTTTTCAAGTTACTCTGGGTAGATGAAACCCCTGAGATTGTTTTTTAATAACGCCGGTTGTCTAGATACTTATCTTAAATTTATGCATTCAGCGTTGTGGTGGCGTGAGAGATGGAGGCGGCCCTTTCGTTCTGTGGGTACTGTAAGAAGCGACTGTAGATAGTGACAGAAAATACTTTATCTTTTTTTATAGAATAAGATTGACAAACGAGCACACAGTCCACTTGATGGTAAGTGGGTGCTGTGGCCCATAGACATCTACATTTAACCACGATTAACAATCAAAACGCAGATTCATTGTCACCTCCGAGGACTAAGACGGAATACCTCGATTTTAGTAAAAAGTAGTGGGTCTCCGGTGCTCTTCTACACTCACCATACGAAACACAGCAGTATTAAGCTGCTGTTTTACGCTGTTATTTTGTAAGAGAGTGGTCCTTCTGCGGAGCCGACCCATTTGTGCTACAATCATAATATAGCTGCAGCGTGGCTTTACCACGTTGTAATATCTTTCGATACATCGTGGTGTCACCATCTCGTTTATGCCAAAAGTGAAAAACAGATAGCCACATATAGGACGTCAAAGAAAGATCTAGTACAGTACTGAAAAGTGTTACAATTAAGGCAAATTCTCTCTCAATCGAATCGCAAATTCTCAACGAAATGTCCATATCCATGTCCAGCTTTTACAGACTGATGAAGAAGAAGTTACATACAACGGATTACGGATACATACAACATGCATTTATTTTATGTCCACCCAAGGTTCACACGAAAATGCTCAACTAGTTGTTGGATTTTAACAAATTATATCTCAATCGATTTGTCATAAATGCTGGCATTGGCATAGAATACGTTACATCAGCTTTAGGCTGAAGATGAACTACAAAATCTTGCACCAAATAATAAGCAAAGGTAGTGTATAAATGTACGATGATGATGATGACGCCTAGTACAGTGATTAACAATTCGCCCACTTATGTAGCTTACATATGAAATTAGTGTTTTGTCGTATTGACCACTTTGATCTGAAATATCTCCTCTTTGATTAAGAATTCCTAATTCAAATTTATAAATTCATTTAGCTGGTATATTTGAGTCATTCATTTGTTTTTTCCTTATTACCTACCTTTTTTCTGTGGCGTCGCTTATTACCGCACAATAGAAAACATGAAATATCGATATATTTACGAGTACTAGTTCTACCGTGGCACCAGTGCTGCAGAAACAGATCGAAAGATTAATGATGTGTACGTCGCTGGTGTCGTAAAAGAAAGCACGGTACGTTTTTGGTTTCAACGTTTTCGTTCTGGAAATTTAGGCCTTCAGAACAAACCCCGTCAACGGCCGGAGACCAAAGTGGAAAATGAAGAATTAAAGGCTATTGTGGAAGCGGATCCATCACAAAATAGCTGCAGGCTTCGAGATAAGTGATAAAACTGTATTAATCCACTTGAAACAAAGCGGTAAAGTAAAAAAACTTGAACGAAGCGCTCGTCACAATGGCTGAACCTTGGAGACCCAGCCAAATCCTGCCCTAAACGAAAACTGACTCAGAAAAATTACTTGTGAGTGTTTGGTGGACTAGCGCCGGTGTCGTTCTCTACAGCTTTCTGAAATCTAGCCGAACGATTACGGCAGATATCTTTTGTCAGCAACCGCAAACCATAAAGGAAGAACTAGCTGCTAAGCAACCGAGATTGGTCAATCGCTCTAGCCCACTGCTTCTTCACGACAACGCAAGACCACACACTGCACCACAAACAACCACTAAGTTAGATGAGCTACAATTGGAATGTCTGCGACATCCACCGTAGCTGCCACAGATTACCGTTTTTTCCAGAATTTGTACAACTTCTTACAAGGAAAAAAATTCAACTCCGATGGGGCAGTCGAAACCGCCTTCAAAGAGTTTATTGATTCACGCCTCAATGGTTTTTTTAGTAAAGGGGTCAACTACCTATAAAATGGCAAAAGTGCATATATAACAACGGTGCATACTTTGATTAATTATATGTATTTTACAAAAAAAAATGTAAGGACCTATTATTTCCCACAAAAAGGTAACTGAGTTTGTCCAGAACTGAACTATTCACGGGTTGATTAAGAAAAGTGTCATATATTATTTTATCACACGAAAGTAATTAATAAGCACATAGCAAATAATATGTACATATAGTTTGTTTATGAAATATTTCTTATACTATTTAAATTACTACAGTCGAATTCTTTGTTTTTTTTTATTAATGAAAAACTACTTTCATATTCAATTTTTTTTTTCAATTTTTATTTGAAAGTAAAAATAAGCAGGGATAATCGAACTATATAGGTAGATCAAGTTATTTTATATCCATTTGTCCTACATTTCTTTATAAATGAAGGCAGTAGTAGTATGGATTCATTTAATTGTAATATCTAGTTTAGTAGTTTCAATCTACATTAAAAATTCTCTATGAATACTGGACGGCACATAAATCTACAATCATAGGCCAGCGACCCCATACCGGTCAATAATGTCGTTTTTCTAATTTATTTACTTTTTTGTTACATTTTAACATAGTAAAATATATTTTAACCGTTTTGATTCAAATATATTTTAAGGAATTAGAAAATTCCCTCTTCTCTCCCCCTCTTATTTCTCTTGAATTAACACATAAAAGGAAGTTTTTTTATAGGATAGGGTGACAAACGAGCACACAGTCCACCTGATGGTAAGTGATTGCTGTGGCCCATAGACGTCTACATCTATCCTCGATTACAAATCAAAATTCAGATGCGTTGTCACCCGTGAGATCTAAGATGGAATGCCTCGTTTCCAGTAAAAAGGGTCTCCGGTTCTCTACACTCATCATAGGAAACATAGCAGCATTTAGCTACTATTTCACGCTGGTATTCTGTGAGAGCGTGGTCCTTCCCCGGTCGAGCCGACCCATTCGTGCTACAACTGTACTTATAATATAACTGCAGCGTGGCACTACCACGTATAAAGTTAAAAAATAAAAGGAAATCTTTTAAGGAATTAAAGGAGACAGACGAGCATAAAGTCCATCTACTGATATGTGGATGCTGCAACCCGTGGATACTATACCTGCAGCTAATATTCTCGATTAAGTATCAAAATGCTGATGCATTGTCACCCCTTAAATGCTTTGTTCTTCAGGGTTTCCAGTTCTCTGACTCAGTATAAGTAAAAGCAGTATTATGCTATTTAACGCTGCTACTCAATACAAGCGCGGTCCTTTACCAGTTAGGCGTACCCGACCGTTAGCAGTTTGCTTAATATGAGGTAAATAAACTTTATAAAAAACGAAGTTCACTCAGTAGTGCAGCAACGAAAACTAAGTTTATGTTTTACATAATTAAGTGTCGGTCTAAACGCTCTTGGGTCAGATATTCGAAGTAACTTAGAGGCTATATTTTCGTCTTATAATTTCATATTACTTGAGTAAATTGCCATGGGTACCACAAACAGAGATAGTGGGGAACTAAAACAGAAGATGGGAAACTGCATGTTCCTGACACAAACTCTGGAGAAATTTGCATGTCCGAGGTACTATATATAAATATCCTAAAAACATATGAAGTCGAACCACGCGCATAAAAGAATGTCGAATTTTTTTCCGTTTTAACTACCCTTTCAGAAATGAGATGAGGCCTGAGCCCTGTACGCTGTGCCCGGGTGTAGTTCATAATTATGAACAATTTAATTTGGTTGTTTAGGTATACCTCTTCTTCATTAGCGTTGTTAAGTCTATTTATTATTGGAGTTATTCTTTCTCACCACGCAGACCAGGAAGGTAATAGTGATAAAGCCCTGAAATTTTAAAAAGGAAATAGGTACTTCTATATAAAAGTTAAAAGTACTCCAAAAGCTCTCGAATATATTTTCGTATTCATTCACTTCTCACTATTGAAAGATTGTTACAAAACTATCCTGAAATTCATAAATCTTCAACTCAGCAGTACGTGATAACTATCAAACTCAAATTGACAAATCGGACGGATTCTTTTTTGCTAGTAAGCAGAAAATATATTTTAGAAGTAACTGACGTTTAAGTTACGCCAGTAATGGATATTATACAGAGTTATTTCTGGGAATTTGCAGAGAAGTTTCAGTATAAGTAATATAGACAAATGGTGAAGAAAAATTAACTAAAAAATCTCAAACATTCTGTCATTTTTATCCTTTAAATTCAAAATAAAGTAAAATCAGTTAAAGTAAAATTAATTAAACAAAATTACTTTAACTGATGTTACTGCATACGCATACACATATTCGTAAGGGTCGATCGGTAGGCGAAACTTTGTTGCCCATAAATCAAATTCAATTTGGGATAATTTCAAATGAAAGTAAAAGCCTTATTTATTCGTATTTTTAAAAACTGCAACAGTATAATGTAAAATTTAGCTAGTCTTCGAAAAGTAACCCCGTTTATTTTTGATACATTTATTTACACAGAATATTAATATAAAATAATATTAAAAATAAAATAAAATAAAACTAAATCAAATATGATACAGTCCTACTACCCTCCATGCTGTTAGTCCTTAGCGTTGAGAAGAAGAATGGGATACAGTTCCTTTAGGAGTTATTTCGCACGCGGACCTCACGGATTTAGTTTCTACAGCAATTGGTACAAACATGAAGTCATTACTCACAGACTCATATTAGCACCATTTATCCAAGTCAGCCGGCTCTGATGCGGGATTCGAAACCGTGGCCCTACAGTGCCCCAACTAAACGCATAGCCACTGCTCTACCAAGTCCTATAACTCATTGAAACAGGACATAATAGTGTAATCATTTTGACACCCCGTAGTGGTACATGAGGTGATGGTAGTGGTACAATTCATAATAAGAAAATATAAGGCCTTAAAAATATGATGGCTTTTGGTTAGTTGTGAAATTTTATAGGCTGTAATGATGACGACATATGGCATATCGTTCACTTAATTTTGCCCTTTTTTATACCTTTTTGATATATTTTTATAGAAATAAGATTTATTTTCAAAACGAACCGTGGCTCATCAATATCAATCATTGATTAAGAATCAAATGCAGCAAGAAGGGTCTTTAGTTTTGTTCACTCATCATATGCAATAAAGCGGTACTATGCTGCTATTTTACGTACAAAATTTTTAAAAGTATAACCCCCTTCATATTACCACGTACAAATATGCGCGAAATATTTTTATTTCGTAACTCCTTACTCGTAACCTTTAAAAGTAAAAGTAAAGTTACAGTCCGTAATTCTGAGAAAATTATACAGCAATAGTCCTTTGCGCTGCTCATGTGCGTGTCTGCGGACTCCGCATGACCTTGAAATATTTTATTCTTTAGAAATGTTTTCAGATTTCCTTACGATTTTTCACCGTTGATCACTTGGTAAATCAACCTACCTTCGCAAATCTTAAAATTTCAATGAACAAGTTCTTTGATGACGGCGGAATTCGAAACCGGGTCACTCGCGTACTTTCAAATTTACTACGTGCGTTTAGCCCCTAAGTTACCAAGAAATTTTAATATAATTATATATTGTTATGAGTGTTTCATAAAATAAAAGAAACTTAGGAAACGGTCTATAAACGTTGTGGTGTAATAAAAATAAGACAATTGAAACAAAATGAATGAGGCACTTTCATGCATGTCGGTTTTGCAGGCTAACCTATTCATCATGGTTGTTCGGGTGAAAATATTGAAGCTGTTGTATGCAGAGCTATCTGTCACGTCGTCTTTAGTCGCCACTGTATTAGAGAGGGCTTAGTTATTATGATTAAGGAAATTATAAACGTTATTCACTAACCTTTAATAATCAAAGGTTTGTAATTACTTGCATATTTATCTTATGTTTTACGTCACAATGACATACATGAAGCTAACAGTATTTATGAAATTTAATATATTTCACAATTACCGATTTTAATATATTTGATTAATTTGCAATATATGTGTATAAGCCGAATTGATTAAATATTCAGCCATTATTTGAGCAAACAGGCTATGGCGCTATTCAATCAAATGAAGCGTTATTTTTGTTTATTGCTTCTATTTCTCAATTTTTATATTTCTGACTGTATAAACAAGCTCTATTTAATAAAAAGTAAAGTAAAATTGTAGCCTTTAAACATCTATATGTCCGCCGCGCAGCCACAATGCGTGTTAGCGAACTTCACAAGTCTTCGAACTATTTTTTTAAATTTTTTACACATGCAGGTTTCCTAACGATGTTTTTCTTAATTGCAGACTACGTGATAAATCAGCATTTCAGTAAAATTTACAGAGTGCTGAGCTCCTGAGCTGTCATGGCTCTAATTTACAATATTTACAAGCTTCGGGTCCCGCGCCTAGGTCGCAGTGAACGAGTGAAGCCGGGCACAGTCGAGCGAATACCTGATGTACTGCCATATGTCAGAGGAGTCACTGATAAAGTTGGCTACATCTTGAATTGCGCTTCCACTAAAACATACTTCAAGCTGCCGAAGAAGATTGGTCAGTTTTTACCATCAGTGAAGTGTAATGTCTCTCTGCAAGATACAAGAGTATACAAGCTTGATTGTGACTATTTTCTTTCTTATATAGGACAAACTAAAAGATCAATTGAAACCCGCGTTAAAGAACATATAGTTGATGTGAAGAATTGACGCTCCGGGAAGTCTGCAGTCTGTGAACATGTACAGGATCGCCCCTGTCACTACATCAGATTTGGTAGACAACAAATCCTCGCTAAAGAACACCGATTCCTTCCAAGATCGATTCGCGAGGCCATTAAGATCAAAAAACATCCGAATTTCAATAGAGAAGATGGCTGGGCGCTACCATTTGCTTGGGATCCTATAATTAATAAAATTTAATCCCAATCCACGCATAAAACTGCAAGACTTCAAGATACTATTCCCCTTATTCATAAACGTATTTAAACACTTGGTTAGTAAAATAGTGTTTTGTCACTTTCCAGCAACAAGTGTTTCGCAAATGTCAGAATGAGACAAAACGCCATTTAACGAATCAAGCGTCTAAAATTTTTTATGAATAAGGGGGTTAAAGTCCATACTGTGTAGATCGAAACAAAAATTAAAATTTTAATCTGTGGTAACCGCGGTTGACTATAACATCTGGACGTTGAACATTTCAGTCCCCCTGTCACCTGGGTTGTAAAGTACTCAAAACGTTGGGTTTATAAAATGTTAATATACGCGATAAAATCCGCAAAAACTTGTATCATTTAAAATATGTAGAGTTTTATGAAATATAATTCTACCAGCCACTGACTTACGAAGGGTTCCGAGAAGGTGTACGGGTCTAACCGCTTGATCACACAAGGCATTTTTCGGATGTACGACTAGAGCAGTGGTCAAGCTGGTCCCGAACACTATCAATACGTCTCTTCAAGCAAAAATATATCGCATGAAGCACGGAGCAAGTACATAGATACTTAACCCAAACATCCCTTGTAAATGTGTATCCATTTATACATGCTTGACTCACACAAAACTCTAGGTACTTGCTCCAAGATGCTTGATCTTTTCAGAACTCGGAAGTCTTTGAGCTATGACTTTCTTGGACAAAGAGTATATAATCACTATAGTTCGTGGATTTGCAAGAAAATGCAAAAAGTATTTTGAATATGCATAGGAAAACAATTTTAATAAATTAAGTAGAAGTAAATAAAAAGTATCGTAACACGTTTTTAACAGTGGTAGAGCTACGCGGCAGATTTTGCTACAGCACGTATGGATCGGTTTGAACCGGGGTGGCACAACGACTTCACAAAAACCAGCTTGAAGTTGAGACTCTGATTCTGTTTTGCCTGCCGTGCAGGCAGCTGGACGCCCAATTATCCCTCCCCCATCAACATAGTAGCGGAAATGAATGAGATACAAGTTCAGGGGGTACCTGCACCCCTGGTGATGAAGAATCCCTTGTTGAGCATCCACGACCAAGCTACTCTACTCCTGAGCGTGGGTGCTCAGACTGCTCTGTGTATTCTAAGGGCGGACGGGTGGCAAAATCCACTCAAGACAAAAAATGCTCAGGGCAAGCCAAGTAATAAAACCAAGGCAACTCCTGCCACTTTATCCATGGATTTAAACGCCACCAACAACTTAAAGTTTCGGACTTGTCCATCCTTTGGCTACGCGTAGACAGTGACGACCATCCGCGCGACTGCGAATGCCTCTATAGGTCCCATAACCGTAATGCCGAAACAGACTGACTTATTTACCACGTCCTGCAATGATTCCTTGCTACAGCAGATTCCATGTGCAGAGATCGTAACTCTTGGCGATTTTAACGCCCATCACTGAATGGCTTGGTTCATGTTTAACCGATCATGCTGGGAGATCTGTTCATTACTGCCTTGGCATATTGTCTGACACAACTGGTTACTTCGCCTACATGGATCTCAGATGTGGAGTGTCATGCACCTCCCTGTTACCATATACCCTTTTTACTGCAAATAAGGCATTCCATTTTTGTCCTCAGGCGTGAAAACGCATCCGCATTTTGATTCCAAATCGAGAATAGTGTAGATGTCTATCGGCTACTACAGCATCCACTCATTGTCAGGTGGACGGTATGCTTGTTTCTCGTCCTTATTCTATAGAAAAGTAGCCCTCTCCTAGAACTCTTGCTCTTACTCTACATAAAATAAATGGCATTTTTGTGATGCTTTTTATAAAATATATAATACTAGCTTGCCAGGCAGACGTTGTTCTGCACTTTTTGGTTGGACCAAACTGCACACGGTCTGCAAATTTGATTAAAATCGGTTAAGTAGTTTAGGAGTCCTTCGCGGACAAACAACGTGACACGTAATTTATATATATTAAGATAGCAGCAGTTTACAAAACATAAGGTTTTTCATATATATACTATACCTTTTATATTATTTTATTACGCAATAAAATTAAATAACTCCTCCTCTCTGCGAACAGTATATATAGAACATCTCCGAACTATCACATGGAGCGTTGGCCGCTCCCCGGGCAGAACACCTTGCCCGGCGGGAGATCTCCCCTGTTCCTTCAACGGCCACAGTAGTGACCCCGACGTGATCTTGAACATGCAACCAAACAACCTTCGGAAACTTCAAGCTTCATCATCGTCATAAAATACCCCACCCATTCGCTCCCGAGCAGATATCGTCTGCAGTCTTTATATCCTGCAAGCCATCTAGCTTCACAAGGTTCATCGCAGCACTGGAATAATAATGCTTCCTGTTCCTTCAAGCTACTCTCTGCGCTATACAGTGTTCGGCACGGCTTTGAGCCTTACTGCTCGCCTCTGCTTCACGGCACTCTCGCAGATTACTTGCCTTCTTCTCGACTCACCGCAGACTACAAGGCAATCTCCTGGCACTTGCACATTCGTCGACAACTCGACTGCACTACCGACCTCCTGTCTGAGCAGGGGGGTGATATGGCGGCGCTGTCGTCGCGCAACGAGCGAAATACACCGAAGCCTAAATCACGCTATCAACATTCCGAATCATGAACAGTATATATAGAACATCTCCGGACTATCACATGGAGCGTTGGCCGCTCCCCGGGCACAACACCGGCGGGAGATCTCCCCTTTTCTTCCACGGCCACACACATATATATATATATATATATATATATATATATATATATATATATATACATATATATATATATATATATAATATGTAAATATATATATGTGGAACCTTTTCATCAGATTTCATTTCAAAAGTCGCCAAAAGAATAAATACTGATTACAGCTTAAGCGTACAAAAGCAAGTCTTATGTATACTCTTAGATTTAAAAGCACTTTAAAAAGTCCTTTCTTTTTTGTTGAAAATAAAATAATAGTTACAGAATATTTGTGCTACTTTAGAAGTTTCGCAGAGAAGAGGAGTTATTTAATTTTATTGCGTAATAAAATAATATAAAAGGTCAAGTTACATGCGAACTTTCATAAACACGTACTAAGTTTGTTCTTCGGTACAGAGGACGTGACAATTTTTCGTACAACTTTGTTATCTTACAGACGTGACATTTCTAGGGACCTTACATTAAACCTTTTGTCGTAATTCCCAAGTAAAGGTTCAGATAAAATAATATCAAACTTTTGTATTAAATAACAGACTACACGTCTATATGTTCCACGGTAACGTGTTTTTTATTTTTTTGACAAGGTATACATATGAAATGAAATTAAAACTTTATTTTTGAACGTTAGAGATAAAAAATTCGTTTTAGATGAAACCCGTAAACGTGTTTTAAAATCAACTACGGCGAACGGCGAAAGAAGCTTCGCAGGTATCCCAATTTTTTTTTTCTTTTTTTTAAGGACCAATATTATGTAAGTATTGAGATATTCTTAATCAACGTTGAAAAGGACTTGACCAGTCGCCGACTGCCCTGGCCGAGGGCTAGTAGTAAAGATGGGTTAATACCGATATTTGTCAGTATTAGTTAATATGAATATATTCGTCAAGTGATATTATAATATTTCAATTAATATATGAATATTACTGATATCTTAATACGACGGTTATACATATTACTATTCTATATATATATATATATATATATATATATATATATATATATATATAACTGTCTATATATCTGTATATATCTATACAAAATTATAAATGCTACGAATTTTTGCAATTGATAGAAATAATAATAAATATTATCAAAATAAACGAAAAATTCAAAAATATATAAGAGTAAATTAATTTTTAAAGGATAGTAAGTAATACTGATTATTGCGTACTCAAATACTAAGTGTTGGTTAATTATTTATGATTACCATTAACTGTCGTGCATATTTGGTTTTGTCGGAAGTTTTAATATTCCTCATTTGTAAAGATATTTAATAAAAGTTGATTTAAAATTGAACGTATCTTTCACTGCCCAAATATATAAGTTTACATAATATATAACATATACCTACTATGTATCTTCTTTGGTAAAGTCTATATTATTCCATTTCGGTTCGATATCAACCCTAGCGTTACACGCTTCGACTCAAGGTCACCGGCGCGTACAGGGAGTGTCACCGCTGTGCCCAAGTAGTGCCATCCCTACGAGCACCACCTGTTCACAAGTTTGACGCTTGTGGCCATCGCCCTCCTCGACTGAACTAATAATATGTTAATATACAACTGATGATAAAATGAAAATAATTTTAGCAAAAATCATATATAATACACAAGTCTCGTTGAAACCGAAGTACCAGGCTAACATAATAAGGACGGAGTCGTTCTTCAAGGACTGCATTGTGGACTTTATACGTGCCCCTTCTCTATTCAAGTGGTACCCTTGACTTGCGTTAAAGCTTATGTCACGTATTCAAAGAATGTGAGATCTTTATAGGGAAATTTTTTTATAATTTTGCGAAATTCTAGCAGATGTATATTAAGTGTGAATATTTTTATCATTTGTTGATTACTCATTAATTTCAGCCTGTCAAAAGTACACATAGGCCTCGCCTTATGATTGCTTCGTAGAAGATTTTTCTATCGCTTGAAAACCGCATTGTTTTTATTATTTTGATGAGGTGCTGCTGACCATAGTTGGGGCAATTTCCTCTTACGATACACATACACACTTGGACTGATTGATTTGATTGATGGTGTAACATATGAGGTTAAAAATAGTTCTTAATTATTTTTTTTTGATTTTAGTTTTAATTTTAACAAACAATAATGTTTAATTCAGTTTTTATTTAGTTATTTAGTTCTTGACGGCTACATGGCGCAGTGGCACCGCTAAGGACCTACAAATAATTGTTCAGGATCGGGATGTTTTTCCTAGTAAAGTTTATGCTAACAAATATAAATTGCATTGAAATAATACTAGTTTTTACGGAATTTATCGCGTATATTTAACTTTTTAAATACCCGACGTTTCGAGAGCTTTACAGCACCCATGGTCACGGGAAGGACTGAGATGTTCAACGTCCAGCTGTCATATTTAATCGCGGTTACCATAGATTAAAATTTAACTTTTGTTCCGATCTACACAGTATGAACTTATGGTATCATGGAGTCTTGCAGTTGTATGCTTGGGTTGGGATTTAATTTTATTTATTATAGGATCCCAAGCAGATGGTAGCACCCAGCCATCTTCTCTATTGAAATTAGGATGTTTTTTGATTTCAATAGCCTCGCGAATCATCCTTTGGAAGGAATCGGTGTTCTTTAGCGAGGATTTGTGGTCTATCAAATCTGATGTAGTGACGGGAGCGATCCTTTACATGTTTACAGACTGCAGACTTCACGACTGCAGACGTAAATATAAGAAATCATTAAATGTAAATTGCCCCCACAATGCAGAAGAAAATACCAGCGTGGAGGTAACTTGTAGTGTTATGCTACTTACATTTTATTTTATCATTTTACACTATTTTAAATTTATTTTTCCATTCCGTTTTTGATTTTCTACATTTAGTCTCGCTTCGGCTTTCATACTAGAAGCATCTCCTAAAGGCCTTATCCCGGGGTTGCACTGCCCCGAGATCCTACAAGCCTCTGCCTTCATCTGAAGTCGTCGTCTAGCCACGCCTACGCCTCCACCTACTAGTGCCCGCGCTATCTTTAGCCGCTGTGCGTGCTTGCTTCAAGCGCTGCGTGTGCCTACTCCAGACGCTGCGTGTGCCTAGATCAGGCGCTGCGCACCTACCACAGGCATAGCCTGTGCATACTCCGTGATGCTTCTAGTTTGAAACCACATTCCATCATTTTCACCTTATTATTTTTATTTCTTTTAATTTGTTTGTTTGTTTGGTAATCCAGTGTTCTTCAACACATCTTGCTTTAGGACCTCGAATTTTCGTTGGTTAATCTTCACTTTTTATTTTTATTTCAGACACATCTCGTTAGTAATGTTGCTGATCTCTGGCTTTGAGCCCTACCGCTCTTTCCGTTCTTAATCTTTACTTAAGTCACAGCGACTAAAGCTTGCTTAAGATTAATTTCTTTATCTTTATCTTCACTTGGGAGCGGCTGACTACTCCCTTAATAAAAATTTTTTTTTCCACGCAGGAGCGGATGACAACTCCTTAAATAAGCCTGAATGTCCTTTCGAAAACACACTTTTAGAGTGGTAGTCATTGAATGTGAACTCCACCCTTACTTGAATGCAGATGATGAATGTAAGAGATAGTATATCTGATTTTGCCTGGTGATGTCTGTTTCTGCAAAGCTGTGTTTTTATGGTTTATTTTAGAATGTACATATCAAAATTTTTGCTGAGTCAAAAATTTTCCAGGGTCGGGGGGGAAAATGTAGAAAATCAAAAACAGAATGGAAAAATAAATTTAAAATAGTGTAAAATGATACGTAAGTAGCATAACACTACAAACTTTTTCTTTAAAAAATTATTAATTATTATTTTTGTTTTACCAATATTTTTACTGCTCAATAAAATATTTATCAATAAATTAATAATTATAAATTGTACTCGTATTGACCTGTATACAGATAGACTTGAAATAAATTCACGTATTGAGTATAATTCCTGAAAGTCGTATAATTATGTTTACATCTCACATACTCATGAAATACTTTATTAACTCGTTACTTTCTGCTGTAACGGGATCTGAGTTACCCAAGTCGCACCTAAAAAAGTCCAAGGACCTTAAGGACTGAAATTAAATCCCTGACAGCCTGTGATTACATGGGCTCTTTTAACCTTCAAAACAGAACACAGCTGTGGTATACTGATACGTGGCGGTAAAATAGATAAGTAGGTGGTGGGAAGATTAAACAGATTTCTAAACCTTTAAAACGTCCGATGACCTAGTGAAAAATAAATAATATGCCTATGTTCAGCAG
The DNA here is from genome assembly GCA_907164705.1 of Parnassius apollo. NCBI lineage: Eukaryota > Metazoa > Arthropoda > Insecta > Lepidoptera > Papilionidae > Parnassius > Parnassius apollo. Next base: position 2,828,566 of record CAJQZP010000160.1, on the reverse strand, counting down.
TGGACTTGTGAAGGGCTGTAATGATGATGATGATGATTATATGCATATAAAAAACACTGTTTTATGTGATAACATTTTTTTGACTACATTTTGATTTAATGGTTAGAACCTAACCTGACAACCACCATAATAGTCCTTAATGTAATTCGTTTACAGCTAAGGTTGCTAGTTATAATTTATGATATAGTAAGTAATAATATTAATTTATAATATTAGAAGTCCAAATACTATAATATTCCAATAAAATATATAGAAAACAAAACTTTTTTTAATTAAAAACTATGTAATTAAATAATTAATGCAGCAACCCTGCAACCATTAAAAATAAAACATTAATTTAGAGCCACTATTTTTTTATTTCACCCTGGATTCCAATTCAGTGCACTATTTTCACTCGAATATATGAAAAAGTTATCCTCAGAATGTACAAACTTTTATCTTTGATGAGTAATATTTGCATTCCGAGCATAATGTTTTATGAACACAATAAAATACTCTTTTGTAGGCTGGGTAAAGAAATGGAAAAATTATCTCTTTTACAAGTATTTAATGCTGTTTTATTTCGCGATTTACTCATCTTTTGAAACCTCTTTTCAGTTTCATGATTGTGAAAATAAATGAGATTAATTAAGATGCTTTTTCTTTTGATTGTTACCCTTCTCTGAATTTTTATAACGAGCAAGTCAACCACAAAGATTTAATTAGAGCGTTCATTAACTGGCTTTTATTGGTGCTCTTGAAAATAATGGAAATTTAAGCTCGTTAGTGGGTTTTAAAACCAGCCATCGCTTTAACTTTGTGTTTATCATATTACCAGACATATGAAAAGAAATTTTTATAATTACTGCAACGCAAAATAGAATTAAAATGTAATACTATGCGAGTTTTGTGAAACAAAATTATATTTCAAAATTATTGAATTAAATATTCTATGCATTCTAACCAGTTTTTTTGTTTTGTTGCACTTGAAATTTTCATTTTTTACACTTTGTTTCAGATAAGGTCCATAAAATGTTTGGTAAGTAGTAACATTACCTATATTTAATATATTTATTGTTTGTTAATTTTTTTTAAATATGAAAATAAACATTGTCATGAATTTGTCAAACAATATCAGAATTACCTATTTAAATTAAATACAAATTAAAGCTTAAATTTCTCGATGATGTACGAGAGGGTATGGAGGAGTCAAAATTAGCAGTTCTCGTATCAACTACCTTCTCTAATACCTTCTGTACAGTCGGTCATGATATTCTTCTTGCTATCTGTAAATGAGTGGGTTTATTTTCATCAGCTTTGGACTGATTATCAACATATCTTCGTGGTATCCAGCGAAAAGTTAAAGTCAATCAACAGTCTTTCTCTGATTGGTCAGAGTCTTACTACTGGCGATGCATAAGGCGGAATTCTTTCTCCCTTATTATTTTCTATGTTTATAAATCTCAGATCTGTAAATTTCAAATGCCCCTACCATATGTATGCTGAGGATTTACAGCTGTCGGATTAATCCAGTAGAGGTTAACTCTGCGATTGAAATTTTAAATCTAGATTTTCAGGCCATCTGTGGCTGGTGCAGAAGTTATGGAATTGCTGTCAATCCTGCTAAATAATTCTCGCCATAATTCTCGGTAGCCTTCGTCGCCTAACTAAATAAGATTTTAATTCACTGGAGCTTATTGTTTACAATAGCACAAATATTCCTTTTAGACATATAGTATCTAATTTAAGTTGGCAATTTCAGGTGGCTTAAATAAGCTGGAAAGTGACAATCGCCCTGCGTGGCCTTTATACTTCCAAGCTAGACTAAGACTATGTTGGTGCGAACACTTGATTTACCAGTCATTGATTATGCTGATGTGTGTTACTCTGATATGAGTCAAGTCTTACTGTGTACTTCTGTGCAAGTTGGATCGTTTGTTAAATAATTGCATCCGTTTTATTTTTGGCCTTCGTAAATACGATTATGTATCTTTATATTATTCTAAGCTTAAATGACTCCCTATCCATCAGCGTAGAGACATCAAAATGTTTCGCACGCTATTTTCAATCCTATACTGGGAACTATCCTATCCAACACTAGGTACAAACACAAGCTGGTGCTACCAGTTTCTCGACTCCACAGAGTCAGTAAATTATTCTTGGGGCAATGTGTACGCTATTACAACAACGTCCCACACAATATACAAGGTCTCTCTATTACCAAATTTAAATATTTAATTAAACAAAAACTGTATAAAAAGGGTTATTATGATATAAATGAATATATGGTTGATAATAACCTGTTTCTAAAATAAATTTTGTAAATATTTTGTGAACCTTGACATTGTAAAATTTATTTTAAAAAAAAGTCCCGCTGGGTTTCTTGCTGGTTCTTCCAAGGACAGAGGTTTTTTTCGAACCAGTGGTAACGTAAAATATTGACTTTCAATAAGAATTACTTGTAATCTATATTGAATAAAAAAATATTCTATTCTATTCTATTCTATATGATCCATGTTCTCTCGAATACCTGAAATGCAAGTTTCAGTATATGAGTTCTTCTCACGATCGTGACCTGCGATCCTCCGAGAGAACTACCTTATGTGTTTTTCCTCGCCGTACCAAATTTATGTCTCATTTTTTAGCCGCTGAGGCCATAAGGCTACGGAATAAATTACATCCTCATATCAGGAAACTGACCTCTGTTGCAGCCTTTAAGAGAATGTTGACTAATCACTATCTTTCTTCTTCCAGCAACTAACTCTCTTATCTAAATGTTTCTGCTTATGTGTAACGTGATATTATAAATTATTTAAGTGGTTTTTGTATAATTTGTTCGTATGTACGTGTGCTTAAAATTTATGTATTATGTACTATTTAATAATTATATATGTTACGTATGTTATGTATGTTATATACACGTATGATATGTGTATTTTTATGTATAGATTCTCTGCTTAACTCGTGGTTGACTGGTAGAGAATACCTAATGGCATAATTGTAAATTTTAAGTACAATAAAGATTTTAAATGTATAAATTAGCCTAAAAAGCATATTTTATTATAATTAATTAAAATAATTACATAAAAAACAAAAGCCTTTTATTTCAGACAACGTGCTCGCACATAACTTACATCAGGTGTAATATAAACCGGCGTAACTAAACAGAATTAGGAAAAGCGGACATTAGAGGGCGGGCGACGCTCCCATTAATTGGCGCCATTAATTTCATGGCCGTAACTGATTCCCTTTCATGAACCTTTCCAAGCAGAGCTGTGGAAGCCGATATCGATAATTTCTTGCAACGTTAATTTAAACCTAGGAGCAGCATTGTGTGCGGAGAAAGATTATACGTCTTACTTAAAAGCCGCTAACTTCATAAGTGGTAAACCCGATAACTTAGTAATGAGTATCCTGATTTAGAAGTTAATTGCATGACCTAATTGCTTAAAGCTTACTTCCACTTCGCAAGTTTTTGGCTTAAATATCAATCAAAAGCAACATTTATTCAAATACAGCACTGTAGTCGATATGATGGAATACAGAAATGGTAACGAATAAGCATACATTTCTAAATTAAGTTTGACCTAGACCGAGGGCAGAATAAATGAGGTATTATATCAAAAAGAAAATGTTACTACAATTAATAAGATTTTTTTTAAATTCATCTATCATCATTCATCATTACAGCCATTCACAAGTCTACTGCTGAACATAGCCTGCCCCAAGGAATGCCACAAAGCACGGTCTTGAGCCACTTGCATATCTTTACCAGGTCATCATTTCATCTGTTCGCCCTGCACTTCGCCTACCGATGCGAGGCTGCTAACTACTTAAAATGTTATCATAATGAAGAAACAGCACAGTTGCAAGGCGACTCCCTGATCCATTTAAAAACTATAGTGAATTGAATTCATCTCAATCTACTTATTTCAGAGTTGGCAGTAGGTGTTGCTAACTGACAGGTGTTTTTCTCTTATCCTGTTGAACGAAGGAATGGGCATGAAATGAACGGAACAGAAATGAATGAGTATGAAAGACAGAATTTAGTATGATTAAAATACACACATGGAAAATAAAACTCATCAATCTTTTAACTATTTATTCATCAACATACATAATATCTCCATTTGCAAAAATATAGTTTTATAACTGCGTCAGTAAACAGTACTTATAAATTCACTTTATAATACATGGGCAACCTGCATCCATCGACTTCCTGCATGTCTTACCAGGTCGTCACTCCATCTAGTGTGGGGTCACCCTGTACTTCTCCTACCGGTACGAGGCTGCCACTCGAAAACTTTATTTTCTCATCAGTTGTCGGTTCTTCGAGCTATATGGCCGGCCCATTACCACTTCAGCTATCTAGTCCTTTGGGCTATGTCGGTCACTCTGGTTCTACTGTGGATATCTTCATTTCTAAGTTTATAACGCAGAGAAACCCCGAGCATAGCCCTCTTCATAGCTAGGTGAGTGACCTTGAGCGTCTTTTCTAACATTGTTTCGGACAATGTTAGATCCACAAGTCATCACTGGCAACACGCACTGGTTACAGAGTCCCGTTTTCAGGTTTTGAGATATTTCTGACGAGAATATGTGTCCTAATTTCCCGAACGCTGGCCAGCCGAGTTGAATCCGTCGCTTGACCTGTCGGCCGAAGTTGGACTTATCTAGTCGAATTATTTGTTCCAGTTAAATTTACTCGTCAAAAACTTTGAGCTTGGTGCTCCCAACAACTACCGGTGTGACATGGATATTACACATGACCTTTGTTTTTCCCATGTTCATCTTAAGATCTATCCGTTGGGAGGCACTATTAAGGTCATTGAGCAGCTTAGGTCCACCAACAATTTTGCCATAAGGACTTTGAGGGAAGTAGTGTTGAGTAATGCCGTATCATTTCCAGTAAAGTGTTTCGGGGATATAACGTCACCCTGTCTTTCACCTCTCTGCAGATAGATAGGTTAGGTTACCTATCTATTCTATACACATAATAAATCTGTAGACAAAGAAAAATTATTTATTCACGATTCACGCAAAAACTACTGGACGGATTTCCATGAAAGTTGGCGAGTATGCAGTAAATGATGGTGTATAACATATAGGTAACTTTTATCTGCTTACGGAAGGGTAAAAAAAGAAGGGTTATGTTTTCTTTTTTTAAGGTTATCGTCGTAATGGTTGTGGCGGTTCTATGAGTCATGAAGAGGATTTAGCTATAGTATTTTAAGTCTATAGAAAAGTGTTTGCGTGTGTGTGTGTGTGTGTGTGTGTGTGTGTGTGTGTGTGTGCGCGCGCGTGTGCGTGTGCGTGCGTGTGTGTGTGTGTGTGTGTGTGTGTGTGTGTGTGTGTGTGTGTGTGTGTGTGTGTGTGTGTGTGTGTGTGTGTGTGTGTGTGTGTGTGTGTGTGTGTGTGTGCGTGCGCGCGTGTGCGTGTGTGTGTGTGTGCGTGTGCGTAGGCGTATGTGTGCGTGCGCGCGAGCGCGCGCGTGCGTGCGTGCGTGCGTGCGTGCGTGCGTGCGTGCGTATGTGCGTGCGTGCGTGAGTGCGTGCGTGCGTGCGTGCGTTCGTGCGTGCGTGCGTGCGTGCGTGCGTTCGTGCGTGTGTGTATGCGTGTGTGTGTTTGTGTGTGTGTGTGTGTGTGTGTGTGTGTGTGTGTGTGTGTGTGTGTGTGTGTGTGTGAAAATGAAATCATCATCATCATCATTACAGCCCTTCACAAGTCCACTGCTGAACATAGGCCTCCCCCAAGTAATGCCACAAAGCACGGTCCTGAGCCACCTGCATCCATCGACTTCCTGCATGTCTTACCAGGTCGTCACTCCATCTAGTGGGGGGTCGCCCTACACTACGCCTACCGGTACGAGGCTGCCACTCGAGAACCTTTCTTCCCCATCGGTTATCGGTTCTTCGAGCTATATGGCCGGCCCATTGCCACTTCAGCTTACTAATCCGTTGGGCTATGTCGGTCACTCTGGTTTTACTGCGGATATCCTCATTTCTGAGTCTATCACGCAGAGAAACTCCGAGCATAGCCCTCTCCATAGCTCGCTGAGCGACCTTAAGCGTCCTCATACGGCCAGCAGTGAAGGACCACGTCTCAGATCCGTAAGTCATCACTGGCAACACGCACTGGTTGTACAATCTAGTTTTTAGAGATTGAGGTATACCTGACGAAAAGATATGCCGTAATTTCCCGAACGCTGCCCAGCCGAGTTGAATCCGTCGATTGACCTCTCGGTCGAAGTTGGACTTACCTAGTCGGACTATTTGTCCCAGGTAAACGTATTCGTCAACAACTTCGAGCATAGTGCTCCCAACAACTACCGGCATAGGTGTGACATGGACATTGAACATGATCTTTGTTTTGTCCATGTTCATCTTAAGACCTATCCGTTGGGAGGCACTATTGAGGTCATTGAGCATAGTGCTTAAGTCCTCCAGCGATTCTGCCATAAGGACTATATCGTCGGCAAATCGAAGGTGAGTGATGTACTCGCCATTGATGTCAATACCGTATCCTTTCCAGTCCAGTAGCTTGAAAACGTCTTCCAATGCAGCGGTGAAGAGTTTCGGGGATATAACGTCACCCTGTCTTACACCTCTCTGCAGTTGGATAGGTTTCGAGCTCTGGTTCTGTACTCGGATAGCCATCGTAGCCCTACTGTACAAACACTTCAGCACTTCGATATACCGACAGTCAACTTGGCACCGCTGAAGGGACTGTAGCACCGCCCAAATTTCGACGGAATCAAAGGCTTTCTCATAGTCCACATACGCCAGGCAAAGTGGCAGATTGTACTCTTCAGTCTTCTGTACAATCTGCCGCAGGGTATGTATGTGGTCTATGGTACTGAAGCCTTTTCGGAAACCGGCTTGTTCGGGAGGCTGGAAGTCGTCAAGTCTGCGTGCGAGACGATTCGTAATGACTCTCGAAAACAGCACGTAGACTCGGCTCAGAAGGGAAATCGGTCTGTAGTTCTTTAAGAGAGCGTTGTCGCCTTTCTTAAAGAACAAGACCACCGCACTTCTGCTCCACGCCTCTGGAGTAGTGCCACCATGGAGGACGGAATTGAAGAGCTTCTGAAGGACTTCAAGTACCGGTGTTCCACCCGCTTTCAGAAGCTCCGCTGTAATTCCATCCTCGCCTGGGGCCCTGCCGTTTTTAAGGTGCTGGAGAGCCATTCTAATCTCGCTTAGACTGACGTCCGGGATATCATCGGAATAGTGTCGGATAAGACTTGCTCTTGGATCGTTACTCACACTTGCGTGTGGCTCCAACGATGATGTGTACAGCTGCCCATAGAACCTCTCAATCTCACTCAAAATCTCAGGTGTCCCGGAAACGATGTTGCCACACTCAGTCTTCAGCCTTGACAGTTGGCTCTTTCTGGCAGACAGATCTCTGGCAAAGACTTTGGAGCCCTGGTTCCGCTCGATCGCTTCTTTAATACGAGAAGTATTAAAGTTGCGTAAGTCTCGCCGTATGCATTTGGAGATCTGTCTGTTCAGTTGCCTGTATGCTGTCAAATCTGTTGACGATTGCAGCCTCATCTCCCGTCTAACAGCCATGAGATTAAGAGTGTGATCGGAGAGTTTTTGTGTTCTTCTGCGGCGGGTCTTACAGAACTTAGCTCCGACCGCATGGACAGTTTCCACGAGCTTGTCGTTCATATCGTCCACTGCATTGCAATCTTCTAGGCACTGGAAGCGGTTACGTAACTCGAGCTGAAAGGTTTCGGGATTCTGGATTAGAGCACGAGGGGGACGGAGCGTTGACTTCATTAGACGAGACCTCTCCAACTTAACGTTTAGGTTCAGTGTGCCTCTAACCATTCGGTGATCGCTGCCAGTTTTCACCCTTGCGATCACTGAGACATCACTGAACAGTTGGCGTCTGGTCGTCATAATGAAGTCAATCTCATTTTTTGTCGAACCGTCGGGGCTCGACCAGGTCCACTTCCTGTGGGGCCGCTTCTGGAAGAAAGAGTTCATCATAAAGAGTCCCTCTTTCTCCATAAAGTCGGCCAGCTGCTGGCCCCTTCGGTTCCGTTGCCCTACTCCAAATTTCCCTACCTTCAGCTCACCGCTTTCTCTTGTGCCCAGTTTTGCGTTGAAGTCTCCCATCAACACCGTGTAGTAGGTTCTGGAGGAATGTATGGCTCTGGAAATATCCTCATACATTTCCTCCACCTCCTCATCGGGATGTGCCGAGGTTGGTGCGTAAACCTGAATGACCTTCAGCGAATACCGTTTGGTGATTCTGAGTATCAGGTACGCGACCCTCGTCGACACACTCCCAATCTTTACAACGTTGTTGACGAGAGATTTGTGGACGATAAATCCGACACCTCCTTGGGACAGATGGTCGCCCTCCCGGTGATAGAACAAGTTGCCGGACTGAAAATGAAACTCATCGCATAACCAACCAGAAAGGGCAGAATAACGTCTGCCAAGCCAGCTAGATGTAATATTTTGAATTGAGCTGCTTAGAAAGAACTAGGCCGTGGACGATTTGAGCCGCTCTGCGCTGAGTGTGGTCAAGTGGAAGGCGTAGGCATTGGAGTGCCACGGCCCACAGATGAGAACAGCATATTGAAAGAGGTATGCCGGCATGAAATACTTTCCCAGTATGCCGAGCACGCCAGCTTTTTAGAGGCCAATTTAGCCTTCCCTTCCAAGTGAACATGAAATTGCACCTTATTCGATATGTTGACGCCGAAAGTTCCGTTATTAGCTGAGGCAAGTACCCTGAAATTGAAGAGATATTACAAAGGAATTCTTTTTAACGGTAAACATCCCAACCCTGTGACTTTTGAGGGTTAAACTGGACTAGATTTGGTCGTCCACAATCCGAGATTTTATTTAACAATGACTTTTTTTGACTTCAGACACAAGTTTGTTCCGGTACGCGATGACGTGATCCTGAGAAATATTAGCAGGGCCGGTTAAAAAAGTGGGGTACGGGTAAGGTGTTAGATAAACACAGTAGAAGAACCGGAAACATGCGTTATGTATTATCATTAGAACTAAAATATAATGCGTATTTGCTTAATTATTTCTGTATTTGCAAGATACAAAAATGATACTGGAAACTTAAAGCTAGGAGTGATAAAACACTAAAGCACAATTGTTTTGTTTAGTAAACCCCTGAAATTATTACCCAACGGGTTTTTATAGCACTGGGTGACAAACGAGTACACAATCCACCTGATTGTTAGTGAAAGCTGTGGCTCATAGACACCCATATTTATCCTCAATTAAGAATCAAAATGCAAATGCGTTGTCACCCCTGAGGACTAAGATGGAATGTCTCGATTCCAATTAAAAGGGTCTTCGTTTCTCGACACTCACTAAACGAAACACAGCATCATTACTCTGGTATTCTGTGAGAGCGTGGTCCTGCCCCGGTCGAGCCGACCCATTCGTTCTACAACTATAATATAGCTGCAGCGTGGCTCTATCACTTAAAAAGTTAAAGATATCTATCGCACAAGCATTATTTCCTTTTTACATTATGTTATTAAGGAGAGTACATTAGCATTACCACTCTAATGCGAGTGGTTAGTGTGCTCTCTAAATGAGTGTTTTAACGTTGTCGATCGTTCGATCACGGTGGCCAGTCTCATTTCAAACTAGCCATTTGCGCAGGACAGGAATATTGTCACATTTATAACCAGTGGACTAACGGGGCAGTCAGAACGAGAGTATCGTGTTTAGAATCGTACTAAAACCATTATCACTAATCACAAAAATTACCGTCGTTTTCACGTTTCTACTAATGTACTCTTCTAAATCACTCTACTAAAGCGTAAGACGACCATTTCTGTGACTAAGTGGCAAGAGTTCGCTGCACTACACTGCATTAGTGTGCTTTACATGTAGATACTTGAAATATATGTCATTTTTGGCCAGTGTTTAGCAGTAGGAGGCTATGTTATTCTTTAAATAATAGTTGATTAAAAATGTTAAAGAACGTGGAGCATTAAAAAACATCTGATGTTCCTATTCCCTTAAAATTGCGAAGCACTTCTATAGTAAGGATTTAATGTATTTTTACACGCACTCGACGAAATCGAGGGACCGTGATAATATGTGTCGTTTCCGCTTATTAGAACCACTGGTGAAAAGAATCAAGGGACCTTAACCAACTTGAAAAAATTGGTCTTGACAAATGACTGTGATATTACGTTTTACAAGTTACAAGTTAGTATTTTATTAAGTAAGATAAGCCTACCTATTCATACTACTTACAGAATTGCCTCGTTGATTTAGTAATCCTGGGGTTTAGGTGCTAAAATCCCAAGACAGACCAAAATCAAGGTTTGGGTTGGGTTTTCTGTCATGAACCCGGAGTCAGGTATTTGGCGTATTTAACCCTCCAGTCTTATCGGATTGACCCTTCATGGGACTGGGTAAGAATAGGTAAGGACTAGGTAAGCTCTTGAGATTGAGAGAATAAAACGCTGATACTAAAGGCTGAGTATAATTAATGTTTTGATAATTTTCTATAAGGAAAAAGTTAATAGGTTCCATATTTTACCCAAAACCATTTTGCTCAGATAAATTCATTCACCCTAAAGTTCAACAACCCAAAGGCTATTGGAATTTGGGGGAGGGTCTGTAATATAAAGGACATTAAATACATTTCAAACTTTTACTATCCGTTTGGGGTGCATAATTACGAGTCCTGATGGGCAACAGTAAGTCAAGAAATATTTTGTCTTTATAGTATCAAGCTCAGGATTATGGAGGCTTTTTTATTATTAGTTTCAACTTTTGTATTTGTTGAGCAGTATAAGAAACCATTATAGGTTTTCGCTGTTTGTGTACTTATTTCACAATCATCAAGGAATTTAAGAATCGTAGGAACCGCTGTGAATATCATAATACGCGAGCAATGCAGGTTCGATTCCCGCGGTCATCAATGAAATTGTGAATTTAATGATTTCTTATATTTACGCGAACACTGACGTCCCGATGTCATTGTTAAACCCGGAGTACCTTCAGCTTTTTTAATTATTGTTTATGGTCCGATCTATGCAAAATGAACTCAGTCATCTCAGTCCCCCGTGACCATGGGTGCTGGAAAGCGCCCGAAATGTCGGGAATTAAAAATAAAAGTAAATAAAAAGTAAAAATAAACGCGATAAAATCCGTAAAAGTAGTTTTAATCATGTATAGTGTTCGCGTAAATATAAGAAATCATTATGTAAACCAGTACGGACTGGAAATAGCAAATAAAATACGCCGATTAGAAGATCTAAAGACCAAGCGCGCAAGATACATAACAGCTTTAAATTTCTTGAAGAGATGCTGAGATCATAATCTCATTCCTACGTGTGTCAAGATATCCACTAAAAAAGACATTCGAGGAAGCGCTAAGATCTTAAATCAGGCTAGTAAAAAGTTGTTAATAACGGTGATTCAGCAAAAACGTACCGATCTATATTTCATAAACAAAACCATAGACAATTCGTCCAGTGAATTAAAGACAGTTTTATGGACATTTGATTATAAAAATTGCATGGAAACTTTAGATAAACGCGAAACAACTAAATACAATGAATGCAAAAATAAACACATTGATAAATACCATAAATTAACAACTGAATCAAATGTCCAACATACGAAATCGTTGACCACAGACACGAATCATAAACAACGCGCTGTCTACAACTTATCAAAACAAACACTGGACGACGCCACAATAAAAGTTTTAGAAAAAGGTATTAATTTCGCAATAACACCGCGAAAAATACCGTATGAGGACATTATCTGTAGTGTTGAGGACTGTCTGTATAAAAATAATATTGGTAATGAAGATTTAGAGGCCATACGTCAAGACATCTTGTCTATGTTACGTCGAAGTTCAGCGCCGAAATTAAATCTTCCCAAAAATGAATTTAACGCGTTGAAAAACTTACGCAACAGAACGGAGCTTACGATTCTTCGCGCAGATAAAGGTAATTCTACGGTTATAATGGATACGTCAGATTACAATTTTAAAATACAACAACTTTTGTCGGATGAAACTACTTATCGAAAGGTCAAAACAAACCCTACAACTAATACGCTTAAAACAACTAGCGATCTAATTAAGAAATACTCCGAAAAATTGAATCTGGGCGTTAATTCGATAATACCTTCATGTGCCAAACCACCGAAGTTGTATGGGTTACCAAAGATACACAAACCGAATGCTCCATTACGTCCAATAGTGAGTCAGATTGATTCGCCAACTTACAGATTGGCTCAATACTTAGCTAAAATATTATCACCACTCAGAGGACACACAAGATCACACACTAAGGATTCATACCATTTTATCAGTGAGATAAAAGACCTACATCTTACTGACAATGAAACCATGGTCAGTTTTGATGTTCAGTCTCTATTTACATGCCTACCTGTTGAAGACTGCATCTCAATTATAACTAGGAAACTAAAGGAAAATAACATGCCAGCAGAATATGCAGTATTACTAAGACATTGCCTTACATCTGGCTATCTATTGTGGAAGGAAGAGTTTTACAAGCAAGTAGATGGTGTTGCGATGGGCTCACCTGTATCTCCCATTGTCGCCGATATATTCATGGAAGACTTTGCGGAGAAAGCCCTCCTTACTGCACCTGTTACACCAAGGATCTACAAGCGGTACGTAGACGATACTTTCACAATTTTACCATCAGACAAAGTAACTGCATTTTTAGAACATCTTAATTCCATAAACTCTAAAATTCAATTTACTATGGAGTTAGAGGCAAATAATTCCTTACCTTTCCTAGATGTGTTAGTCATCCGAAATCCTAATAACACCATTGGTAACACTGTGTATAAGAAAAGGACCCATACAAACCGATATTTAAACGGTGAATCTCACCACCATCCTTCACAGTTAGCTACCGTGGGCAAATCTTTGTTACAGAGAGCACGAGGGATCTGTGACAGCAAACACCTGGCCGCCGAGCTTCAGCACGTCAAGCAAGTTCTGCACGACAACAAGCTTCGGGTCCTGCGCCTACGTCACAGTGACCGAGTGAAGCCGGCCACAGTCGAGCGTGTGCCTGCTGTACTACCATATGTCAGAGGTGTCACAGACAAGATTGGCTATATCTTGAAGGGAGCTTCTATTAGAACATTCTACAAGCCGCCGAAGAAGATTAGTCAGTTCCTACCATCCGTCAAGTGTCATATTCCTCTACAAGATGCAGGAGTGTACAAGCTTGATTGTGAATGTGGTCTCTCTTATATAGGACAAACAAAAAGATCAATTAGGACCCGCGTAAAAGAACATATAGCTGATGTGAAGCATTAACGAAGGAAGTCTTCAGTTTGTGATCATATCCTAGACGGACCCGACCATTACATCAGATTTGATAGACCACAAATCCTCGCGAAAGAACACCGATTCCTACCAAGGATGATACGTGAGGCTATTGAAATTAAAAAACATCCTAATTTCAATAGAGAAGGAGGCTGGGTACTACCACCTGCTTGGGATCCTATAATCAATAAAATTAAAACTAAACCCAAGCATACCACTGCAAGACCTCAGGACATAGTCAGTTCATTTTGCATATATCGGACCATAAACAATAATTAAAAAAGCTGAAGGTACTTCGGGTTTAACAATGACATCGGGACGTCAGTCATCTCAGTCCGCCGTGACCATGGGTGCTGGAAAGCGCCCGAAACGTCGGGAATTAAAAAAAAAAGTAAATAAAAAGTAAAAATAAACGCGATAAAATCCGTAAAAGTAGTTTTAATCATGAAATTGTGAATTGCAGTTTTAAATATTGATTTACCACGTACTAAGCTGTGGAGGAAAATATCGTATGGAAACCTGCATATCTGCGAAAATAAAATAAAATATTTTGAAGTCATGTGAAGTTCACCAAGATGCATTAGGTCACTTCCATACCCTAAAACCTCCTTCAAAAATTTAAGGAGGCTTATGCGCAAAAGTAGAATATATATAGGCTGTAATTTTTACACAAAATGGTGTTTTCTGATGTCAGTAGTAGATAGTAGTGGTGTCTGAGGTCTTGAGATAAAAAAGACATGACAGAGGTCACGTTTAACATATATGACGGTAGTTGTTGAGAACACTGCGCTCGTATTTATTTACTAATATGCTTCATTTATTCATTATTCATTACAGCCTAAAGTCCACGGCTGAAAATAGAGTTTCATAATAATTTGACATTATACTAGGCTTGGCAGGCGGATTGACAAGGGCAGTTATTTATTATCATGGCTTGTTAAGGAAGATGTAGCTGCCCCTATCCTGTTTTATTTATCACTGTCGCCTCATACGACACCCACGAATTAATAAAGAGCAGTGCATTTTCTTACTCGGCTACATAGCGTAAAGGAGTATAAACGACATAAACGTGAGTAAACACGGATCAGTATCCTGAATTGGCAATTGGCTGCCCATATAGGTCGAAGGACCAACGACGATTGGAAGGAAAGGTTCTCGATTGACAGCGTCGTACCGGTTAGCGAAGTCTAGAACACTGACCTAGTAGGTGGAATGACGACTTAGCGGAACCGGGTTTTGTGGCATTTCTAGGGGGAGGGCGTATGTTCAGCAGTCAAAAGGCGGAAATGATGATGATTATGACTACCACTTGTAAAATCAGTACTACAAATGTAGTTTTAGCGTGCGACACCTATACGCTAAAACATTTGCAAACCAGTTTGTCTAAAAAGCTTAAAATATTTCAAGATCATATTAAGCTTTTCCTGTTTCAAACTCTCCCAAAAAATGTGCAACATTTGGCCATTTATGAGATGTTATTACGCTGTTAATTTGTTTTTCCTAATGTGGTATTAACATTTTTTTGTTATTGTCAATACTCGATATGTTTAGTTTAGGTTTAAATAGATTTGCTTGAAAATATTAAAGAAGTACACTTAAAATCTTACAGTTTGAGTTATAGTCAACTATAGTTGACGTTTTTTTAAACTTCCGCGGTTGATAATGCTGTCAGTTTTTTAGTCAAAAATGTATTATACAACCTTTCGATTCGTTACTCTTGCTAGACCGGTAGCGCCGTCTGGACCCCGCTCCCCGTTCCGTCCCCTTCAGTCGCCTCCTGTCCTTCAACGAAGTAGCATGTACGCTTGTTTTGAACAAGTTGTAGATAATTTCGCGATTTGTTTCTAATATCGCTAAGTTTTCTTTTGGTTTATTTATTAGTTTAAAAGTGATTGATATTCCTTGTGATTCCTTGTAGTGATTTTATTGTGTTTCGTCTGTAATTTTTTAGTGTATTTCGTGTAGTGTTTGTGGCTTTAACACCTTTTCTAGTGACAAGTACGGATGTATCTAACAATGTGTTCTGAATTTAAACAACATTACGCTGGCAAATCTATCGTTGCCTGAGGATATCTTATTTTTCTTCGAGATAATTTTCACTAACGAGGTTGAAATGTAAGTTTTATTGTATAATTTAAGAGGCTTTAATATTTATATTATCTGTTCTTAAAGTTGTGTGGACATAGTAGAGTCGCATAATAGTTGGTACTTTTTGAACTTTATTTATGCATTTTTAAACTTTCATTCTAAACTTACGGTCCTTTATGAATTACTGAACGGAACGTGTTATTAATACTTTTGATATCATATAAATTCTTGTTTTTCTGTGCTTGAAGTTATAAGCTTATAATGTTAGAGTAGCTTTATGGTTGATGCTTTTTGTACTTATTGCAATTTTCAATTCATTTACTTCTTTCAAAACATTGTTTTCTTCATGTAGGTATTGTTGAACGTAATGTGTAGCTTATATGTTTGACACATAATTTTAATTTGTAAATTTTCTATCTGAGTCTTGTTTCGGTTATTTTGTTTATGAAATAAAAAATTCCCGCCAGACATTATAAAAACAGTAGTAGAGCAGATATAATTAACATTACTAAATTTTAAAATTTACTCATAGGTCACCCTTAACTAAATTACGAAGCACACTTTTTACCCCGTCGCTGTCTTTTGCACTTATTGTAAATACAAAGACGAAATTTAAAACGCTGACTTGAATTAGCAACTAACAGATTAAGTATTTTTTATAGTTTCATTGCACCATATCAATTTGAATTAGTTTTGATAAAATGTCTATATGTCACTCATATATAATGTCCTTCAGAACGATTTTGATCACTGCGGCCGATCCCGATAGATCTCCATCTGCGCAGGGCAAGATTTTAGTGTCCAAATGTATGCGATGGTGATTCGACAAGACCGGACAGAGATGGCACAGGATCAATGGCTTAACGTGCTTTCCAAGTCACGGCGGTGAAACATCGCCAACTTCCCAACTTCCCGTCCCAGGAGTGGTCCTGGATATTAACGAGCCGACTCCAGGCTCTTACTGAGAATTTCTTACAGAAAAACCCAATAACGGATTGTGACCCAGCCCGGAATTCGAACCAGTGATCTCATGAAAACGTAAAAACAAACATTCTTTTTTTTTAAGCAAGCCTTATCGTTACTGCTCTATAAGAACTTATTCAGTATCGTAAGCTCATAGGGGCGTTATTCGTGCATAAGTTGGAAAAACATTCGACTCTAGAACAATTATTTTTTTTAGATTAATACCAAAAATTATTTAAATATAAAACGAATTTAAACATCTATATCGACTATTTATAAAAAAAAGATTTACATTGAATCGATATTCTGTTTCCTGACAATTGTATCTATTAATAAATTATTTTTATGTTACCTGTTTATGTTATACTAAAAAGAATATCATTAGATTTCTAGTAGTATTTTCGAATTATAAATGACAACATAAAGAATACAATAATCCGATTGGAGCCAATTCGTCCTTGAATAATGTACGACAGTCACTTCGAAGATGGAAGGCAGGTGGGCTCAGGTGCAATCCTTAACATCTGCGCTGCGAGCTTGTAAGACGGAGTTCTTATAAAGAGATATCTATTATGGAAATTTTGTTACTTACGTTTTACGTAGTAATAAAGTCTTATTGGAAGTTTATTTTTTATAAAATTATTTCAATCTATTAAAAGTTTTGAATTCCGTTATATGAGCTTTTAAAGCTGTAACTCCCCTAAACAAAGTCTAATTTTCATAATTTTTGGAAATGTTGCAAATATAATTTATTTTGAATAAATATTGCGTACAACTATCTCATTACCATCTAAACTTCTATATTTTTGACTTAAAAGCTTTCTCAAGCCGTTTTATTTTTTTACTTAAACTAAACTGAGTTACTAAAAAAGAAAAACGTCAGACCTGGATTAAGGTGTACTAAATTTAATGAGATCAAAATTGTTTCATACCGTAAAGGTTTAGGGGGGTGAAAACGTTATCTCCCGAAACAATATTTCAAAAAGGAAAAGTAAGCAATTGAAACTAACAGAAAACTAGACTTGTAACACTATCTATCGCACTTTATGGCGATACGGAGCGAGCGGTGTGAAACAGATAGCATTTTTGAAAATTCCTACTCACGTTGCGTAGCGGCACTTCATAATTTGCTTAAAAGAAACTTAAATACTTATGTTAAACATCAAGTTTAAACAACAATGTCTGTGATTTTTACACACAACACAATTTTGCTAATGAAATTGAATGTATAATATTTTTCATCAAAACATAGAACATAGGCCTTTCCCATAGATTGCCTCATAAAGGCAATATTTGCCCTAGTTGTCACTCTTGGCAAGCGGATTGGCAATCGTAGTTTCTTTATATTTATCCTGATTTGTTTCCCTCTGTCGCCTCTTACGGCACCCACGGGATGATATGGGATAGTGGATATTCTTACATCCCCACTATACGCTTTGTAACAGTAAAATATTTTTTTTATAGAATAGGGTGACAAACGAGCACACAGTCCACCTGATGGTAAGTGGTTGCTACGGCCCATAGACATCTACATCTATCCTCCATTAAACATCAAAATGCAGATGCGTCGTCACCCGTGAGGACTGAGATGGAATGCCTCGTTTCCAGTAAAAAGGGTCTCCGGTTCTCTACACTCACCATACGAAATACAGCAGCATTAAACTACTATTTCACGCTGGTATTCTGTGAGAGCGTGGTCCTTCCCCGGTCGAGCCGACCCATTCGTGCTACAACTATACTACTAATATAACTGCTGCATGGCTCTACCACGTATAAATAATTAAGTTTACTCTAATTGTAGTTTATGTATAAGTAATTAAGTTTACTCTAATTAACGTGTAATTTACTATCAAGACTTAACCTTGCATGCGTAGGGGGGTGCGGTGCTTAAATTTGTGAGTTTATGGACTGCGTTATTTAAGCGTCTAGTTATAGGTGCGTTAGTAATGATTGATTACAATCGTTCTCACCATTGTGTTGCGTGTGCTGACCTTTCAAGGTCAAAAAGTAACGTTACTAACCTCTGCGCTATAAAGTTCATAGAGCTACATAGAAAAAAATATCCATTGGATAAAACGAATTTTACAGATTTTAACGCGTTTAATTAATTTTAGTTTTGCTTATTTTAAATCCCTACGTTCTGGTGCTTTGCAGCACCCACGTTGTGTCAGTTTTGGATTATCAAAATCGTCCTGTTATTTAGATATTACATGAGATTAACTAAACCATGATTCCTCATAAAAAACCCCGATTCCTTCCAATGATAGTAATTAATTTACAGACTACCTCGTTGGTCTAGTGGTTTTAGTAGTACCGCTGCTGATCATGAGGTCCTGGATTCGAATCCCGGGTCAGGCCAAGTCAATTATTGAGTTTTTCCGTCAAGAAATTCTCAATAGCTGCCAGGAGTCAGGAAATTGGCGGTGACACCCCCGTACCTCGGAAAGCACGTAAAGCGTTGGTCCTGCGCCTTATATCTCTCCGGTCGTGTCGGTTTACCGTCCCATAGGAATATGAGTGTGAGGGAATAGAGAGTGCACCTGTGCTTGCGTATACACTAGGCCACTATAATACTGTCCTGCACCGATGGCTAGTCTCCGATTAGGCTGGCCACCGTGACCGAAATTCGTTCTGGAGGACATTATTATTATTAGTAATTAATTTGTTTCAACGTTTGACTTTTGTTTTTGTTGTATTAGCGAAATCTATCAGTATTGATTATAGACCGACGTCTTTTCACAAGCTTAAAAATACAATAATTTCATGTCTATGTTCTAGTATTCTCACCAGGAACCTCATAGCTCTTTCATTATCAATGTGTATTTAAATTTTCTTAAACTTTAATATTATTATCATATATACATATTTATATACAGTATTGCGTTGAGCTAGTGGTTATAAGTGCGACTGCTGATAATGAAGGTATGTGTTCAAATCCCAGGTCCATCCGATATTCAAAATTCATTTTTCTATCAAGAAATAAGGAAGGCCTGCCCATTGTCATTTCAGTTATGTTGGTTACTCTAGTTTTACTTCGGATACCCTCATTACAAAGTCTATTACGCAAAAAACCTCCAGGCATAGCCCTCTTCATAGCCCACTGAGCGATCATCAGCTTCTTCATACGGCTAGCAGTAGTGGATCACGTCTAAAGGACATGATTAATATAATTATATTATAATGATCTTATTTAAAAAAATGCAATTATGGAGTAAAAAATTGTCTCGTTATATGTACAATGAGCTCCAAAACATCATAAGTGAGCTGAAAATATGGTAAAAATTGCCAAAGGCACTCCCTCGTCCCGTACTACTAAGGTATGTAATGGTATTCACAAGTAATGCTTATTTAATACGTGATAGCAAGAAACAAATCTAGCATCTATCTCTATTCTGTCTCGACACGATAAAGAAACCTTTAATTTGTTTTTTTGTAATAGTGTTACCGAATATCTTCCCGAGCCTCTCGTAAGAATCGACATAGAAGTTAGGCAGCAACATCGTTCCGATAACAACTTCAAATAATAAAAAAAGCTGCAATTGATATCGCACCTGCCGATTGTGGTAACTATGGCAAAGATGGCAATCTATAGGGGACGCCTATGTCGAGCTGCGGGCTTTGATGGGCCGTGATGATTTAAAAAACACAGTATTATTTTTATAGAATAAGGGTAATAAACGAATATACAGTCCACCTGAGAATAAGTGGATGCTGTGGTCCATAGACATCTACATTTATCCTCGATTAAGAATCAAAACGTCGATGCGTTGTCACTCCTGAGGACTAAGATGGAATGCCTCGTTTCCAGCAAAAAAGGGTCTCCGAATCTCTACACTCACCACACGTAACACAGCAGCATTAAGCTGCAACTTTACGCTGTTATTCTGTGAGAGCGTGGTCCTTCCCAGAGAGCGAGCCGACTCATTCGTGCTACACCCATAATATAGCTACAGCATGGCTCTACCACGTACAAGTTATTACACAGTATTGCAATAAATTAATAAAATCACAGCGTAACTTTGCGGAAATTCATTACATTCAAGATTTTAAAATTAATTAGCTAAGACCGCGTAAAAGATAAAATTAAGGTGTCTTACCTAGATTGAAGACCTGAATTTTTTTCTCTATAACTAGAATTTTTATTCCTTCCTCTGTGGTGCCCATTGGAGGCTCATGCCATGGTTTGGTCGCTCCTTTAAAATAGCATCATGCTATAGGCAGGAGTGCTACCAAGCCTGGGCTGACACATCAGCGTCCCGGGATATAAACATCAGCGCTCTAAAAAGAAGTATAATTCCGCCTCTAGGTCCTTCAAAGGAGTCATTGCCAATGCAAAGTCAGAGCACATAGGCAGAATTGGCGAGAAACTAGTTCGCCTTCCTTATGGAACCCGTGCATTCTGGTCTCTCGCCAAGGCTGTCCAGGGGAATTCCTGTCAGCCATCTCTTCCATCTCTGCACAGGGAGGACGACTCACTGGCCCATACCGCAAAGTAGAAAGCCGATCTTCTAGGCTCTTTCTTTGCGTCCAACTCGACTCTCGATGACGGGGGGAGTACGCCGCCGACCATCCCGCGGTGTGAGTGCTCCATGCCGTAAGTGCAGTTGACACAGCGCTCGGTTCGCAAAGCACTCCTCTCCCTGGACATCCATCCACAAGTCGAGTGGGCCTGACGGAATCCCCCCAATTGTGCTGAGGACGTGTGCTCCAGAGTTGGCACCGGTTTTAACGCGTCTTTTCCAGTACTCTTACTCCCTAGGCGTAGTCCCAAAATCATGGAAGACGGCTTTCGTCCACCCGATCCCTAAAAAAGGCAACCGCTCAGACCCGTCCAACTACCGGCCTGTCGCCATCACCTCCTTGTTCTCCAAAACAATGGAGTCAGTCAGTCAGTCAGAGCCAGTCGCCCCTGAGATGGCGCGCTGTGGCCAAAATTCGGTCTGGAGGACATCATAAATACATTGTAACACATTGAATAAACAACAGAATAAACAATACATTGTAACCCAAACTAAGATATTCATAGCTCTCCAGTTTATGCTTTAAAACAGACTAGAGACCTCACTAGTGTCGAGACAGCTAGATGAGTTTATTTCAGTTATTTCCATAGCATAATATCTAATGGAATTTGCTATGGGGAAATGCAGCTCATTTATAAACTATTTTTGTTTTAGAGAAGAGGGCAATAAGAGCTAAAAAACACTCTAAAACTAGGAAAATCTCTAAGAAAAATTTAAAGAAATAAATATATTATATTAACATTAGCCTCTCAGTATATTTATGAAAATTTACTCAGTATATTTACTAAAATTTAATATATGTTCACAAAAATAAAGGTATTTTTAGTAAATAAAGTAATATACACTCTGTAAACACTAGGAACAAACACAAGTTAGTGACGCCAGTTTCTCGACTTAACAAAGTCATTAATTCATTATTGGGGCAATGTATACGCTATTCAAGAAAGACTTAGAAAATATACAAGGTTTCTCTTTTTTCAAATATATATAATTAAACAAAAATTGTATAAAAAGGGTTATTGTAATATAAATTAATAGATAGTTGATAATATTCCCTGGGAATGAGGTGGTCGCTTCCGAGCTGTTTCTAAAATATTTTTTTTTAAATAGTTTGTAGCCTTTCATATTGTAAAATTTATTTAAAAAAAAGTAGTCCCGCTGGGGGTTTCTTGCTGGTTCTTCCCAGGACAGAGGTTTTTTTCTCCGAACCAGTGGTAAAGTAAAAAATGACTTTAAATAAGAATTACATGTGATCTATATTAAATAAAAAATTATTCTATTCTATTCATACAAAAATATATCTGATAAATTTACACAATACAGCAAAATCAAAGGACGAACGTCAAAACGAAGCCAATCACGATTCCCATCAAATTTATATAATCGCACTTTAGATACGAAAACTGACAATTTTTATTTTTACATAAAGGTTGTTTTCGGCTGGAATTCGAACGTAGAACTCGTAGCGTTTGTTGTTTTTTTTTTCTTTCAATATCTCACTCTTTTATGTCGGTGAAGCCCATGAAATCGTAAATAATAGGTTTAACAAAAACATGTTTTCCTCACATCTATTATAATGGTTTGATCCTTTTCTCGGAATCACTAATATAAAAATAAGTTTTGACTCTCCTGTGCAAATTAATTTGAATCTCGTAAAGTCTTTGTTTACGGTTAAATAAAATTAATTAAAACTGAATGTAAATTAGAGAGGATATATGCCATAGTTGCCACGCTTAGCAAGTGAATCGGCAACAGCGATGGAAAGGAGTATGCTTGGAACTTCTCTGCAGGATAAAATCCTCTGTAGATATCCTCTGAAGAAAGTAACTGCCGTAGCCCAACGGATCAGTAAGCTGAAATAGCAGTCGAGAAACCGACAACCAATATGGAAGAAAGTTTCTCAAGTGGTAACATTGTACTAGTAACCGAAGTGTCGGGCAGTCGCCCCACTAAATGAAGTGATGGATGTATGTGGCCCAGGGCCGTGTTTTGTTGCATTCTGTGAGGTAGGCCTTTGTTTAGTAGTGGACTTGCAATGATATCATCATGATAGATTAGATATATTTATTTAAATACCCTGCTTTTTGTATAATTCCAGTTGTAGTATCCCACTTACACTTACAGCCTCATACTTATATGACTGCCTCGTTGGTCTAGTGGTTGTAGTAGTGGGACTGCTGATCATGAGGTCCTGGGTTCGAACCCTGGGTCAGGCCAAAAAATTAATTATTGAGTTTTTCCGTCAATAAATTCTCAGTAGTTGCCCGGAGTCAGGAAGTTGGCGGTGTCTCACCCCCGTGCCTCGAAAAGCACGTAAAGCCGTTGGTCTTGCGCCTTATCTCTCTCCGGTCGTGTCGGTTTACCGTCCCATCGGATTATGAGAGTGAGGGAATAGAGAGTGCACCTGTGCTTGCGCATACACTTGGGCACTATAATCCTGTCCTGCGCCGATGGCTAGCCTCCGTTGAGGCAGGCCGCCGTGGCCGAAATTCGGTCTGGAGGACATTATTATTATTATTACAGCCTCATGCACAGGCGATCCATGGATGTGGATTAGGACTGCACTTGTAGCAATCTATGGTTAGAACATTCAGCCATGTTTCCTGGGTGGTAGGGCTCCCTTTTCTGTATATTTCTACCGCTAAGGGGCAATGCATGGCTGTGTTCCAGTACGTAGCGCATAAATAGCAAGTATAATTACAAGTCATAGGGCATTCTACTTAGTCCTCAGCGGTGACAACGCATCTGCAGCTTTCTTTATTTGGAGTTGGTAGTGGTTGGAGCTGGTGTCCATGGATTGTAGTAGGCACTTACTATCCAGGTGAACTGGAAGTTCGTTTGTGGCCTCAATATTTTTTTATAGGTTGGGGTGACAAATGAGCACACAGTCCACCTGATGGCAAGTGATTGCTGTGGCCCATAGACATCTACATGTATCCTCGATTACGAATTAAAATGCAGATGCTTTGTCACCGGTGAGGACTAAGATGGAATGCCTCGTTTCCAGTAAAAAGGGTCTCCGGTCCTCTACACTCACCATACGAATCACATCAACATTAAGCTACTATTTTACGCTGGTATTCTGTGATATCATGAAATAAACACTTCAGACTTATTAAATTATACAAGTTAAAATAAAAAATATATCCCATAATTACGACATAGAATCCGATGGTAGTTACCAGTTACATTATGTGAAATGTTTAAATTACTAGAAAGAACTTTAAAATTTTGTTTACGCAACAAACTTAGTTTTATCCTGAGAATCTTAATTTAATCATTGGAAATCTGTATTTTGCCTTACTTTTATACGCTGTTTTATTATTTTATCCTTAATATAGTTTAAATGATTTTATTCTTAATCTAGGTTAAATGTAGATATCTATGGGCCACAGCATCCACTTACCATCTGGTGGACTGTGTGCTCGTTTGTCACCCTTATCCTATAAAAAAATGTTCACTAATAAGTGTAACAACACTTAATACTAAAGTGCGTTTAAGGCGCCTGACTCACCCCAAAGCGACTTACATCATTATCATCATTACACAAGTTCACTGCTGAACATAGGACTTCTCCAAGGAATAACACAAAGCACGGTCTTGAGCCTATAGCATTCATCAACTTCCTCCTGCATCTCTTACTCGTCACTCTACCTAGTAGGGAAACTACAATGTGCTGATGTAATCATAAACAGTAAAGTTTTTAATACAAAAAATTTTATGGTAGCTACTGAGCGCTATAGCCCTTTATAATTTCAATAGTCCCTAGTTAATTCTTCGAAGAAAGTGACTAACAAATAATTCATAATAGTGTACTTTGAATGCAATTCAACAACAAATAAATTAAGTACTTTCGACGCAGACGATTGAAAACATGGCGCTAACGTTTTAAAGAGTAGAGTATTCCGAAATAGAGTACACAACATTGAGTATGGAGTGCGAAAACAAAAGAGCAGTATCGACCAAACGTAAAGCGAGAGGGTGGCTGCCACCCTTCATGAGTCATGAAGCAGGACCCTTGCACGTAGGTATTGCGGTGCCCTAAGCACTCGGAACGGCATGCACTCTGCGTATATATTGATCCGGGGTTTTTGACCCTCTAATATCGAACAACTTTCGCTTGCTTTATTTAAATTCGATCCTAGCAAATATTAGGCCCATAGAAGTACCGAGTGTAGTAGGCAAAGAAATTTG
Source organism: Parnassius apollo (assembly GCA_907164705.1). Lineage (NCBI taxonomy): Eukaryota > Metazoa > Arthropoda > Insecta > Lepidoptera > Papilionidae > Parnassius > Parnassius apollo. The sequence continues at coordinate 2,803,493 of CAJQZP010000160.1, read as the reverse complement.
ATACAGTAGTCTCTAATCATAAATTTTGAAAACATGTTTATTACACGAGTTAATTTTTTAAATAAATGTTTAATTTTCCTTCTTTACAAAACGATACCATTTACCCTATACTAGGATTTTCAGTATACCATGGAGGCGTTTTACATACATACATTGAGCATTGACCAACATTCAGACCCGAAAGAATTACTTGGCTTGGACTTTGACTTGGCCATAACAAACATTTCTTTCGTACGGGATTAGAACCCATGGTGCTCGCATACGCTGCGCAGACAAATGCAAGGTTTTTGATATAATAAATACGATTGAAATCACTTTTAAAGATGATTAAATTACGAAACAGCCCATAAACAAAAAGCGTTAAGCACTTTTATGGTACGGCGCACTAAAATATATGACGAATTTGTAACCATTAATACTTTTGTTGTACGTCTGTCTTAAACAAGTTTCCCCCAAGCTCAGAACGGAGGGAACCCGCTCAGTTAAGAGTAAAATCGGCATTAGCAACGGTTGGGGTAAGAACGCCTGCGTTCGTGAATAACACAGCGCCATCTGTATGCGACTCGTGCCGAATCGCAAGTTTTGAAAGATTATATTTGAACAAATTACCGACTGTCTGGAGCTAGAGCATGTACATTTTTATTTGTTTCATAAAAAGAAATTGCAATAATGAATTAAAATAATAACAAATTTGCAAAAGTATAGTAGTGACAAATTTAAAAGTTCCACTACCGTGCTTACCAAAATAGAAAAACAATGGTAATCAAATAAATATTCAACTCACCATCAATACATCGCAAGTTCACTACTAAACGAAGGCCTGCCTCACAGAATGTCACTAAATACGATCCTGAGCGACCTACATCCTTTGAATTCCTGCATTCTTGTCAGATGATCACTCCAATAAGTGAGGAGACCACCCTATACTTCGGTGTAGGTACCAGTAGTAGTTTGTCGCTCGAGAACATTTCTTCCCCATTGGTTGTCGGTTATTCGAGCTTTATTGCCTGTCCATTGCCATTTCAACTTACTGTTCAGTTAGGCGATGTCGGTTACTCTAGTTCTATTGTGAATATCCTCATTTCAGTAAATCTTTCTATAGTTCGCACAGCGACCTTGAGATTCCTCGTACAGATAGTAGTGAAGAACCACGTCTAAGATCCATAAGTTGTCACTGGCAACACGCACTTTTTGTACATTGGTGTTTTCAAGTTTTGAGGAATATGTGACGAGAAAATGTTCCGAACGCTAGACAGTAGAGTTGAATCTATCCATTGACCTCTTGGTCGAAGTTGCACTTACTATAGTCGCAAAATTTTACCTGGTTGAACATACTTATCAACAACTTCGAGCTTCTAAAAACTACGGGCATACGTGTGATGTCTAAGAATATTCATTAGCCATTTTATCCCTTGGATATCGTAAGAGGCGACAGAGGGAAACTAATCCAGGAGATAACTTTCTGACATCAACAAAACAATTTAAAAAGACTGCGGTTGCCAACCCGCTTGCCAAGTTCGGCAACTAAAGATTATATCCTAGTATCTTCTTTGAAATACGAGTGTGTTTATATATATATATATATATATATATATATATATATATATAGAGAGAGAGAGAGAGAGAGATATGTGTGTGTGTGTGTGTATGTGTATATTTATATATGTATATGTATGTAAAACTTAGCGTGTATATATATACGCTAAGTTTTATTAATATAAGAAAATAATTTAATGAAACATTCAAAAACATTTCGACGGTCTAAGTTTGCAAAGCTAAATAAAGCAACCTTCCATTTATGTCAGTTTTGTTAAACTGCTTTCCGTCCGAAAACTTTGTCGAGAAGGAACTTTTGTACAATTTGGCGAAATATCCGACAGCTCCTCGTTTAATCCGAGTGGTAGAGCCTAAATTGCTTTGCATTTCGTATTATGCTACTCCTGAGACGGTTATGAATTCCAGTATTCGTGTGTTATCGCTTTTAATGCGTCCCGTGTATGTGATTATCACTTTTTTAGTTTTAAAATATTAAGACATTTTATTTTGTGCCAGTAATAAATTACAACATCTCTTTCGCATCATTTAGGCCTTTATTTCATTATATAATTTAATATATTTTTATTCCTAAACGAAATTAAGCCTCGAGGAGTGAAAAGCAATAGTATTTTTTATAGAATTAGACATCCACATATTTATCCTCGATTAATAATCAAAATGCAGATGTGTTGTTACCCCTGTGGGCTAAGATTGAATGCCTCGTTTCCAGTTAAAAGGATCTGCCGCTTTCTACACTCACCATACGAAACACAGCATTATTTAGCTACTATTTTACGCTGGTATTCTGTGAGAGCGTGGTCCTTCCCCGGTCGAGCCGACCCACTCGTGCTGCAACCATAATATAGCTGCAGCGTGGCTCTACCATGTATAATTATAGAGTATAATAAAAGCCATATAAATAGAAAAAGGCACTTACTTAATTTTACGACAAAGCTTATATTTTTAAGGCGTGTATTATTGTTAATCAGCCAGCAGAGTGTGCATTAAGGAGTGACCTCAATGGACACTCTGCTGCCTGATGAGAATTTGTCGATCGGCTCTCTCACTTACAAATATCAGCCTGTCACATATTCATTACTGATTGTGAGCTTCCCCCATCGATTACCTGCATGTTTCTTCTGGTCCTCGTAACTAAACTACACAGAGTTATTATAGGAAAGCAGCATCATCACTGCGAAATAGCTAGCATCAGATATTTTTTAAATGCAAGCGCCCACTGTCTGATTTTTGGTAAAAAAAACATAATCTATTTTTTTAAATTATTGAATGCTATTATCACGTGATACAATACAACTAAAGGTTCAACATGCTCACAGCTGTTTTCGTTGCGTGAATAAAATACCATATGTTTTACGTAGCTCCTCAATGCATATAACTTTGACCCCTTACCAAATTCTAGCGTGCAAGCAACACCGATAAAATAATGTTTCATACATGGTGCTTTTGTTACAGGGTCGTGGATTGGTGATTTTTAAGTTTTCGGATATTGAAGGTATGTGTATTAATCTAATTCATGAAATGTAATATTTGCGTTTACCGTGTAATGTGTAAATTTACATAAATATCTAAAATTTTACTAAGTTTAAATAAAACTAGTTTTTACGGATTTTATCGCATATTTAAACTTATTTTATATTCGCGACGTTTCGAGCACTTAACAGCACCCATGATCACCCCCGTAAAAACTAGTTTCATTTAAATGTGTAGTGTTCGCGTAAATTCTCATTTAAAAACAACACAATATTAATTATATACATATTTTGAAATTTATAATATAACCTTTACCGTTAGATTTTAAGGGCGATACTTCGTGTACGCAAAGTCGTCTGGTTGTGTGCTTGTTTGCAGCTTTTAATTTTGTAAAAACAGATAGTAAAATAATTTGATTTAACAGATTTTATGAGATAAGCGAATTAAGAACAAACTGAAGATATTTGAAATCATAGTTAAGAAGACACTATTATTGGTATTGCTCTAGGAATAAGAAAACTTCATCATTACACGCATATTGATAAAATATTTCACTGTTTTTGCTTAATTTTTTCAGTTCACCACTATTGATATTGTGATACCCTGTGACATAGCTAACATTAATATTATATAATAATCTATATTCTACACATATGAATATAAATAAAGTGTCTATCTGTAACATCGAAATAAATGGCTTCTATTATAATAAAGATATTAATAGTTATTTTGCAACCATCCGCTAAGTTAAATAAAATGATGTCTTCCCTAGTTTGAAGAGCACCTCCCGCCCTCCCTCAATTGCGTGCACTAATCCTGTCACCACCAATCCCAGCAACACTACTCTCAACGCCACTATTCCCAACACCATTATTCTAGGAAAGACACACCATCTACTAATATCTTTATTATAATGGATTTCCGCAAAGTAACGCCTGATTCTATCAATGGCTTCTATTATGTTGAGGGAACATGCTATTAAGAGGATATAGTAAGTCAGCTCAAATTCTAATTTCGCCCCCACTTCCCCGCGCGTCGTATGCTATGTACCGATATGTTTGTAATCACTAATACTGTAAGTAGAAAAGTCGTTAGACACTTATTTCATTAGGTTTATCATATTTATGCCTGTTTCTTAACGCCAAGCCAGCCGCTTCTTATTTTTATCACGGTTATTTCCCATTTTAATTTTACGTCGTACTGTTGCGTAATGTATATTCTGATCGTAAGCTACACAACTTCTCCCTTCAAAAGCCTAAGCGATACTAACGGGGCGACTGGAATCAAGCTCAAGACGCCGATAGTTTAGGTAATTTCTTTTTACAGTGAAAATAATGGTATTTTAAAAAAGTAAATAACATAAGCACTGCTTTATAGTTAGTTCAGTTAGTATGCAAAGTTTCATGATCTTATTTAAAGTATTTTATGAATAACAGCGGTTTATTGTTTATTTTGGAGGTAACTTTGGATTTTTTTTTCTATCGAGAAAATTTTACGAAATCGTGTTTTCGTCTAACATAATCATTAACATTAATCCTCAACTTTACCATATATTTATTTCAAAATTAATGCTGCAATATTTTCGGCATAACGAAGGATCTTGCTAAGCCATTTGACATTATATTTCCCCTACAATTTTTAAAATGTTTGTGTCCGTCTGTCTATCTGTGTGTTCTCACATATCTTCGAAAAAGTTTGTTTTCGTAAACGATTGTGATGCTGTTCGTGAAACAAATAGAGAACAATGCCAGAAGTGAGGAACGGTACATATTTTTCGAGAAGCATGCAGGATTATTTCGATGAAATAGATATTATATAATAATAGTTTTATTACATATTACTTCAACACTATTTTAAAAAAATACGAGCTATAAAAATTAAGGTAATAAGAAAACCTCTTTTACAGGAATTTAAACTTAGCTTAATGTGCTAATTAATGGGTCTTCAATTATCACATTAAGCTAAGATTATGTACCATCGGCATCCATCGACAATTTTTATATCCTATCAGGTTTCATTTCATAATTTTGCAGTACCTATGAGCGATTATTTTTGTGATTATACTTGTACTGAGAAAATGGTGTGTTTTTCTTAAATTTCTTTGCTGCATAATATTCGCATTGCAGCGCATAGCGCAATTTTCTTCAGAAATTAATTCATCTTACTCTATAAAATAAGTGGAATGCATACGATCTACTTGTTAATGAATTGTGAGCAAAAAATAATATGAAAAACTGGACCTTGTTAGCAGTTTCTAGTTTTAGTCACGTGCCAGTGGTTCCAAGAATGAAATTCTCTAGTTTCACTAGACATGTATTTACCATATTGTTTTTGTTTAGAACCGGTTTCTTTAACCAAAAGTAAGACATTTCTACTATAACTGCATTATCCTGTTAATTAAAATCTTCATATTGCTAAAATGATAAAAAAATTATGAAAATCAGTTGCAATCACAAATACAGTAGACCCGCGGTAATCCGACAAACGTTTTGTAAGACGGTGTTTCGGATTATCAAATTTGTCGGACTATAGAGTATTGCCACAGACCCCTGGTAGTCCGCAACTTTTTGAAAAAGAGTAACTTGTAATCCGACAAATTACATATCAAATATTAAATAATAAAAAAGCAATGTAATGCAGAATGAAGTAAATGATGAATGTCTGCCAGGTTGCAACCCCATAGTCACACTTAAACTGAGACAATGGCCTGAAATAAATGCAACTTGTTTGTCCACGTATTCGCGAAGAACACCTCCCCTCCCCCTCCCCCCATGGCGGATTCATTTAAGGCATGTCGAATTAAAGGGGGATGCGGATTAGCCAGGGGTCTACTGTATTGCCTTTTTTATACAGCTGGATAAGTTGAACAAACTGTTGGCCTCCGAAGTACTTGATGATGAGTAAGGGATCCCACATGCTGGTGAACAGTAGTATAAGGCGCCCTTCCTTCTACTCTTTTTAGATGAGGTGACCTGGTAAAAGATGCAGGAAGTCAATGTATAGTGGCTAGACCAAGACCATGTTTTGAGGCATTTCTCAAGGAGGGTTGTTATTAGCAGGGGACTTGTAAAGTGTAATACACTATTACTGCCTTTACGGAGAGTTTTGACTTCATACTGACAAACCTATTTTCATAACACCAAGTTATACGAATGATCCAAATCACTAATTAAATAATTATAAACTTATAATATTTTTATAACATTCGCGCAATAATTCAAAAGTGATTTGTGACCTTTTAGTGATTGTCTTTTGTTAATATGATTTGATTAAAACCTGTATTAAGCATGAATAATTTTTAAAATCAAATTCACACTAAAGCAACGCGGTGGGCTGTTAAAATATACTCGTATTTATACATATATAAAACTATTGGAAGCATGTGCCTAGCATTGACACCACACTGTTTGGTACCTTTTTAAATTGCAGATTTTGTCATTTTTTTATGTGGAAGTCCACTAAAAGGGGTCAGTAAATTATGTAATTTTTTTTTTTTTTGATATCGGTATTTAAATTTTTGTAAAAGTTTAATTATATGACCTCATATTTTGTAACTATATAACAAATTATTGTAATTATTTTTTTTATGAAAACGTTACCCCCAAACTAGGATTTTCTCCTGTGTCACAATCCAACATAATTGTTTGTAGGTCATACAAATACTTGTTCCGTGCGGGGCTCAAATCCGTGGCCCTCAGCGCAGCAACTTGATGTCTAGCCAGTGCGCTATGGTGCCGTCTAATTTTTTTTTATTATTCTCCTAAATTTCTAATGTGGTCATTCTATTACGTTTAATGTGAATGATGTTATAACTTGATATTTAAATACAAAATTAATAGTATTAGGTAAAATAATGGTAAGTTGCGTGACAGCTCAGAGGCACAGTGGCTTAGAGAGTTCAACCTATTTATGGATAGTAAATTATTTATATATTAGCAATGCTATCAACATCACTAATATTCCTTTTAAGAGGATACCTTCAAAATGAATCGAAGTTTTGGGGGCGTGGCTTATTCCTTTGTCGGTGAAGCTAACGGACGACTGCGGGAGTGTCAAAAGGAAAGTGATGCAATGACTTCATAGTACGCAAATTATGAGATAGCCATACAGAGCAAGCGCTCGGAAAAAAACTAAGTAAGCGCCAACAACATTTTTATTTATTTTAAGAAAACTTCGTTATGTAATGAAAAACTGGTTTATGAAAACTTACATATGATTATTTACTATGCTTTAAAAATAATTCCATGAAATTATTCGTAAAAATATTGTGGTGTCATCAAGAAATGTAAATTAGAGCCTACAATTTTTTTCTATTGAGAAAATTACATGATATCGTGTTTTTCTTTTATGTAAACCAAGGTCATATAGTCAAAAATCATATACCAAAATGTTAGTTTGTAATCTATAAAACTTAAAGAAATATGTTAAATAGATAAACCACCAAATTTTCGAGGTATCATCACCTTAACCACTCCTGGTAAGCTTAAAACACTTGTGTTAGGAGTGGTTCACCACAGTAGTCAAAAGGTGGATTCGAACCCACGACCTTTTGAGTTCGCGGTCCACAACCTACCATTAGGCTACTGTCGCTTCAATAGTTGTTTGGAAAAGAAAGTTGAAGAATGTTGGTAAAGGATGGGTGAGTTAATCATCAAATACCTTTTGTACGCCAATGAATAAGTCATATTTACGTCATCGGTGGTCAAGTTGCAAATGATGTTTATATTAATGAACAGCATATTAAAAGAAAGGGGAATGAAAGTGAAAGCAAGTAAAACAAAAGTTATGGTATTTGAAAGAGAAGTAAGTGAAGCGATATGTGAAATAAGAATAGAGTTGCAGCGCTAAAGCCCACGGAATACCGTACGGAACAAATTTTTGTATGTCCCCGGGTCTGTGTCCGGCTTTGGATGTTAGCTCTTGTGAAATTTATGTATGTGAACTCCTCCACGATACAAGAGATCTTTAAGTGGGTTATTATAGGATAATGGGGGATGTGTAACATTTAAGTAAAAGAAGCGAGAGAGAGAGAGAGAGAGAGAGAGAGAGAGTGAGAGTAATAGACTGACTATAGAACATAGGCTATAAATGATAATATAGAAAATCAATATAAAGTATAAATTGTCGGTCTAATATTATACCATTATTTCAAACGGTTTTTGTCAAAGGATCATATTAAAATTAAACACAACAGAATGAATTAATTTCAAAATGTAAATAACTTCATTAATATTCTGTCAGTTGTTGGGCACATTGTTTATTTTACCCTTGACAGCAAATTACGCGCAAAGAGATCTCACCCAGCTGACGGGACAGTCATGTGGATACAACACAGCATGATCCAGTCCATATTATGTATTTTAACATCTCATTTGAATAATTTCTATTATGAGTAACTTAAATGCACACTAAAAAGCAAAAGACAGTTTTTAGGTTAGCTATAATGTTAGAAGTTTCCTTATTTAAAACTATCTATTCAAATAATCATTACGTTACCATAATTAATCCCTTTAAAAGAACACTAATTTTGAATTGAATAAAGAAATACAATAAAAGAAAGGTACCTACAACAGACGGTCTTATTCACAAGCAATTTCTTCTAGACAACCTTTCCGTAGTGTTGCGAGTAATGGCGTTGTAAGAATATCTACTACCCCATATCGTAAAGTAAGTTTAGTAAGAAACGACAGATAGAAACAAAACCAGGATATGAGCTGCAGTAACTTCTTAATGACTACTAAACCTAACTTAACGTTGCCAGGTGTGACAATTATGATAGATATCCCGCCTGTAGGGCAATCTACTATCGACGGCTTTTAACTATCGAAGGCTGTAACGGTCACTGTCACCGTACCTTTGCAAAGAGAAATGAATACGTTTTAATCGAACAATTTATTTCTAGATATTTCACATTTTTGTTATTCTATACTCTTACTTCTCGGTAATTTACAACTTTAAAACTCTAATAATTTCTTCATTCATTGTATTTTTTTGTATTTTCCTAAATGCTTCTGAAATTCCATAACACAAATAATAGTGTAGGCACGAATTATTATTATTACTAATAAGATTTTTTTGCAATGTAATACTAAAAATAAAAGTCCTAATTCCATGTAAGTATCTACGTATTTTTGTATAATAAGCTACAGGTTTTCTGCTGCCTCGCGCCATGTTTTCAAAATGGCGGAGTGGTGAACGAGACTCTTTACGACTTCCGTGAAAATTATAGCCGTGCTGGTGCGTTAAACTTTCATATTACCATGTTGGTCCTATGTAGAGCGCCATAATAAAATCTTTGCTACGAAAATAAGAGATTATATTATTGTAGATGGGAGTGAGAGAGAAAACTGTTTCTAAATATTACGTATTTAGATAAATACTTTTAAAGTCGTAATAGAGTTATCTAAGTCCCGTAGTATCTAGTGTATTAACATAAATTATAAAATGTGATTACTACAGTAATAAGTTTGTTTTGCTATTTAGTATATCATAAGCCGCGCGTGCATCTTCACAACGTTATTAAAAAGAACATAATTGCTTACTATTGAAATAAAAGCTGATTGAAGGTCATTCCAAGAATGTTCCAGCAGGCATGTATTTTTTGGAAGTGTTGTTCATACACTAGCAATGCTGCGAGATGGTATGTAAATCTGGCATTTGCGCCATCATCATACGTGGTAAAACCACGATACAGCGATTATTGCTTCAGCAAGTATTGACGATGTTCCCTTTTTGGAAAATTGCTAAGCAACATATATACGAGTAAGACTTATTTCTTTACTACGTGGTAGGAATCCTTTCCTACCTAAAAGGTATGTGTGCTACTGTCTGTTTCTGCTGCCAAGTAGCAGTACTCGAATTGTTCCAGTCTGCAGGGTATATAAGAGCCAGTATAGTTTCAAGGTGTGAGGCATTCCATTGTTCTCAGACGCGTACAACGCATCTGTAGATTTCTCCGCTTGAAGTTGGCTGCAGATGTCCGTGAACTGCAGTAGCCATGTGGCCGTAGAAGGAAAAGGGGAGATCTCCCGCCGGGCAAGGTGTTCTGCCCGAGGAGGGGCCAGCACTCCGTGTGATAGTTCGGAGATGTTCTATATATACTGTTTATGATTCGGAATGTTGATAGCGCGATTTAGGCTTCGGTGTGATTTCGCTTGTGGCGCGCCGACAGCGCCGCTACAAGCCACTTACCCACAGGAAGGTAGGTAGGTTTATTTGTCACCTTAGTTTCATAACAAAAATCGATGTAATTCAATTTCATGTTCTTCATCGTTATAAGCCTAATTACAAACTATTTTACAAATTTAGTTATTTATTTACACTCATCTTGCGCACACTTTTGACATGTCAAAACGATCATCCAGAATATACATAAATTGATATTTGATATTCTTCCTCTTTCTTAAAGTTTATAAACAGGCTACTTCCGATACCAGTATTTAACTATAACAGGTGAAAGGATTATTTCTCCGTTTGTAAAAAATAAATTCAAAATTTTCCACAGTAATTGCGTCAACCTGTCGCCCCATCCTGATATCGTCTTTAGAGGTCTTCTCTGCTTTAAGGTATGAAAAAATATTGTTGTACACATTAATAAATAAGATTATAAAGTGCCTTTTGTCATTCGCTCCCAGTAAACACGGGACGTGTGGAAAATATGTGCCAAATATAAAATTAACATTATATTGAAATTATTATTGAAAATTTCTTTCTTAGCGTGCACTAAATAAAAAAATAGTACAAATTAAGAAAGATTTATAATTTTTTAATTTAATAATTTATTCTTCTATCTGGTGGTGCTATATACCAGGTGATTAAGACGCAAGAAAATCCATCACATCATAAAAATATATTGGGTGTCGTAGGAGCTTTAAGAAATGTCGAAAGGAACTCTTGACAGGTAGTGGTATAAAATCTTCAAAGTCAAAGTGTTTCTTGTTTAGTGCTACTCGCAGATATTAAATAGACACCTGAAGGGGACAGCCGTCAATGGTATGAGACATCTAATACTACGACCGCTCAATAAACTGCCGTTTGTGGTTATTACGGCAAATCCAATCAATTCCTAAGAGAGCTCAAATCTAGAACTCTTTGCAGATTGATAAAGTAGGAAAAATTTCAAAGATGTTCGCTTTACAGATCTTAGACGTCACTTACGATTTGCGGGAGAGAATGGGTTAATAGTTTTTTTTTTACAACGACACCCTATGTTGACCCTTAAATATTGTGGCTGTAAAAATATATCACTAAACTTTATAACCTTTTTGCCAGAAGGGCTCGTAAACTAAACTTAGTAAATTTACGTATGACACGCATAAAGTCGGTTAACATGCAATTATGCCATCAAATTTCGTCATAAAATTGGCCATTGAAGCGGTGTACTAAATAGTCACGCACTCCGACACAAATTTTTTGTTAGATATAAAAATAAATATCTACTGAATAAGCGAGCTACTGCATTTAAAACATATGCATACTTAATTTATGTCCTATATTCTTTGGCATTTAATTTATTATAATCACCAATCACCAATTTTATAATATCTCAATATAATAATACTCGAGTAATGTACATTTCCAAGAACCTAATATAAATTGAAGTAAATATATTGGAATACCTATTTAACTTTGGAATAAATTTCGGTCATTATAACTTTTATATTTAGTATGCGATTTCTCGTTTGACATCGTTATGAAAAGATTCAGTAAAAAGTTTCAGCGAGCCTGCTATGTTGGTGATTATTCTGTAAACCTTCATAAATACGTTGGAAATATGTATGTAGGTTTTCTTAAATATATACTATACTTTTAGTAACTATAGAGTATAACTGTTTAGTAATACTCGTATAAAAATTCATCTTCTTCACCAGCCTGTAAAAATCTACATTTTCTATAGAATAACAGTGGCAAACGAGCTCACAGTCCACCTGATGGTAGGTGGTTGCTGTGGCCCATAGACATCTCCATTTATCATTGGTTAAGAATCAAAATGCAGATGCATTGTCACCCCTGAGGACTAAGATTGAATACCTGCTTTCCAGTAAAAAGGGTCTCAGGCTCTTTACACTCACCATACGAAACACAGCAGTATTAAGCTGCTATTTTGCACTGGTTTGCTGTTAAAGTGTGGTTCTACCCCAGTCAAGCCGACCCATTCGTGCTACAACCATATAGCTGCAGCGTGACTCTTCAACGTTACACCACTGCTGTGTTCTTCCGCCGTAGGGATGATTTGTCTTGATCGTCCCGTTTGACAGACGAAATGACGAACAAAAACTAAACGTATCGTATCTTTGAACCTGCTGTCCATCGCCAGTCTGAGTAGTTCACATCACGCCTAGCGTATACTTCTGGAATGTTCCATAGTCGTCTTTTATCCCACCCAGGGGACAAAATGGAGTTATGTATTCCCTTACGACACCACTGAGTAAAATAAAACAAAATAGTATTTATTACATACACGGCACAGTATGTGTATTACATAAAAATGCATAGCCATCTCGTTCTCATGCTGGCAATTTTAAGCAATTTTTCTTTTTAAATATTAAAAACTATATTTTAATCTGTTTATGTTTATAGATAGATAGATAAATAACACTTTATTGCACGCCAAAAGAAAACATAAACACTAACAAAAAAAACAGAGAAAGAAATGTAGAATGGACGGTCTTATCGCTAAGAGCGATCTCTTCCAGACGACCTTTGAATGGACAGAATTGCAAGAAAATTATTAAAACATGTGTGTGGTTTGGAGACAAAAATAACATTATTTTTATTATTAACCATAAATTAGATGGTATATGTAAGTACATAGATATTACAAATAAATATATACTTATTAATATATATATATATATATATATATATATATATATATATATATATATATATATATATGTATATACAACATGTCCCAAAATTGAACGATAAGCCAACACCGGAGATATGTGCATCAAGCGTTTTCGGAGGGTCGTATGCCATCCAATAGGAGAAGCGCTGGAAGACCTAGATCGGATCGTGATGAAGAAGTTCTCAATGAGATAGAAAATGATTCGACTACTTCGGTACGTGCCATAGAAGAAGCTACAGGAATCCCGAAAAGTTCTGCACATCGAATATTAAAATCATCCATTACAGCCTTTGCTGAATTTCGGCCTCCCTACCACATTGATTTCACCATAACACGTTGGCGGGCTTGGCAAAGCAGTTTTTTTAATAATTTGAGTTATAACCAGGAAGATGGCGCTACTGTCGCCTCTTACTTATTTATTTATTTTTAGTACATGAACAGTGACTTACAGTTACTGACGTATACAACATTAACCATACAATTCACCACTGTCATTAAGGTACCTACAAAAAATAATATTTTGTATTATGCACAAAAGTAACCTAATATTCAGTTTCATCAGACGCAGGTTTGATACTCTATAATCTTCTGACACCCGCTTATTATAACACGAACGCATTCCAAATTTCCAGAAAGCATTTAATAACACGAACATAAAAATTTAAAAAAAAATCTAACAACCGTCCAGGTATACACGATACAAACCGGTCTTAAAATGTATTGGCCAGCTTACTCTTATAGTTGATTAGTGAGTGAATTATTATAAAAATTTTATATCTCTTTTATAATACATTAATACGTAATACGGTCTTAAAATATTGTTTGTGTAATAAATATTTAAATAACTATATTCTGTAGCCGCAGTGTAGTAGTGTAACGTGTAGTGATAGTAACTGGAAACTTTGTATAAAATTGTGTAATTCATCTACTCGTATATATCCAGATCGAAAGATTAAATTTGAATTTGCATAGAGTCTGCTAAACATAAAGTCTACATAACGTCTGCTACGTACTATAATATTAAATCTCATTGTCTAAATTTGAACGAGCTTATTATAGACGACGAAAACATCACCGAGATGTAATTTAGGGTTTTAATATTTTTTTGCCCGGAACCCTAATTATTTTTCTAAAATAAAGTAGCCTAAGTAACTCCTTATATTATTATCTATCTTCCAGTGAAACAAATATAGTGAAAGTCCTGTCAAAAAAGATCCAGCCATTTCGTAACAAACAGACAGTCAGACAAACATTTTAAAAATTGTGTTTTTATATAAGTACCGTATAAACTTTTGACATTCATTTAGTAAAAAGCTGTTATTTTAACATTGTAAACAATCGCTTCAATCTTATTTATTTGTACAGATGTAACGCTCAAGAATGCTTACATTTTTTTTTAAATATTTGCTTATAGCAAAAGGTTGTTGTGAGGTTCTCACCCCATTTTTTCCTACGCGATATATTTGATGTACGTGCTTTGGAATTTCGCAAATTTTTTTGTCTTGAATAGTGCATTTTTTTACTTTGTATGCTAACGGGTGTTACGAGCCGGTGATTGCATCCCTTATCAGATGCGATTGTAGTTAACTATTTGTTTAATATTTATAAAAAAAAGGCATGCAGTTTACCTAATAAAAAAAGCCACTGAAGGCCTGTATACACATAGCTATTTATATAAAAAAGAGAGATATAGATAGGTTCAACCCCGAGGACAGAGCAGTAATTCCATACAACCCGTTATTAAACCGACTCTCGTACCATATAAACCGACCGATACGCAACAGTGTTTAGGTAATATTTCTTACGTGAAATAAATGGATATATTTCTTAAATGTTTTGCTGGGACAGCCGTGGTAGCTCAGTGGTTAACGCTCGCTGTAAATATAACAGAACGCGAGTAACCCGGGTTCGATCCCCGCCGGCACCAATGAAATTGTTAATTGCAATTTTAAGTGCTGATTTACCACGTGCTCGGCGGTAAAGGAAAACATCGTGAGGAAACCTGCATGTCTGAGGATTAAGAAAAAAAAATATTTCGAAGACATGTGAAGTTCGTCAACACGCATTTGGGCAGCGCGGCGGACACTTCCTTGCCCTAAACCCTCTCAGAAATGAGGGGAGGCCTGAGCCCAGCAGTGGGACGTATATAGGCTGTAACTTTACTTTTTTAACATTTTTTTTTGCTGGGACGAAGTCTAAAGTGAAGGGAACTCATAACATCGCTCGCATATATCTAGTATTACTACTTTTTTGTTTTATAGAAGTAAGGTGCGAGTACACTATATGATTTCATGAGTATCATAAAAGACGACAAAGTGTTACTATAACTGGAGATGGGCAGCAACATATTCCTAACAATAGCTCCAAATAATAAAAATCCTGTAGTTATCTGATATATAGGAAATAGGAGATATAGGAAATATGTCTCCTATGAGGCAATCTTTAGGGGACTCCATAATCAGCAGTGGACTTTGATAAGGTATGGTAATAATGGCGATGAACAGTGACAAGCAAGCGCACAGTTCACCCGACGGTAGCTACATGTATTCTTGATTTAGAATCGAAATGTACATGCGTTGTTAACCTTGAGAACTAAGATGAAATGCCAGATTACCAATGCTATGCTACATGTATGTAGATATATTGATGTGTTTATGATTAATGTGGATTTTAAATGCTAGTAGTATTACGGGTAATATTAATTATAGTTCTTCCTGTTACTTCTAGGAATATTTTTTTATTTATAATTTACGCTTTTATTTGTGTTTCGTATGGGAAATGTAGAGAGCCGCTGACACTTTTTACTGAATACGAAGCATACTATCTTAGTATTCAGGGGTGACAACGCATTTGCATTTGATTCTTAATAGAGGATAGATGTAGATATCTATGGGCCTCAGCATCCACTTACCATCAGGCTCACTGTGTGTTCTTTTGTCACACTTAGCATAGCTTGTATCGCGGGCCTTGAGCGCGGGGACCGAATCCAGAAATTCCGTAACGAAAAAACCTCAAGCTCCCCACTCCGACTGGCACGGAGGTGTGGCGTTGAAAGCCGTGCATCGTCTAACGTCGTTTTAGTTCGGCAGACTTCGGTACTCGGCAGACTTCGGCACGGTGTTTGTGTGCGTGTACACTAGCTGCTAACTCAATGATAAAAATTCCTGAATAACCTACATGTATTGTAAGATATTAAAAATATTTTAAACAATATTAACTTCTCATTTATTCAATAAGAGAAAAAAAATTGTTTTCTTATCGGTCACCACGCTCAAAAAGTGTAACTTGATTTAATATCAAAGACTTAACTGCATAAATAAAATAAATAAATAATTATAATTGCATAAGTTGATAAAAAATGCTATGCAATAGCTTTACCGCGGCAGGCACCGAGTGCTACACGTATTTTTTTTTAATTTTAAGCTTCTCTTTGTTTCACAATTACTTGAATGGGATTGACTCCTTGTTTTGACGAAAATTCCTATGAAAAAGGATAAAAACACATTTGAAATTTTAACGATTTATATTTCTTAACTTGTAATTTACACTTTAAATTACCACAAATAAATGACATATATATTAGCACAAATAAACTTCAAATTACCTTGTTGATACAACAAAGAAATAATTTTGTTACACGAATGAAATATATGTCGACTACAATTCTTGTTTGATTTATGAACTTCGTATAAAACATATTCTCTAATGCGTTCCAGAAAAATCTTGATAAATATACACTTGGGGCCCCTTTTCATTTATAATCGCTCGTTCAATGGTTTTCTTTGAATTCGTAGATTTTCGATTGTAATGACGTCACGTTTGTGGAAACAAAAATGTAGTTATAATATTTGAGCTAACCTTTCGATTTTCGGTACCGAAATAAATTATGATTGTAAAATATTCATTGAAAAGTCAATTTTAACTATAAATTTTCAAATATTCTTTAATTATACTGTCATCACCTTATGATCCTTTATCATCATCATAGTCAATATGGCCCAACAAAATCCTACAGCTAAACATAGATTTTTTACCATAAATTTCATAAAACACCTGACCTGATCTACCCGCATTCGTCGATTTCGTGAGTGTCTTACCAGGTTGACAATCCATCTAGTAGGGTCAGAACTGGACTCAGCTTATCAAAGCAAAGGTATCACCCGAATACCTTCTTCATCAGTTAACGGTATATCGATATAATTATCTTCAAATAAAATGAATGGTCTATTGCTACTCCAGTTAACTGTTTCGTTACAGCATAAAATTGATTACTGAACATAGACCTCCTCCATAGATTGCCTCATAGGGGGGATATTTGCCACAGTTGCCACACTGGGCAAGCGGGTTGGCAACCGTAATTTTTTTTATTTTTAGCCGTTATTAGGAAGACACTGCTGCCCATCTCCTGATTTGTTTATTTGCTTCTGTCGCCTCTTACTATATCCCACGGGATGTTATGGAGTAGGTATTCCTACTATCCTGTAGTGGATATTCCTACACCGCCACTTTTTTATACGTGGTAGAGCCATGCTGCAGTTATATTAGTAGTATGGTTGTAGCACGAATGGGTCGGCTCGACAGGGGAAGGACCACGCTCTCACAGAATACCAGCGTCAAATAGTAGTTTAATGCTGCTGTGTTTCGTGTTTCGATGTCTATGGACCGCAGCAACCACTTACCATCAGGTGGACTTTGTGCTCGTTTGTCAACCTTTCCTATATAAAAAACACGGTTACATAACTTTATATCTAACTCAATAACTATCTTTCGTAAATGTATCCTAAAATAAGTTCTTTGTTTACAAAAATTCTCGAAAAAAATTACATAATAAACTGCCAGTGCCAAAATGGTAAGCATTGGCTCTGTGATTGCTTAATTTATTCATTTCACTTTAACTGCGACGAGCGAAAACGATAAAAATAAAATGAAGAATAGTTTTTTTATAATTGAACATAAGCATTATTAAAAATCATTTTTTAACAACTGCATAATGTTCTCACTAACTAGTATAGAAGGCCTATATGTTTAACTAAGCGTTACATTAAAGTCTTCAAGTCAAGAAAACTGTATTGGGGTAAAGGAAGTGTTCATCGACTTTCTCATTACTCCATTTCGTTCTAGTTTTTATTAGAAGTTGCGGTGACAAATGAGCACACAGTCCGCATGATGGTAAGTGGACACCGTGGTCAAAAGCCATCTACATCTATGATTCTATCATCGATTAAGAATTAAAATGTAGAATGTGTTGTGACCTCTAAGGACGAACATGTACCGCCTTGTAATCGTTACAATACGAAATACAATACAAGTGGTATTCTCTGATAGACCTTTCGTGGTCGAGCCGACTCATTTCTACCGCCAAAGCTGCTGTTCCATATGTTGACTGCTTAGGTTTGATAAAGAAGACCAGAATAAGATAGAAGAAGGTATAATCGTTATTGCCTAAACCAAATTATTAACTACCATTGTACATAAGCATTACGGCTATAATTTTTTTGCTTTATTAAGAATTATCATTATAATGTTGCAAAATTATACTTTCGGTACAATCTCAATAATGGTCTAACGACGCCAATATTATTTCGTCGCAAAATTTTACTTAACGACATCGCCTCACCGAAGGACCGTTTTAATAAGGTCTTAATGTTTAACGATCGCAATATTAAGAGATTTATAATATTAACCGTGTAGTAGCGGTTTAAGAATATCCACTACCCTGTATCGCTTCGTGGGTAACGTAAGAGGAGACAGCGAGAAGCAGACCAGGAGATGTGCAGCTTGTCTTGCTGATCATAACCAGAAAATAAAAACTGCCGCTGCCAACTCGTCTGTCGACTGTGCCAACTATGGCAAATTTACCCTTTATGTGGAGGCCTAAGTTCAACACTGGACGCAGTTTATTTTTTATTATTTTAGTTTTATTTAGAAAGATTCTGATGCCCCTTTTCTGGTGTTCGTCTCTGCTGCCTCTGACACCCACGGTACTGTATGAGATAGTTAATTTCTTTCTTTGGAATCAGTGCGATTTACCATCTTTGGCTAAATCACCACGTACCATTAGGTAGGATAATAATCGAACACTGGCATAAAAATTTCTAAAAATATTTTATATATCTCTTCATTTATATAATAGATAACGGTAAATATTCGGTTATTCATCTTTATTGCCGCTACTCATTAGAGCTCTTTGTCTGCCGTTGTATTCAATTAAGCTTTTCATATTTTAATACCTGTATTTCGCATCGCTTCTCCATTGCTTACAAACCTTTTATAACTTGGCGTTAATCATTGTATCTTGGCATCCAATGAACCTCATTAATAAAAGTAAAGAGCGCAGAGCTTTTATCTACCCTAAAATTCCTTCTTTTAGAATATATTTGTATTTTGTACATTCATTGTAATAAGGCTGCTAATTAATTTATACTAAAAGCCCTGGCTAACTTTTAAATATAAGTCTCAGATTATCGTTGTTTGAGATTTATTATGAAAAGTCACTTACCTACCTGCGGTACCTTTAGCGTAAGAGAATTTTAAAACCTTGCCTTTGCCTTGCGGAAGCATAAGAAGGATCAGGGAAATTTGGATAATATGGCGAGTAAGTCATTTAAAACGATAATTACGAATTTCCACTATAGCGAAAATTTCGAAGGATTTTTTTAAAGAAAAAAAAATAGCGGCAGCTATAACAAAGCTCGTTCGCTCGCTCTCGTCATTCATTCTAAACTATAGAACGAGGATATTCCGTGGTGTAATATCAAAGATATGGGAATACTATTACAATACAATTTAAGTTCAATGACACTCCACTCCACGAACTAAAGAAAAAAATTTAAAAAAATGGATGACTTTTTCCTTCATCCTCATGAACCCCTAGAAGTTCACTACTAGATTTGAGTGTTACCCGTTATAGGATGGGTTTTGCCATAATCACCATGCTTGACAAACAGATTGGCTAACGCAGTACTAGACATTAGAAACCTGGTTAAAAAAATAAAATATGCTAAGAGTAGTTCATCTTTTCCTCTTAATAAGTAAGCAAAACCGTACCAACTACCTCTTCAATGTAATATGTGACCTTTTGAACTTGCTTGCTTATATGAGTAACATTATACCTACATAAAGAATTTCATAGTAAACGACCAATCCTTTATATTGATTTACGACAGCAACTATTCCTATTCATTTTGTTGAATAAATATTGCATAGAGGCGAAAAGGTGCTATAAAACGTTGATTAAATTTGTTCTCTGACACCATGACACGTACACATAACAAGTATGTTATGAAAAAAATTGCTTTGAAATAAAATGTTCCTTTCTAAATAAAAGCCTTTCTTTATTTTCTATATTTTTGTAGAAGTAAATATGTCAAACCAGCACAGAATCTGATGATAGCAAGTAAATGCTGTGGCCCATAAACACCTTCATTTATCCTCGATTAAGATTAAGAAGCAGATGTGTCGTCACCACTGACGACTAAGGTGGAATGCATCGTTACCAGAAAAAGGATCCGGCTTCGTCATTTACCATACGATACTCAACGAAATTTTTAATAAAATTACATAACATTGGGTGACAAACGAGCACACGGTCCACCTGATGGTTAGCGGATGCTGCGGCCCATAGACATCTTTTTTTATAACATTGGGTGACAAACGAGCACATAGTCCACCCGATGGTAAGTGGATACTATGGCCCATTAAAATCCATTCTTTATTTGACGTGGTCCTTGACCGCTGGCCGTATGAGGACGCTCAAAGTCGCTCAGCGAGCTATAGAGAGGGCTATGCTCGGAGTTTCTCTGCGTGATAGACTCAGAAATGAGGATATCCGCAGTAGAACCAAAGTGACCGACATAGCCGAACGGATTAGTAAGCTGAAGTGGCAATGGGCCCGCCATATAGCTCGAAAAACCGATAACCGATGGGGAAGAAAGGTTCTCGAGTGGCAGCCTCGTACCGGTAGGCGTAGTGTAGGGCGACCCCCCCCTAGATGGAGTGACGACCTGGTAAGTGTGGCGTTACTTGGGGGAGGCCTATGTTCAGCAGTGGACTTGTGAAGGGCTGTAATGATGATGATGATGATGATGGCCCATTGATATTCACATTTAACCTCGATTAAGAATCAAAATGCAGATGCGTTGTCACCCCTGAGAGCTAGATAGAATGCCTCGATTCTATTAAAAAGGATCTCCGGTTCTCTACACTCACCATACGAAACACCTTACCTACTATCACTTAAGAGTATCACAATGGACTGCGATTTAGTTTGTCACGCCCAAAACCCAAAAGCCATAACATTGTTTCATTAATGCAGAATAAAAAAACACTTTGATATCTTGAAGAATATAAGTAAATATTTTATAAAAATACAGCTTTTGAGTTTACGATTTTAAATCACAAGGAATTACTGAAGGCTCGCGCTTACACAGTCAAGTTGTATAGCGACGCTGATTATGAGGCTATAAATATAAATCTTTGGCAAATATATTGGGAATCTAATTTCAGTGACAGTAATATTTATGTCTCTATATCCAGTTTTTATAAAATTTTAAATAATATATGTAATAGAACAACACGTATCTACTAAAACCATAAAATTTAACATTATAAGTACCCGATATGGTATAATTAGATCATTGATGAAAACTATAAGTGAAAAATTAAAATTTAATCCGAAGTGGAAGGTGTTTGAACAAGATAGTGACAGAGACAAAAATTAATGGAGGACGGTTGTTTTAACAAATTTATCAACAGTGCTGATATAGGATTAGTATTGTTGCGTGAATAAGTCAACGTCATACACTAGCGCCATCTAGTGTCAGGAACGAGAGCGAGGGGAGCTTTGCAGAAAATGACATCACAAATCTTTCAACCGACAGCGCCATCCGAAGAACTAAGTTTCTAGAAAATCTACACTCGAACACTCGTCGCTTTGCGCGCATTTACTTGAATATTCTGGATGCTTCATCGCTAATTTGTATATATAGGCGCTGCAAGATGCGATCGGGGCAGTATTGGATTTGGCGAGACAAGCGAAGCTTCGGAGCGGAATAAAGTGAATTAGTGTGTTTAATTATTAGTGTTTTAAGTTTTAATTTGTGTAAAGTAAATTAAAGTGTTAATTTAGGTAATTTTATCGGCAATTTTTATTGTCACGAACCTCAAGCTCTTAACAATTGGTGTCAGAAGTGGGATAAAATCATGCCGATTTTACCTAAAGAGAGTAAGGAAGAGGTATCCGTGAGGATGCTCAGGACGGACCACCTCAGCAACGAATGGAAGGACAGCTTACAACATGCAGAGCAGGAAGATCCGGACATCAAGCCGATTCTGGAATGGATAAAGGCCAGTGCTCCCAAGCCTAAGTGGAGCGACGTCTCAGCAATGAGTTCGACCACTAAAAGCTATTGGGCCCAGTGGGACAGCTTGCTGCTTCAGGATGGAGTTCTGTGCCGTAAATGGGAAAATCTTAAGGGAGACAGCTGTCATTTGCAAATGGTTGTCCCTAAAGCTAAAGTACCGGATTTTCTACAGCTGTACCATAATGATTGTTCCGGAGGCCATCTGGGAGTTAAACGAACTCTACTGAAGATCCGAGAACGGTTTTATTGGGTCCACTGTCGAAACGATGTCGAGGACTGGTGTCGCAAATGTACAAGTTGTGCGGCTGTAAAGGGACCTCAGACTCGTAGTAGAGGTGCATTGAAGTTGTACAATGTTGGTGCACCATGGGAGAGAATAGCCATTGACGTGGCGGGGCCGTTTCCGGAGAGTGAAAGCGGTAACAAGTATTTCATGGTTGTGATGGATTACTTCACAAAGTGGCCAGAAGTTTTCGCCATTCCAAATCAAGAAGCTTCAACAGTTGCAGATAAACTAGTTCATGAAGTCTTCTGTCGTTTTGGAGTACCTTTAGAGATTCACAGCGATCAAGGAAGGAATTTTGAGTCTCAAATATTCCAGGAAACTTGCCGAGTTATGTGTACTCATAAAACAAGAACGACTTCTTATCACCCGCAATCTGATGGAATGGTGGAACGATTTAATCAGACATTGAAGAGGTACCTAGCAAAAGTTGTAGATAATCGGCAACGAGATTGGGACAAGCACATACAACCGTTTTTGTTGTCATATCGAAGTTCTGTTCACGAAAGTACAGCAGTGACACCAGCTTTCGCAAACTTTGGAAGAGAATTACGGCTGCCGGCAGACCTGATCAACGGGATACCACCTGACGCCCCACGCAGTATAACCGATTTTGCAAATGACTTGCGGAATAAAATGAATGACATTTATGAGCACGTCAGACAATCGGGCCAGCAAATGTCTGAGAAAATGAAAACCCGGTACGACCGCAAAATGAACAATAAAGGGTTCAACGAAGGTTCATTAGTGTGGTTGCACAATCCAGTCCGCAGCAAAGGGAAATCTCCTAAGCTTCAAGCTAAATGGGACGGCCCGTACCGGATTGTAACCAGGATCAACGATGTGACCTACCGGATACAGAAAGGCGCAAGAGGGACTCCTAAGATCGTCCATGTGGATCGCTTTTTTTTTTTTGCGCCCGAAGCAAATATGGGCAACCCTCCGGAAAGCGGGGGAGGGAGGTTGGGAATGCTCATAGCATACCACGCAGCCGGCTGCGTGGTTATGTGGTGACTTTTACCCACTAAACCCAACCTTTTAGGAATTGGCTTAACGATCTGACGAGGGCGCTTGGCGCATTATTATGGGACCGATAATACTCGGGACGAGCATGTCTTAGGAGGGGGCAGTGTTGCGTGAATAAGTCAACGTCATACACTAGCGCCATCGGAATAAAGTGAATTAGTGTGTTTAATTATTAGTGTTTTAAGTTTTAATTTGTGTAAAGTAAATTAAAGTGTTAATTTAGGTAATTTTATCGGCAATTTTTATTGTCACGAACCTCAAGCTCGTAACAGTATTTAATAGTAAATTATTTTGGTCTTTCGTAAAATCAAAACAAAAATGTAAATCTTCCAGACATTATGTTACTGATGATTGCCTTCAGATCTGGGGAATATATGTGATTTCTTTAATACTCATTTTAGCTCAGCTTTTGATGTTAATTGTCCAATAGGTACTCGTATTACCCGTGTGGTCTCGTATAAATTTAATAAAGATCTGACCAGTAGTTTTTGAGTTATCCTTAAAAATACGTATTTAATTGGTTTCTAATAGTACATTGGGGTAATTATTTCATTTGGTGTAAATCGGATGTCCGGGTGAATTTCCCCCCTTAAAACTAAGTTGGATTTATAACGTGCCATACTATTATATATAGTACTGAATGTACAGTACAAGGAGTACTCATACATTTTGGGTATTTTATAATTAATCTTGTATTTTTTTGTCATTAAAGACTCAAAACGTCACTACCATGTGTGTCCCATATAACATTTTCGTCGTTATTTCAGCAAAAATGTCATATTAAAAGTATGTTTATAAGCCAACGTCACTATTTATGTAAAGCTTAATAATCATTACTAATATCTGGGATTTAACAAATGAAATCAAATTGAAAGTGATAGAAAAACAACATCGTAAATATTGTCCCAAGCGAAAACAGTCATTCCCATGTCAGTTCATGTCACGACGTGTAGTACATCACTCAACAGCTGTATAAAATTTCTGCAACTGCCCCGCGCTCCTCCCAGTCACCACGCAGCCGTCAACGAAAACGCACGTCGCACCTCCAGACTGATTTCAAAAAAAGTAAAGAAAAAGAGTGTTACCGTGGTTTTTGTCAGAAAAAATTGTCTTTATTGTGGGTCTACTTCCTCGGTAAGTACACAAAATATTAGAATAGGTTTTATTTTCCCTAATTATTTAACCATTTTGTTATAACGTAAGCAATAGAACATATTCCGGAACATTAACCCTACAATGTTATGCGAATAATATTTGATTTTGTCATTACCGTGTTTGTCATTAACATGTATTACCGTGATTGTTTTAAGCCACGGTAATGACAACGATAACATGATAATGACTTACATATAATACATAAGTAAATATTAACAGTTTTTAGCTAGTACCGATTGTAATTGGTATATAAATAAGCATTGTGAATTATATACGTCAATTTTGCTTGTTCTAGACAAAAAAGTAAACATGCCACGACGTAAAAAGCCAGTAAATAGAGAAGATATGTTAAGAAAAAAACGATTAGCGGAACAAAAAAGGCGCAACAAAATAAAGTCTAACCCTGAGCTATACAAAGAATACTTAGAAAAAGAAAAAGCTCGCTATATCAAAAGAAAGGATACTAAAAAAATTGTACCAATTAAAGAATTAAAGCCAAGGGAACAGAGGGCACAGAGAAAAAAATGGAAGATAAACCAACAGAATTTAAGAAGAAAGAAAAAAGAACTTAAAATGTTACAAGAAAAAGATACGCCACCTGAATCAGATTCTGAAGATTTCCTGGAACGAAATTTTGAATTACAACAAGAACATCAAGATGCAATAAAAAAAGCTTCTACTTTTGCAAGATTAGTCACCGAGAATTATGCGTCACATGATCCATGGATTAATCCCAGACCTGGACCGTCTGATCAATCTGAGTTAATCATAGGCAATAAAACACCAGACAATCGGAGACCAGTTACAAAAAATTGCACATCAAATTCTGCTCAACCTATTTGTCACACTCCTAAGGATAGTCCCTCTTCAGCTACGCGTAGAGTTCGCTATAGAATGCTCAAAAAATGCAAATACTATCAAAAACGTTTGTCGGAGCTAGAAAAGCAAAATGCAGCGTTTCGCAAACGCGTTTTTCGCATGAGACAAACTATTACTAAGCTAAAGTCTTGTAACAGCCCAGGAACAAAAGCCGGAATGATAATGGCCGACCCTACCAAAAAAGAAGATGTTAAAAAAGCCATAATATTTGGCGATATTTTAAAAAGTAACATCAATCTAGATTACGAGAACCAGAAAAAGGCTGAAAAACAAAAGCTCAAAGAGAATATAGAACCAGTACGTGAGAAACTGAAAAATTATAATTTACTTAAGGAGTTGCCTAAAATAACAAGGAAATCTAATAGAAAAGAAAAAGAAAGCACGAAAAAAGAGCAAATTGATAGTGACATTCGATGTTTTTATGAAGATGATGATAATTCTAGAATGACGTCTGGTAAAAAAGACTGCATCACTTTAAACAAACAAAAGAAGCAGAAGAGGTTTCTTAAAGATAGTCTTTTGAACCTGCACAAAAAGTTTTTGAAGAAATACGATTATAACGTCAGTTACTCATATTTTTGCAAAGCAAAGCCATTTTGGGTTATAGTTCCTCCAGAAAAGGATAGAGAGACCTGCATGTGTAAAATACACGAAAATGTAGATTTGCTGGCGAAAGCTCTTCACAAAAACGAAATAATCGTCGAAAAATCTGCAAAAGAAATCTTGTCTTCTAGTGTATGCAACATCTACAATATAAAATGTCTGGAAAATAAATGCAGAGTTTGCATTAATAAAGGCCTGACAGTCAGGGAGTTTAAAAATTCTATTGAGATTGAATATCAAATGTGGGGCTCGGGTTTGAAGGAAGTACGAACAAAGAATGGATTAAGAATAATAAAGATTACTGAGAAAAAACAGTTTAGAGGAAAACCAAGAGAAGTATTACTTCTTTTGTTAAAGCTTCTAATAAAGTTTTACGTTCACAATGCTAATATTGTGAACCAGTACGAATGCACAACGAAATTGAAGAGGGAACCTGAAAGCAACAGTGTTGTGATCCATATGGATTTTAGTGAAAATTATTCGATCAAATACAACACCGAGATTCAGTCTCTGCATTTTGGCGGAAGCCGCATGCAGATAAGTCTTCACACTAGCGTTATATACCTCAGTAGCTCTTCAACACCTATAAGCTTTTGCACATACAGCGATAGCGTGCGTCACGATGCAGCTGCTGTCTGGGGACATATAATTCCTATACTGAGGTATATCGAGAAAACGGCGCCAGAAACTGAATCACTCCACTTCATGACCGACTCCACGTGTAGTCAATACCGGAATAAGACTATAAATTATATCATCACGAAATTGCACTGGTACTTACCAAAACTAAAAACTGTCACGTGGAATTACTCAGAAGCTGGCCACGGAAAGGGGGCACCAGATGGCGTCGGGGCTACCTTAAAAAGGACGGCTGATCGAATAGTCAGATGTGAGAAAGATATACCTGACATTAAAACATTTTCGGAAGAGATTAAAAAAATCCGTAAAAAACGTAATTCTCGAATATGTATCCGAATATGATATAATCGAAAAAGAATACCTAATGCCTAAACTATTGTTGAAACCGTTCAAAGGCATGATGAATGTGCATCAGATTGTGTGGGACAAAAATAATAAAGACTTAATTGCTCTTCGACGCCAAAGCTGCATAACTGATTTGTGTAAAAATTATGCTATAGCTTGTCCCCACGATAAACACCTCGGGTTTTACAGTCATCCCACAGAAGAGTCGAATCAGACAAACTCTTCTAAAGAACTTGTGATTATTTCCAATGTTGTACTCGTGCCAAGTCGTGAAGAAAGATCTCGCAATAATTTCCAAAACCAGTTTGAAGAGCATTTGCTCCAAAATCAAAAAAGTGATGACGAATATGAAGGAGAGCGGGCATCGTGCCCGTCACTTGAAGTTGCTAAAATTCAAAGATCGGAAGCATTTTTAGCTCGTACGAACGCAGAGTTGCCAAGAGAGTTACAAGACATCAAAACAGCGAAATTTGAAGAACAAACGTTCTGCTTGTCTCAAGATGTTAGCATGATTATAGAAACGTCGGCAGTTACTGATATTAATTCAGATTTAGATATTACCCTAGAGCCATCCGAAATTGTGATGTTTGAGACGTCAACCCCATTTGAGGCTGCTCCAATTTATGCCGAAACTTTAATCGCTTTGCCGGGTGCTTCTACAGCAGATAATGAAGCTATCTCCGATCCAATGAATGTGTCATGCGTTGACCCGTTAGGTAGTGAATTTGACGAAGCATCTTCCAATATAACAGGATTAGAAAAGGCAAAGCTAAGGGATATATGAGAATATACAAATAGGCTCGTGGGTTGTTACGTCGTACCAATTTCAGTTAAAGAAGAATACTGCCATAAAGTATTTTATTGGACAAGTGATAAATATTAATCATGATGACAACACTTTTACAGTAAAATATCTCAGAAGGATAAAAAACACCGTAAATGTTTTTTCTTGGCCGAACAAAGATGATGAAGACTGTGTCACTAAAAATGTTATTGTTAAAGTATTACAAGAACCCAATATAAATCGCAGAGGCCAGCTTATATTTGATGATATCGAAAATTTACTACCTGAGTAAAAATATTAAAATACGTAAATGTTTGCTAAACTAGATTATTTTTTTTGACATTTCGAGTTTGTAGTTACAATAATGTCTACTTAAAGTTTTTGATAATTTCACATATATTTTTTAGTTTTTATTTTTAATCAAGCTATTATATTATAAATTATAATCTAGTACACTATTGTTCTCTGAAAAGTTAATTGATCTCAATAACTAACCTATGAAAAATTATTAATATATCATTTGTTTTTATTTGCTAGGTGCAAATAAGGTCTAGGACCAATTACACTAAAAGAATAGTTGATCTCAGTAAACATATAAAAGTTGAATAGAAGTTTAAGTTTTATTTTCCATTTTTGTACGTATGTGATAAAAGGTAATAAATGTATCTAGTTTAAGTTATAATTATTACAGAACTGAGAAAGTTATTTTGTGAGATTATATCTTTACCAAAGAAATTTTTAATAAACATTTATTTCATTAACAATCTGTTTTATTTGATATTTTTAGTATATGTTTCAAGGGAAAAAGAACAGTACGAAGTATCATTTATTACTGCCGTGTTCAAACGTCATTACCGTGTGCACGAAGTGTCATTACCGTGAACAATCGTCACTACCGTACACACATAATGTCATCACCGTGACTCCTAAAATTTTAGGGGCCCATATCTCTACTAATTGAGGCCCTAGGAGAGGGCCTTCATTTTTTTAATAATTCACACATTAGAAACTTTCAATTGAAACTAATTTTGCGGTTTAAAATACATTTTTATTTTATTTTTCCCAATCTGTCCAATTTACGTCAAATGAAATAATTACCCATTGATGATGTTCTCATTTTATTTGTAGTGTATATTTAAAAATGTTATACAACTTATTGTGGTGGCAAGCTTTCACTATATATTAGATACCTGTGAAAACTTTATTGGTTTTAGGATTACTTTTATGTTTTATGATGTAATTATTTATTATACTGTATTTTCCCCTAAAAAACAAATAAAAACAAAAAAATCACAAAACATTTTATGACATGGTATTATATATACCATGTTTTCCTTGTGGTGCCGGATTGTTGGCTTTAAAATGCAAGTAACGTAGGTTTTCTTGGTATTTTGTATTATCATCGTCAAACGACATACAATGTGGGAACAAATTACTTTGTTTACCTAGTTTATAAATACGGTAATATAACAAATATTGCAAAATTTATTATGATTATGATTCATCTTTATTTTGATGTATAACTATTAATTAGTACCTAGCCAACCAAGCTATAGAGCTGTGGTAGCTCAGATGGTTAACGCTCGTTCTAAATATATCAGAACGCGAGTAACCCGGGTTCGATCTCCGCCGGCACTAATAAAATTGTTAATTGCAATTTTAAGAGCTGATTTACCACGTGCTCGGCGGTGGAGGAAACCTGCATGTCGGAGGAATAAGAAAAAAGATATTTCGAAGACATGTGAAGTTCGCCAATACGCATTGGGGCTGCGCGGCGGACACGCCGCCTTCGTTGCCCTAATAAAACGCTCTCAGAAATGAGGGGAGGCCTGTGCCCAGTAGTGAGACGTATATAGGCTGTAAATTTACTACCAAGCTATGCGCGGTATTAGAAAAAAAATATTTTCAGGGATGACTTCTATCTAGATAAACTTGGGAAGTTAAACATCTAAATACGAAATTTCATCCAAATGTTTTTATCCTTTTCTAAAAAACCAATTACATATACATATATATAAATATAACAAGCATTGCCCACATCTAGTATAGGATAGTAAACAAATCATCATCATTCGTTCGAATTATTTAAATGATTAAAAAATTATAGTACGCTCAAATTTAAGTAATACAAATAATATTTTATAGTCTTAATCTCATAATTTTTCTACTAAGAATCATGTCCTTACCCTTCTTTAGTTGCCATATTGTTCAAAATCAGCCAAAATTACATCATCCAATAACGTAACAATAGAATTATTTCATACTCTGTTGAGATTATTATGGAATACACTGTATAAATATTAAGCACCACAGACTTTCAATTTCAATTGTTTGACGTAACGTAAGATACAACAAAGAAATGTCTTATTATTATTGTCCCTGTATAAATAATCTTGTTGTGTTGGACGATACCAGTAGAAAAAAGGGATGTAACAATATTATGGTCGAGGTAGAAAAGGGGCATTTTTGTAACGCTCTCAAATGTTACATCTTTTAAAGCAAACAATGTAAGAATTTATTTCATTTTTATTTTTTTATTTTATTATTCAATTTTTCTTCAGGCGAGTTAGCTCGGGAATAAGCGCGATAAATAACTAACAATTATTTAAACAAAAGTTCTAATTCAGTAAGTAATACTAAATTGATGTTTTTAGAATTACGCATTACTTTGCGGAAATCTATTATATTGAAGTTGTTAGAACTTAATTTGCTTATTTCCGGATAATGGAATAAAATGATTTGTCCTGCCCAGTTTGAAGAGCACCTCCCACCCTCACTCAATTGCGTGCACTATCCCCGTCACCACGAATCCCAGTACCACCACTCCCAGCTACAACATTCCCAGCACCACTGGTGTTATGTTAAATTAAGTTTTAAAAAAAAATGATGTTAATACGGCATATTTTTTTGGACACATTTATGTTTGATGGACAGTTTTTATGGTTGGCGATATTCATCATGTAATTGATCGATTCTATATTGGATGGGCTTACTATGTCAAGCTTGACAGACAGATTAGCAATTGCTGTAGGTATCTGTAACCGGCTTTCCAGTGCATAGCAGAAAAAGTTATGCTAAATTAATGTTTTCGACCGAAGACGAAATGGGGCAGTGGTAGCTCAGGCGATAAGTGCTACTGTATATTTCACAGTATGCGACCCAACAGGATTCGATCTCCGGCAGTAGTGAAATTGTCAATAGCAATTTTAAATGTTGACTTACCACGCACCCGATGGTGGTGAATAATAACGTGACAATGAAACATGTGAAATCCGCCAGCACGTATGGCGGCACCGCGGTAGACTATTCCTAGCCATAAAACCCTCTCAGAAATGAGAAAACCTGTGGCCAGTCGTAAATCGTATATAGGCGATAAATTTAACTTTTAACAATAAACATTTTACAACAAAATCCTAGAAAATACAAAAAATATGATCTGCTCAAAGTTCAAAAACTTTATTAAACTAGGACGGTATAAAAATAGTTATTATAATATTAAAGAATTTATGAATGATAATAAATAACCACTGGGAATGAGGTGATCGTTACCAAGCTATTTATAATTAGTTTTGCGTTGATTAATTGTGTACCATACGTGATTGTAAGCTGTTATTTTTTTTAAAGTCCCGCTGGGTTTCTTGCTGGTTCTTCCCAGGACAGAGGTTTTCTCTACAGTCTTTATGGAATGAAAAAGATTCTGTTCCTGTTTCAACTTTTTAACCTTTCTCTTATTATATTTAAGCGTCTAATCACCATATATAATAACCACTGGTTAATCATTGAACTGTTGCTAATAACTAGTTTATTTAATTGCGTAAAGAATTTAAATTGCCACAAGTAGCAACAACTAGACGAGGTTAATTTCGGAAGTCTTAAAGCTCCCATCGCTGTCTGCATACGTAATGCTTATTCTCCAATACCGGGATTTGCAGCTACATACATGCCTTCAGATGCCTTTGAGATCAGGAGTAGATTATGTCACATCTCAAGATTTACGGTTTTGCCCTATTATTTTATGACTTATATAAATATATCGATATATAGAAGACGAAAAGAAAGGAAAAAAGAGAAATAATATTAAATAAAGGCATGGCCCTATAATCCAAACTATGGTCCCCCATAGATTGTCTACGTGCAGCATTCATATCATAGACAACCTATCGAAGATGACTGCTGCAATGCAATGAAGCAATGCTTTTTATATAACGGATGTATAAAAAGCAGTGCTTAATCTTCTTTGTCAGTTTGTAAAAGTTTAATGCTGGATATTTTCTGCTGGATATTTAGTAAATAATGGGTGCGTTTGGCAGAAAAAAGCGCTAGCAAGTGCTTACAAGCGCTGAAATAGTTTTCGGCCAGGACACGATTGCTACTTCAGTAGCGCTGACACAATCCGCCATTTTGCTTATTTAATTTGTTTGTTTTGAAGTAGAGTTTATGAGTTGTTTTGTGCAATATTAGTTTTAAGTAATATATTGACATGAATAAACATATATATGTTATTAAAAATTCATGATTGGTAAGTTTTTAATATGAATACTTTACAAAAATATATATAAATTAGGTTAGGTTCTCCGTTAAAAGTAACATCGTGTCCCGGAGGAAAATAGCTACTTACGATTTGACAGCGCTTACCGCTTACGATCGCCATTTTGCTTACAAGCGCTTGCTAGCGCTTTTTTCTGCCAAACGCACCCAATGATTATTTCATATAAACAGACATGTAAAATAACATAAACAGAACATAACAGAATCACTCACGCCTGTCACCCAGAGGGGTTGGCAGTGACTACTGACTTCAATTTGGCACGATCCTGACACACCTCTCTGGCCTCCTTCCTACACATCCACTCTTAATTTGTCGTATTTTCAATATATCGCCAATTTAATCAATAAATTTTGGCCTTTCTATTTCGAACTCTGCCGTTCACTTCTGCAATATAATTTAGTAGTTTGCAAGCTGATGTTGTGACCAGGATTAAGAAAGGAATGCTTCTTTGGTCTGTGCATGTAGAAAGAATGAATGAGGAAAGCGTGACATATAAAATATTTTATAAATATCGAGTTCTTGATATTTTAATAGCGACAATGCAGTAGCTACTTTTTATTTTTATGTACCTGTCTCATAATTGTGTGATATGATTCCCCAAATACAAAATTGTTTTATAAAAATTTAACTTATACAGTATTTAACCTGCACAAAGTTCAAAAACTTTATTAAACCAAGTTTGTATAAAAAGAGTTATAATAATATTAAGTTTTTTTTGGATGATAATAACCCCTGGCAACGGAGACCGCTACCAAGCGATTTCTAATTTATTTTGTGTAATATATATATACACACACACACACACACACACACACACACACACACACACACACACACACACACACACACACACACACACACACACACACAATATACATACATATATATATATATATATATATAAATGTGATTTTCAATAAGTATTATTTATAATCTATATAACATAAAAAAATCTGTTTCTGTTTCTGGTGTGAAGACAAACGTGGGTCATAATAATTAGCTCGATAGAAAAGAAATGGATATTTAAACGTATATTATACCTTGCAAAGATCCTTAATTTATTATTATTAGATAATAAACAAATTGACTGTCCAGACTCTAGTGATGACTACTCGACAAAAAGGCCACAGATGCGTAGTTAGCTTTAAGAACTACAATATAATATCTCATTACTTGTTATACTGAATCTCTAACCCTTCTCCTGTTTTACTAAATGACAAAATTAGTAGAATGATAACTCCGACCGACTTTTAGGCCGGAAAAGAAGTCTATCACCTAGTTCTTTAGTACTTTATTATATTATTTATACATAATAAAGTTCTAAATACATATTATAGAAGAGCCGTAGTAGCTCAGATGGTTAACGCTCGCTGTAATTATAACACAACGCGAGTAACCCGGGTTCGATCCCCGCCGGCACCAATGAAATTATTAATTGCAATTTTAAGTGCTGATTTACCACGTGCTCGGCGGTGAAGGAAAACATCGTGAGGAAACCTGCATGTCTGAGGAATAAGGAAAAAAATATGTGAAGTTCGTCAACACGCATTGGGGCACCGCGGCGAACACTTCCTTGCCCTAAAACTCACTCAGAAATGAGGGGAGGCCTGTGCCCAGCAGTGGGAAGTATATAGGCTGTAACTTTACATGATTGAGCTATATTGCAGCTATTTATAATGGTTATTGCACGAATTGGTCGGCTCGACCGAGAAAAGCCCACTCTCATAGAATACCAGCGTAAAATAGCAGCTTAATGCTGCTGTGTTTTGTATACTGAGTGTAAAGAACAGAAGACCCTTTTCGCTGGATACGAGGCTTTCCATCGTGGTCCTCAGGGGTGCATATTTGCATCCACTTATCGTCAATGGGATGCGTGCTCGCTTTTCATCCTTGTGCTATAAAAAATGTTTTGTACTTAATATTGTTTATATAATTTTTTTAACTTTAGCTCGAAACATCGAAGTAATAATCAAGAATTGAAAGGGTGAATGATATATTTTCATTTTCCGCGCAGACGTTTTATTGCGATCGTAACTTTATACGTCCTACTTATGAAATCATTAAATGTAACAGTGCCTTCTGTTTCAGACTTAGTATGTTTCGAGTTTTATTTTGTAGTACCCGGATGACCGAGCTTTGCTCGGTTTTTTTTAA
The DNA here is from genome assembly GCA_907164705.1 of Parnassius apollo. Classification (NCBI taxonomy): domain Eukaryota; kingdom Metazoa; phylum Arthropoda; class Insecta; order Lepidoptera; family Papilionidae; genus Parnassius; species Parnassius apollo. The sequence goes on along the minus strand of CAJQZP010000160.1, from coordinate 2,768,837 downwards.
GTTACATTTATATACAAATTACATGAGTGTTTTTGATCTTATTGACATAATAGAAAAAACTGAACTGGTTATTTGAATAAAAAATCATGAGTGCAATTAGATTAATTAAAATTTTCGTATTTTTAAAAAATACTAAAAAAAGGGCTCGAAGTAATAGATTTTGTCACAAAAGAAGGGAACTTGAAAAAAAAAAGGAAAAAAAAGTCGGACACAGTGCCTTCTGTTTCAGACTTAGTATGTTTCGAGTTTTATTTTGTAGTACCCGGATGACCGAGCTTTGCACGGTTTTTTTTAAGTTACAATTATATACAAATTACGTGAGTGTTTTTGATGTTATTGACGTAATAGAAAAAACTGAACTGGTTATTTGAATAAAAAATAATGAGTGCAATTAGATTAATTAAAATTTTCGTATTTTTTAAAAAATACTAAAAAAAGGGGCTCGAAATAATAGATTTTCTCACAAAAGAAGGGAACTTAAAAAAAAAGGAAAAAAAGTCGGACTCAAGACGGGACGCGAACAGCGGAACATCGATATCACGCCCGAACAACATCCCATCTGAGCTATTACGATCGTTAGTAACCTGTCAAAATTTACCTTCATATATTGTAGCAGTTTTTTATTGCCTGAAAACACGGACATGACGGACGGACATTTTCTAAAAATAAATCCTAGCTAGATCGATTTATTGCCCCCGAAACTATCTGGACACTAAATTTTATGAAAATCGTTTACTTCTGATGTTTTTAACTAACAATACATTTATTTTAATAACTATTCATCACTATGTTTAAAAATCAATTGCTGTCCGTTATTCTTAACTGATTTTAATGAATTTATTTTGTGTGTATTTGAGTGAGTCCCTGGACGGTTTAGATTTAAAATTAGACCCCGGTGGGTGAAGCTGTTGTAGAGATCCCGAAATCACGCGTGCGAAGCCGGAGTGAATCGCTAGCTATGAATTGTGATTAAAATAAATTTATAATTAATAACTGTAGTCTGCCTCGTTAGTATAGTGGTCGTAAACGCGTCTACTGATCATTAGGTCCCGGGTTCGAACACTGATTTCAGCCACAGAAAAATCAGTTATTTGTATTTTACTATCTAGAAATTCTCAGTAGCGGCATGGAATCAGGAAGTTGGCGGTGTTTCACCCACGTGCCTCGGAGAACACGTAAAGGCGTTGGTCCTGCGCCTGATCTCGCTTCGGTTGTGGCGGTTTACTGTTCTATCGGACTATGAGAGTGAGGGAGTAGAATGCTTGCGCATATACTAGGGCATTATCACGCTGACCTGCGCAGATGGCTAGTCTCCGTTGAGGCTGACCGCCGTGATATTATTATTATTCATTATGAAAAAAACATATATTGTTTGTATTATGCCACTTAGTCTACACGTCCCTTAGCCTCCTCTCTACAGGTCATCACCAAAATGGACGAAGTGAGGCCGCACATCACGATTTTATCTAAATAAACATTAAGTACATATATATTTTGTAACTTAACGTTAAACTTTCAGTGAAGTTAAAGTTACGTGTAACAAAATATTTTATAGAAATATGTGAATCGTGTTTTATAACAATTTAATAGCAGTCTCACAGATCGCGTGACTAACAGCCGTGAGAGCAAAGTTTTGTGCTTAACCTTTCAAGCCAGATCTAATCGAAATAATGATTGATGATGCACACATGCAAATTTCGAAGCCTTTCGGTCGTAACTGAGTTTTCAAAAGAGCTTACTTTTGTGTCCATAAATACTGAAGTCCTTATGGAGTGCTCTCAGTAATAAATATTTATAATGTAAGTGAAAAATAATGTTGATGTTTTTTTTTAAAGACGCAAGGGTAACAAATAAGAACGAAGTCCATCTGACGGTAAGTTGGTGATGGAGCCTAAAGACAACATCTACCCTGGTTAATAAATTAAAATTCAGATGCGTTATAGCTGCTGATGACTAAGATTGTACGTTGATTAAAACTATTTTTACGGATTTTATCGCGTTTAATTTTACTTTTAATTATTTTTATTTTTATTTCCGACGTTTCGGGTGCTTGCCAGCACCCATGGTCACGGGAGACTGAGGTGACTGACGTTCCAATGTCGTTGTTAAACCCGGGTTTTAATCAATGTGTAGTGTTCGCGTAAATATAAGAAATCATTAAGATTGCATGCTTCGCTGCCAGTAAAAAGGGTCTCCGGGTCTTATCAGTCGCTATAGCATATCAGAAACATAGCAGCATTATGATGTTATTTCACGCTGGTTTCCCTTGTGAGCGTGATCTTTCCCCTATCATGCTGCATACATACATGATACGTTGCAGCGTGGCTCTACCACGAACTAAAGTGCAAATGTAACTATATAAACAACGCAACATAGAGCAGTGTAAATTGTAAAACATAAGGTGCATAGCGTGGCAATTATTTTAAATATAAAATCAGATTTATTTTAATTCCAAATGACTTCAAACTTTAATATAGTATTGTGTCTGTGTCCGTAACAACGACGTGTTAATGTAAGTGCGTTGGCTGCACGTCTGTACGTGATCTGCATAGCTTATGCTTGATGATGTGGTCTTGGTATGAGAATGTCTGTTCGTTAATGTAAAATCTTTATATTATTATTATTTCCTGGATGTTCATACTGTATCTCGACAGCTATTTACAGAAGCTGAAAAATAGCTGTTTGTGTGTGAAATTGGGTGAGATTAAAGTAAATTGTCTGCTGTATGCTGATGATGCAGTGCTTATTGCATCATCAGAAGCAGAACTGCAGGCATTAGTCACGTGTATGAAGGAGGAATGTGAAATTAAAGGTCTCCGTTTGAATGCTAATAAAACTAAGGTTCTGGCATTTAAAAAGGATGAAGAGAGAACGAAATGTGAAATATGGATAAATCAGGAATGTCTAGAACAGGTAAATGAAATTGTATTCTTGGGGAGTGCTTTCAGCCGGGATGGAAAATGTGATTTAGATGTAGACAGGCGTGTCGCTGCCGGGAACAAAGTCAATGGTGCCCTGAATGCGTTAGTCAAAAGGCAAGGCGTAGTGAAGAGTGCACGCCTTGCAATACATAACGCAGTGTTGGTACCGACTTTGTTATATGGCAGCGAAACCTGGGTATGCCAGAAGAAGCATAAAAGCAAGTTGAATGCAGTGGAGATGCGATCTCTTCGTAAAATGTGCGGTTTAGGACCGAAAGCGAAACGAAGAGATTCGCAATATGGCAGGATTGAAAGATGACCATATCACAAAAATTTATAGGGGCGTACTCCGATGGTTTGGGCACGTTGAGCGAATGAGTGAAGACCGAATGGTGAAGAAAATATATAGTGCGAAAGTAAATATTTAAAGGTGTCGAGGTAGACCGAGAATAACTTTCGTAGACCATGTGAGCAAATTGCTCGAAGAGGGGAAGGTCAAGAGTACTCGGATACCTAGACTTGCATGTATGAAGAAGTTAGTGAACCTGAAAGAAGCGAAAGAGGTATTTAAGGATCGTGACACTTGGCGATCTGTTCTCTCTGGCTACCCCGTTAGGGATTGTGTGTGAAGATAAGTAAGTAAGTATTTCTATGTGTTATGTAGTGAATTTCCCTAATTTTTAGTATATTTTAGGATCATTCATCCAGTGCTTTACGAAAGGAAAACTAATTTCTTTATTATAATTTTACTGTAAATGTCATCTTGATTGTCTTCCGCTTGTTAACTGTGTTCCATTCAACTACTGTGTTCCAGGCTGAACGGTAAAAGAACATAAGTAAAGATTTATAATTCGGTAACGATGTACCGATGGAAGAAAAAAACGTTGCAAGGTTTCTTCGTGTATTGTCAGATTGAAATGATTTGTAGAAACAAAAATGTAAAGAGCTTTATGATAATTTAAACAGATTTGCTTTTGCTTTACATTCTCTGAGAGAAATTTCACCATTTTATATTTAAGATTCAAGCTTAGAAGATCGTAAGAGGACCGGCCGACCTCGTACAGTTAAGTAAAGTACAGCCGCGATCATCAAAGCAGTGAAGGCGCGAATCCACCGAAATCCTGTTCGTAAACAAAAAAGTCTTTGCTTTTCAGATGGACCTAAGTAGAACCATACTCAAACGAGTAATCAATGAAGACCTAGGACTACGAGCTTATCGTAAGAACACCCGACATTTTTTGAACGAGCGTTTGAAAAAAATTAGGCTGGATAGATCCGGTGGTATGCGGGAAAAAATACCGTGAAATTTTGTTTTCGGATGAAAATTTTTTAAAGATAGAAGAAAGTTACACATAATAAACAAAAAGATAATGTGTATGCCCACAGCAGTGAAAAAGCCAGCACGCATATTCCGAGGGTTAAACTTCGTCACTTATGGTTTGGAGTCTCATATTCGGGCTTAACTGAGGTGTTTTCCTGTAAAAAAGGTGTAAAAACGAGTGCCGAGGTGTACCAAAATACCGTCCTAATAAACATGTTGTAACCTCATTGGATATTCCAACAGGACTCTGCACCAGCTCATAGAGCACAAAGCACGCAAAACTGGTTGACCGCCCATGGAATTGACTTTATCGGACATGAAGACTGGCCCTCTTATAGTCCAGATTTAATGCCACTGGATAATAAGATGTGCAATATTTGGAGGAGAAAGTCTGCGCTAAACCTCATCAGAATTTGGAATCCCTCCGAGCATCTTTGGCTAAAGCAGCGGCAGTAACAGATATGAGTGTGGTGCGTGCTGCGATTGATGATTGGCCGCGTCGATTGAGGGCATGTACCTATTCAAACACAGGGGAGGGCATTTTGAATAATGTAAATAAAATTTTATTATTTTTCGTGTTCATAATTTTATTTTGGTTTTTTTATTTTGTTGTAAAACCCACACCTCTTCATGCCCCTTAAAAGATGAAAATATGTCAAAACTGGGGCTTGCAAATATCGGATGCATCAATGGTATTTCCAAGTAACTTGGTAGTAGTGTATAACTTAAATTTAAAAAAAAACGGAAACAAAAAGAGCTGCTGATCTTCAAACGGCTGAAAAGATTTCCTTGAATCATAGCTAAGAACACTCTCGATCAAGTCACTTTTCCAACGAAAAAAAATCAAAATTGGTTCATCTGTTTGGGAGCTACGACGTCACAGACAGACACACAAACACACACATTAAACATATAACCCCACTCTTTTTCGTCGGAGTTAAAAAAGGAGGACGCTAACTGCAAAGTCAAAGCAGAGACGAGCAGCAGTCAAGGTGTAGTAAACGAGTAAGTATATGTAGTATATACGCAAAGTAGTGATTATACTCTCTCAATAGCTATCAAAGGGTGCGCAGATGTAGATTTTATGATACCTAATACCTAATACTGTCAATGTGAAGAATATATACCAAACATTTAACAACGAAAGCACCGAAGCAAAGAAAAAGCTAATAGGGAAGATAATATAAAAGTCAAGCAAAATGACTTACTACCAAAGATTTTAATTTGGTAGCGTTAATAAACTGTCATTCAGTTACATAATATTTACAAAGTAGCTGTTACCAATATAAGCTTGATTATATTAAAATTATTAAAAATTATTTGTGGTATTACATACGTGGTAGAGCCATGCTGCAGTTATATTAGTAGTATAGTTGTAGCACGAATGGGTCGGCTCGACCGAGGAAGGACCACGCTCTCTCAGAATACCAGTGTGAAATAGTAGCTTAATGGTGCTGTATTTCGTATGGTGAGTGTAGAGAACCGGAGACCCTTTTTACTGGAAAAGAGGCATTCCATCTTAGTCCTCACGGGTGAAAACGCATTTGCATTTTGATTTGTAATCGAGGATAGATGTAGATGTCTATGGGCCGCAGCAACCTCTTACCATCAGGTGGACTGTGTGCTCGTTTGTCACCCTATCCTATAAAAAAAAAATTAACTCCAGCCTGAATATTATTGCTTTACCCTTTTGATGTTCTTTGTCGACGTCTATTGCTCAAAACTTGTTAATCCTAACTGTTTCTTCCACTTATTTTGAAGTACTTGTTTATATTGGTCTAGCTCCCCTTATTTGTTCCTCTTTTCGTATTAAAATCTTGTCCCCAAAGATTTAAAAGCTATCAACTTGATTGATTAAACACTTGAGTTTAATGAAACCACAAACGTGGAACAATGTTCGATTCGCCGAACAAAATTTTCTGAATTATTAACCAGCATGCATTCCATACTCAAAAGTTGAATTGGTAATGTTTGTTTTTTATTATTTATCAATATAATATAATATTGAGCCGTGGTAGCTCAGATGGTCAACGCTCGCTGTAAATATAACAGAACGCGAGTAACCCGGGTTCAATCCCCGCCGGCACCAATGAAATTGATAATTGCAATTTTAAGTGTTGATTTACCACGTGCTCGGCGGTGAAGGAAAACATCGTGCGGAAACTTGCACGTCTGAAGAATAAGAAAAAAAATATTTCGAAGACCTGTGAAGTTCGCCAACACGCATTGGGGCAGCGTGGCGGACACTTCCTTGCCCTAAAACCTTCTCAGAAATGAGGGGAGGCCTGTGCCCAGCAGTGGGACGTATATAGGCTGTAACTTTACTTTACTTTACTATTTATCAATACATTATTACAACACATACACACACACGCGTACGGACGCACGGACGACATACACGCGCGCACATACATTCTCAGGCACACATACTCTTTTACATACTCACCCTCTTTATTGATATTAACTCTGAATTCAACGAAAGTAGTTTAAATGTTCATAACATGATTGAAAGTGAGCATACTAATTTAATTACACATTCTGTTGATTTATCCTCGCGTAGTCGTAACAACTTGTGTAGTAAAGATTTTTAAACCTATATCAGGCACCTGTCTCGCACAAAGTAAGTTACTAATCTGGCGCTGTTTTAATATATAAGATTACATATTATGAAGGCATGGGCATGAACACGCTCATACAATTACATAGACCTCTTCTAATTTAAAACTACACATAGTCGTTATATTTTTGGTAGATTTCTCTATCTGAGCACCTGAACCTGACCTGTGTAAGAATAACCCCTACCCCATATCATCCCGTGGCTCTCGTAAGAGGAGAGAGAGAGAGAAACATATCAGAAGACGGGTAGCAGCGTCTTCCTAATAACGACTAGACCGCTTGCCAAGCGTGGCAACTTTGGCAGATATCCCCCAATGGGGCAACCTATGGGTAAGGCTTGTAACGGTAACGGTAATCTATACGGAATAAAAAATTTATCTATGCTATTCTTATAGTAAATATTAAAGTAAAATAAAATTGTCAAAATGAATAAAAAAATAATTATTTTCATGTATTTGTTCTTATAATGTATAAAGTATGCCTGTAATAAGGTACAATACTTTATAATTAAATATATCTGTGAACACCAAATGAGCCTAAAATATAATATACTTAAAAGTTATTTTTCTTCTTTCAGCATTTTCAATAATGACAATGTGTGAAGCAATATGAAATTTTCCTCACGTAAATTAATTTTTGATAGCGTGTTAGTATTAGATATGGACGTAATGAGATTGTTTATAAACGGCGCATTCCGCCTTCTTCGATCCCTAAGAAGTTTATTTAGCAACAAGCTATAAATGTTTTATTGGAATACTAGCATGTAAACCTTTTTCTACTTTAATTGTGATATAAGTACAGGCCAATATAAATACGTATTTTTAAAATTTTGAAATCAATTAAATATAAATCTTTACTGGGGGGGGGGGTGGGGGGGGGGGGTTCCGCCAAGGGGGGGGGGAGGGAAGGTGGTGGGGGCCTTCCTTTATACTTTATAATTCTAATAAGTAGGTATAGCCGATCTTACGTTTATAAGCTTAAATATAATTTGAACTGATTTGTATGTTACTATTTCCATGTTTGTATAAGTAAGAATTTTTATTGTTAATTTTTTATTACGATAATAAATTTTTTGAATTTTTGAATCTTGAATATTTTATTTTTAACATAAGTAAAAGCCGTCTTTAAACCATAGTCTGTTCGCTAAGATAGTGTCGGTACACCTGGAGGCCTTGATTTAATTTTATTATTTTTTACTTTGTTAAAAGGTTTTCTAAAGTATTCTAAGAATAAAATAGATAATATTTTATTATATTGTCTATGTAATAAAATACGACAGTCTATGTAATAAATTTGTTGCGGATGTGCACCTTTTTTATCTTCTGATTTGACCATTGATGTCGCAATGGCGTCTTTGACAAGATGCGGATGTGCCAAGGCGGCACGACACAAAAGCGACCATATCTAAGTGAACTGAATATAAAAATAACGAAAATATTTACACTTCAGAAGACAGCACCGTCTTTTTTTTCTTTCCTTCTTTTTCCACATTTTTTTCTTCTACTTCATGTAGGACCTCTGTTGAAGTACAACCTCGTAAATGTGTAAAGAATTGTTAAAAACTACTGAATTGAGAACCTCTTCCTTTTTTAAGTCAGCTGAAAATTCCATCCCCTATTCCCACCCTTTTAGTAAGAAATTTTTCCTCTACGCGACCTCTCCTGATGTATTACCTATTTAATTTAATATAATTAGTAAATTGGGTTCTCGATTGATAAAGATATCGCGTAACATACTTATTACTGTGTGGGTGATTCTTACTTGAAGATGTATACACTATGTATAAGTCTATACACTATGTATTTTTTTTTTTTTTTTTTTATATTTTTTTTTTTTAATTGTATGTAGATGTCTATGAACCGCAGCATTCACTTACTATCAGGAGGACTGTGTGCTAGTTAATCAGCCATATTCTGTAAAAAATCCTAAATAATTTAGTAACTTTACCAACTCTTCCTTTTTTGAAGTCAGCAAAAATTTATCAATGTCTAAATTTCCAAATGTGCTGTTGCTTTACACAAAGACATTTAAATCCTGAGGCCGCTTGATTGATGACATGGACCCTTTTCTTCGTACGTCTTCGTCGTGAACGCGATGGAGCGGAAACTCATACAAAGCGTTAGGGCATGTGTGCGAAGAAAATTCAAATGCTAAGAAAAATGGTTCATTTGTTTTATTGATATAAAAAGAGTTTGTTTCCTATTCTTGTTTTATTGTTATCCTTGTGTATTATTTTTCCTTATTATCTTCATTACGGTCTAAAACAAGTCCTCTGCTGAACATAGACCTCCCCTAAAAAATGCTACGAAGTCCTAAGCCACCTGCAACCATCGACTTCCTGCATCTCATACTAGATCATCACGTCATATATTGGGGGCTAACACACTGTTCTTCGCTAACTCGTACGAGACTGCCACTCAAGATCATACTTCTTCCCCATCGGTTGTCAGTTCTTAAAGCTGTGGCCGTGGAAGGAAAAGGGGAGATCTCCCGCCGGGCAAGGTGTTCTGCCTGGGGAGCGGCCAACACTCCGTGTTATAGTTCTATATATACTGTTTATGATTCGGAATGTTGAGAGCGCGATTTAGGCTTCGGTGTGTTTTCGCTTGTGGCGCGACGACAGCGCCGCTACAAAGCTAATTGGCCGGCTCGTCACAACCTCAGATTACTCCTAGATCCTTTGTGTCGATTACAATTGCAACTAAGAGTATATCAAAGGAGGCAGCTATTTTTGGGCCCAATATAAATGGACATGTATATTATTGGTATTACCCACAAAAAAGAAAACAATATACAATAGTAAACGGGCTAAACATTATATGAAAGTCTAATAGAATAATAAAATCTTACTAAAATGATGAACAGCTTCCGGTTTTAGTATAAATGAAAATAAAATGCGTGCAATTAAGATTTTTTGCATTTTATACAAAAAACTTTGTATTCCGTTTTAGTATATATGAATATTAAGTTGCGCCTCAATGTGTGGTTGGCCCATTCTCCATACAAAAATAAATTGTCACGTGTATGAATTTTTAATGTAAAACATCCGTAGTGACGGCGTAAAAATCCAATATCCCATATTATCCTTTGGTTGTCGTAAGAGACGATAGATGTAAACTGAAACAGACGACGAGCGTTGGGCAGCAATAACTTATTGCCCTAAATACCATTCAGATATGAGATAAAGCCCATGCCCAGCGATGGGACGTATATAGACTGTAGTTTTACTTAACTTTACTTTTTTAATTTTAAAGAAAATATACTCAAAGAAGTAAAGGCTATTACATTTAAATATATATAAACACTAAAATAGTGACGATTATCTTTACTCAGGAAAAAACATAATAATATGTTACAAACATAATATAGTAAAACATAATTACATTACTAGTAAGGGTGAAGTTTCATCTCACCGTGTAGAATGTAGACAGTTTTATTATAATGACGGTCGTTTCTAGTTATATTCACGAAAAAAGAAACAATCGGAAAGGTACTCAACAAAACGACAATCGCGCAACAATCGAATTATTTGTATTCATGTCAGCGCAACTTCTTCTTTCTTGGAAAATGGTCACTGGAAATAATTGTAATAGATAAAGTGATCACGTTATTATTATAATTTTAAAACGTTTTACGTATCCTTATTTTTAATTTAATACTTTTTGGTTAAGAAACTTATAGAATGGTTATTTTTAAATATTTTTACAGCTTTAGAGTGAAAACGAGCATACAATCTACATTTGTTGTTTTCGCTCCGTAGTGAGCAAGAGGTTCGGTACACAATAAAAACAAAGCAAATATTTAACTTTTCTGTGAATGAAATCAAATTATATTAATTTTATATGACAGTATTTTTAAAATTACTATCAACATAATTTTTTTTATTAAAAGCAAAATAAATAAACCGTTATCGATACCGTTATAATCTATAAAAACTCCACTACTGAACATAGGCCTCCCTGATTGCCTCATGGTGAGAATATTTGCCATAGTTGTCACGCTTGGCAAGCGGATTGGCAACAACAGTTTTTTATTTTTGGTCGTCATTAGGAAGACGCTGCTTCCCATCTCCTGATTTGTTCACCTTTGTCGTCTCTTACGGCCTCCTATATCTTACACCCACGGGATAATATGGGGTATTAAACGCTTTTACACCGCCACTACACGTTAAGAAAAAAAAAAATAAAACATAAATTTAATTACATAACCTATTAGTTCAAAATTTATGCCAGTCTATAACTTCAAAACTATTGAGGATATTGTTACATAACCTAATAAGTAACTCTGAGATTCAGGTATCGTAAACCTTTTCTCGATCGTAAAATATAAAAAGCAGGCAACAAATGTCTGAGTGCAGTACATATTCAACTTTATTAACTTATTTAATCATATTTTTACACAGTACACGCAGGCACATTTAAAGGGAAAGCAAGAAAAACTCATTACCGTTTGGTGGTCGATATCCTAGAAACGACTACCGTTTCACTTTACGACAGGCAAAGGGAAGGTTACAATCGTAAAACTCGGCAAAAGATAAACGAAGTTCGCTATCAAATTTGTATTCAAGTCAGTCCTCTGGTCCTGAGGTATGTAAGAGGGTCACTTTTATACATATTGTGAATGTGTAAGGCTTATCTAAGAGTTGGGGCTCGAGCGGCTCATTTAGTGTAGTAATTGTCGATTTATTATAGATCTTTGTTTTTCGTAGAAGTGATCAGAATGATGTGTCTTCAAGCCATAATCCTCCTCATCGTTATCTTGAATTTTTTTATAGAATAAAGGTGACAAACGAGCACACAGTCCACCTGATGTTAAGCGGATGCTGTGGCTCATAGACATATTTTTTATAACATTGGGTGACAAACGAGCACACAGTCCACCTGATGTTAAGCGGATGCTGTGGCCCATAGACATATTTTTTTATAACATTGGGTGACAAACGAGCACACAGTCCACCTGATGTTAAGCGGATGCTGTGGCTCATAGACATATTTTTTATAACATTGGGTGACAAACGAGCACACAGTCCACCTGATGTTAAGCGGATGCTGTGGCCCATAGACATATTTTTTTATAACATTGGGTGACAAACGAGCACACAGTCCACCTGATGTTAAGGGGATGCTGTGGCTCATAGACATATTTTTTTATGACATTGGGTGACAAACGAGCACACAGTCCACCTGATGTTAAGCGGATGCTGTGGCCCATAGACATATTTTTTTATAACATTGGGTGACAAACGAGCACACAGTCCACCTGATGTTAAGCGGATGCTGTGGCTCATAGACATATTTTTTTATAACATTGGGTGACAAACGAGCACACAGTCCACCTGATGTTAAGCGGATGCTGTGGCCCATAGACATATTTTTTTATAACATTGGGTGACAAACGAGCACACAGTCCACCTGATGGTAAGCGGATGCTGTGGCCCATAGACATATTTTTTATAACATTCGGTGACAAACGAGCACACAGTCCACCAGACGGTAAGCGGATGCTGTGGCCAATAGACATATTTTTTTATAACATTGGGTGACAAACGAGCACACAGTCCACCTGACGGTAAGCGGATGCTGTGGCCCATAGACATATTTTTTTTATAACATTGGGTGACAAACGAGCACACAGTCCAACTGACGGTAAGCGGATGCTGTGGCCCATAGACATATTTTTTTATAACATTGGGTGACAAACGAGCACACAGTCCACCTGACGGTAAGCGGATGCTGTGGCTGGGTGACAAACGAGCACACAGTCCACCAGATGGTAAGCGGATGCTGTGGCCCATAGACATCTTTTTTTATAACATTGGGTGACAAACGAGCACACAGTCCACCTGACGGTAAGCGGATGCTGTGGCCCATAGACATATTTTTTTATAACATTGGGTGACAAACGAGCACACAGTCCACCTGACGGTAAGCGGATGCTGTGGCCGTTTTTTTTTTATAACATTGGGTGACAAACGAGCACACAGTCCACCTGACGGTAAGCGGATGCTGTGGCCCATAGACATCTTTTTTTATAACATTGGGTGACAAACGAGCACACAGTCCACCTGACGGTAAGCGGATGCTGTGGCCATAGACTATTTTATAACATTGGGTGACAAACGAGCACACAGTCCACCTGATGGTAAGCGGATGCTGTGGCCCATAGACATATTTTTTTATAACATTGGGTGACAAACGAGCACACAGTCCACCTGATGGTAAGCGGATGCTGTGGCCCATAGACATCTTTTTTTATAACATTGGGTGACAAACGAGCACACAGTCCACCTGATGGTAAGTGGATGCTGTGGCCCATAGAATCCACATTTATCTTCAATTAAGAATCAAAATGCAGATTCGTTGTCACCCCTAAGGACTAAGATGGAATGCCTCGTTTCTAGTAAAGTACGAATATGGGTCTCCGGATCTCTAGCTTCTATTTTACGCTGGTATTCTATGAGAGCGTGGTCCTTCCCCGGTCGGGCCGGCCCATTCGTGCTATATAATATAGCTGCAACGTGGCTCTACCACGCATGAATGCTAAGATTTTGTGAAGAATTGTTCGCAATTAGTGTCATAGAAAAATATTTTTACTCTAGACTTTTTCAAATAACGCAATTAATGTGTTTTATTCAAGTATTTTGTACTAATATAACAGCGGCCATTGGGCTAAAAGTTAAGTGTACAATATAAACTGCGAACATAAAAGTCGTCGTGATTTCGAATCCGCCGTTCGACTTCTGTCGAGAACCATTCCTAACACACACAAGTGGTTGATTGAAAAATTACTAATGTTCGTATTATTATTTAATAATATTTCCATTTGTTTCATTTATGGAAACAAAATAATGGTTTTGTTAACATATAAGCAAGTACTATTCGTCGTTCAATGAAACTCAACGGACCAAAAATTTACATTTAAAAGCTTAGGGCTTAACCATGACATTAGAACGTTGAACACGTCAGTCCCTTAGTGAAGATGGGTGCTGTAAAGCTCTTCAAATGTTGAGAATTAGAAATAAGTTTAATAAAAACGCAAAACAATCTCAATTTTATTTCTAATTTTGAAATATTCAAGGTCTTGGAGTTTGTTTTCATCATATTTAGTGGACAGTGAACTTGTAATGGGTTATAATAATCATGATAATTATTAGAATTATATATTTTCTTTTAATTTTAGTTTTCGCTTGGACCGCGAAATGGCAGTAATCCATTCTAAATGACGGTCTCAAATCTCACAGCTGGGGACCACCGTTGCCACTGCGGGGTATCAGTAGAGAGAGAATACACTCACCAATCGGCTAGCACCACTCAGTGCTTTATACATCTTTTGAGTGTTGAATCTTTTTTTTTTTTTTTTTTTTTTTTTTTTTGCGCCCGAAGCAATTAAAGGGCTACCCTATACGTAGGGAGGCGGAAAATGCATTACGCATACCACGATAGCCGGTCTATCGTGGTTATGAGGGGCTCACTGTCCTACCGGGGACCCTAAGTGATACCCTCTAAAAACCGCCTTTGGGGACAGGCAACCGGCTGATTAAGCTCTATTGTGCCTTATCATGAGCGACCCTCTTTTGGGAAAAGAGGGCGCAGGCGGCTAAGTGCCGCTGAGGGAGTGCCTACGAAGGCAAATTAATGTTAGATATTACAATAATTTTATTTAATTAGAGTTGGCCTGAGCCGCCAGGAGACAGTTCAGGTCGTTTGAAAGTTTATTAGGCGGGTCCGAGAGAGAGTTTCTCGGCCTGCGGACACGATAGCGAGAGGGGGGGTGGGGCTGCATAAGAAGCTGCCTCACGAATTAAATGGTTTGGGTGCGACTCTGAGGCTTTGAAGAAGTTCTCAGAGAGTTTTTTAAGAAATTGTTGAATTGTTGGGAGCTCTAAGTCCCGATGAAGGTCGGCATTACGGACGTACCATGGTGCGTTCGCAGCTCGACGACAGAAGAGGTTCTGAACTATTTGGAGTTCATTTAAAATGTTAGGGTTTGCGTGGGCAAAGACGGGGCCCGCGTAGGAACTGTTGAATCTTTTCACACGTCGAGTTTTATACTGTTTTGAACTGTTATCGGGAAGATTCTGCAGCCCATCTCCCGCTTCAGATGTTGATGGTGTTGATTTTTAGATTATTTCCACTAAATTTCGTTGACTTTGATTGGTTCATAATCAAGTACCTGGATGACTGATGATTTTTTAATGGAAATCGCGTTTTTTGTAAATTATACTTAGATACAAATTACATACTGATGAAATATGAATAAAATTTTTCGATCTTCTCGATCATTATTTTTCGTGTTTTAAAAAATATACGAAAAAAGGGCTCTAAATAATATATTTTCCCACAAAAAAAAGGAACTTGAAAAAAAGGAAACAAAGTCAGACCGGAGACATTTGACCTCGAACCGGCGTTCTATGATTTCAGGATCGCCCGATATAGCTGTTTTAACCTTTTAGGCGTCGGCAAAATTTACTTTCGTATTCTAATGATATTGTAGCCTAAAAACGTAGATAAAGAGACATTTTCTAAAAATGAGTCCTAGCTAGATCGATTTATTGCCCCCTAAACTCCCTGCATACTTAATTTCATGAAAATCGTTGTAGCCGTTTCCGAGATTCTGATTATATACAAGAATTGCTCGTTTAAAGGTATTGGAATATTGGATATATAGAATCAAATTTCGTTTTTATAGAACACGCTCAGGGGCAACTTCTCTTGACTGTTTAAGATTAACGTACAAAGTGACAATGACAAACGATTTACAAATTTTGTCATTAGAATGATTGAGATTCGAGAATGGGAGCGAGCATCTGCGACCAGCGTCAAACTTTTTATCAAATATTTTCTTGTCGTTATCGACATAAATATTAATCACTGGATAAAATTTACGATCTTGACATAGATAAAATAATTATTTGATTGTTATATATTTTATTTTTGATATAATAGATAAATAACGGATTTGATATAAAATAACCTTTTGGAAATTAAAGATGTTAAAAGATATTAAAAATAATGATATTTATTAACTTTTAAAATTGAAACAGATTAATTCTAGGTATCTTACGGCTCCAACGATTTTCATATTTAGTGTCCAGGGGGTTTCGGGGGCATAAATCGATCTAAATAGGATTTGGTTTTATAAAATATCGTTTTATCCGTGTTTTCAGGCAATGAAAAACTGCTACAATATCGTTAGAGTAAGAAGGTAAATTTTCGATGGCGAGTTAACGATTAAAATAGGTAGTCCCGAAATCATAGTACCTTGGTTCGAGTCCTGTTTTCGGTTCGACTTTTTTCCTTTTTTTCAAGTTCCCTTCTTTTTGAGAAAATCTATTATTTCGAGCCCCTTTTTTAGTATTTTTTAAAAACACGAAAATTTAAATTAAACTAATTGCACTCATGATTTTTTTATTCAAACAACCAGTTCAGTTTTTTCTATTATGTCGGTAAGATCAAAAACATTATTCATACTTCATCAGTATGTAATTTGTATATAAATATAATTTCCAAAACACACGATTTCAAAAAAAACTATCTTCCATCCAGGTACTGCTATCATTATGTTTACTAAAACTAGAACTACTGGAATTAAAAATTCAAATAAGTGATTAAGCAATTCGTTGTTGAAACCTTATTCATAAAGTAGTAAACAATTTGCAGTTACAAAGGAGGAAACATTTGATTCAAATAGATAGGAGATAGAAAAATACGTAAGTACGTAATACGTAAAGAGTATAGGAATGCAGTTGAAAACTCATTTCGATGCAAATTCATAAAGAAAAACGGGCACAAAATAGTACTGTTTCGCAATCTTTGCTTTGCTTGGAGACGTCTGCAGTTTCAATGGCGTATTTGAAAGGAAAAATAAACCACAAAGCGAACGTCACTACTCCTTTTTAGCTGGCGTAACTTCTGGCGACTATGCAAGCCGTGCCTTGTTTATTCATTGAATGTCTTGTTGACACTTATCAACTGGAATATTTTATAAATGGTTATATTTAATTTAGGGCTGATTTTAAAATCATCAAATTAAGTTCATAGGATAAAAGACAATAGTTGAAGTTGCAGCAAAACGAATAAAAAAAAGTTAATATTTTAATTTTTATATTTAATCAGGTTATAATTTATTCTATAGAAATTATTAATTATTTATTAAAAAAATATATATTATTCATTGTTCACGATTGACAAATTACTATTAAAAATCAGTCCTTAATCGAAATCGAATCGAAAAAAAATGTATGATAGAATCCATCCAATTTCCTCCATTGCAACCTATAAAAGTTACCAGCTGAACATGTCCCTTCCATAGGAGTTTGTCATATTGGAAACACTTACCAGGCGAATTGGCAATAGCAGTTTTTATTTTTAATTGTTTAATAAAAATCTTCCTAAGGGAAACCTAACTACCTAAATGATGAACTACCGAATGGAAGACGCTGACGACCATCTCCTCGTGGTTTCCTTCTGTCGTCCTTACGACACCTACGGGACGATATGGATATGGATATTCATACACTATCATAACGCGGTTTAAGAATATAGAATGAAGATGTGGAAGTGGAAAATATTGACAAGATCATCATCATTCTCTAAACCATTTCCCATTATCTGGGGTCGGCGCAGTAAATCTTCTTGTTCCATTCCTCTCTATCAGCCGTCATTTCCATACTTACTCCTTTCATTCTCATATCACTCTTCACGCAATCGATCCATCTTTTATTCGGCCTTCCTCTGCCCGTGTGTCCCTCCACATTCATATTCAACACTCGTTTTGTGACATGACTTTCATCCCTCCGCATCACATGCCCAAACCATGCCAATCTGCTTCCTCTCACCTTTTCTACCACTGGCGCTACTTTCAGGCTTCCTCTTATATACTCATTCCTTATCTTATCCATCCTTGTCACACCACACATCCATCGTAACATTCTCATTTCATTCGCATGCAGTCTATTTTCATCCTTCTTCTTGACGGCCCAGCATTCACTTCCATACATGACGACAGGTCGGATGATCGATTTGTAAATTTTCCCCTTCAGCCTTATTGGCATTCGGGGATCGCACGTTGTGGCTGTGACCTGTCGCCATTTCATCCACCCTGCGTTAATCCTATGCTGCACAGCTCTATCTATTCCGCCGTCGCCTTGAATGAGGGAACCGAGGTACTTGAATTCTGAGCAGGTAGGCAGTATAGCGCCATCCAACGACATGGGTACAGGACTGGAAAGACCGCCGAAATCACAGCACAGATATTCGGTTTTGGATCTGCTGATCTTCAAGCCAACACTTTCCAGCCTCTGTTGCCACCCCGTCAGTCTGCTCTGTACCTCGATGCCTTCTTCCCCGACAAGCACGATGTCATCGGCAAAGAGCATGCACCAGGGTGCCTCATCCTGCAGGTCCGACGTCAAAGCGTCCATAATCAGTAGGAAGAGGTAAGGGCTCAATGCCGACCCTTGGTGCAGCCCTACCGCCACATCGATACTGCCCGTAGTTCCCGCGGCAGATCGTACACATGTACGGGATGCTCTGTACATAGCACGGACTAACCTCACATACTTCCCAGGCATACCTTTCATCTTTAACGCCCACCACAAAACCTCACGGGGAACCCGATCGTACGCCTTTTCAAGGTCGACAAAAACCATGTGCAGATTTTTGTGCACGCGCTTGTACTTTTCGCACAATTGGCGTAATGTGAAAATGGCATCTGTCGTACCTCGACCGGGCATGAATCCGAACTGGTTTTGTGTTATCTCACACTCTTCTCTCATTCTTTTCTCTATTATTCTTTCCCAGACTTTCATCGTATGTGACATGAGTTTTATTCCCCGGTAACTGCTGCAGTTTTGAACGTCTCCTTTGTTTTTAAAAATGGGGACCAGTATACTACTGCACCATTCCTCAGGTATTTGTTCTTCCTGCAACAATTTACCGAAAAATAAACTCAACCACTTCCATCCATCCGCACTCAGCAACTTCCACACTTCTACTGGTATTCCATCTGGGCCGACCGCCTTCCCATTCTTCATATTCCTAACAGCCATTTTTACTTCTTCCACACTAATTTCTCTCACTAAGCCCATATTCACTGGTGGGTTTTCAAGCATACCATTCCATTCATTCTCCTCATTCATCAATTTCTCAAAATACTCCTTCCATCGCTTCTTTATACTTTCATCGTCAGTCAAAATCCTTCCAGAATCATCTTTTATACATTTTACATGTGAAACATCTCTTCCATTCCTTTCTCTCGCTTTTGCAATTTGAAAAAGTCGTTTTTGACCTTCGGGGCTTTCAAGGGACCGATATAATTTCTCTTGCGCCTCTGCCCTACAAATAGCAACTTCCTTCTTTGCTCTCTTCTTACATTCTTTATACGCCCCTCTCTTACTTTCTTTTATAGAATCATTCTGGTCTTCTACGCTCTGCCATTCTTTAAAGGCATTTTTCTTTTCTCTCAAAAGTTCTCTAATACTTTCACTCCACCACCACCCATCCTTATCTATCATACGCTTCCCTTTTGTTTCTCCTAACACCTTCCTTGCCACACTTCGGATACAATCAGCCATTTCCTTCCAGCACTCATTCACACTCATTCCTTCCATATCACCCATCTCTATCATCTTGTTTACAACTAGCTCTCTAAATTCACTTGCATACTCCTCCTTATGCAACAAATGCCACTTTATTTTGGGTGGGGGACGATCCTTATGTTTGTTGAGGCGAACAGTTAAGCAGATGTCAGCCAGCAGAATACGGTGCTGGGATATTAAGTCTTCACCTGGAAGCACTTTGCAGTTTTTTACACTCTTGATTTGGTTCCGTCTTATCAGAAGATAGTCGATCTGTGTCGCGTGGTGGCCACTTTTATAAGTAACAAGATGCTGATCTCGTTTTTGGAACCACGTGTTTACTACAGCCAGGTCGAAAGCACATGCTGCTTGCAGAAGAACTTCCCCCTCACGGTTCCGCACTCCGTACCCCCATCCACCGTGTACTCTTTTATACCCGTCATTCACTCTCCCTACATGTCCATTAAAATCTCCTCCCATATAAACATCCTCACTCTCAGGTATTCCCATCATCATACAATCAAATTCCTCCCAAAACTTCTCTTTCACACTCTCTTCACAGCCTGTTTGCGGAGCATACACACTTACAACATTCACTACTTTGTTTTCAATCATTAATTTAACAACTATCATTCTGTCATTTACTCTTTTCACATCTGTCACTCGTTCTTTCATTCCACTATCTAACACAACTCCTACTCCATTTCGCTTCCCATCACTTCCACAATAATAAAACTTGTATCCTTCCCCAATCTCTCTTGCTTTATTGCCCTTCCATTTTGTTTCCTGCAAACAGGCAACATTCACTCTTCGTCGTTTCAAAACATCTGCTAACTCTCTTCCTCTTCCAGTCATCGTACCTACATTCCAGCTTGCAAACCTCACTCTGACATTCTTCTCTCTCCGGGCTCGCCTCTTACGTCGCACCCGCTCCGTAAGGTGCGACAACCCTTGCCCACTTCCCACAGGAGCCGGGTGCTGCCCCTGCGCGTCGCCTGCGGGGTACGCCCTAGCCCTGTCATATATCCCACAACTCGTAATATTCATAGGTTTACTGCATGGGATTTGGCAAAAGTTTTACAGTCGGCCGCCTGCCTGACACCAACCCTCTTTGGGTATGCTATTGTTGGTAGAGGAAGCTACCACTTTGGGAAAAGGAAAAAGAAGGTTGGGGGTAGGAGCGCAGGTGTAAGGATACTGTTATCTCGGCAGGAAAGGTATGAGAATAACAGTAGCTCGGGGAGCCGGGGTCGCGTACCCGTATTCCATAACAGGATCACCGGAAAGGTAGACCAGCATGAAAACCCCCTGACTATAAATATTGACAAGATATTACGCGCAAATTTCAATAGCCTCGTTATCAAATCTGATGTAATGGTGTGGACGATCTTGAACATGTTCACACACTGCGGACTCCTCCCGTGACTATAAGTGCTGTAAAGCACCCGAAACGTCGAGAATTAAAAAATAAGTTTAAAATAAGTTAATATAACGGAATAAAAATCTGTATAAATAGTTTAATTCACTGTGTAGTGTTCACGTAAATTTAAGAAATAATTGTGTAATTTTTTTTTTGTTAGTAATTGTTGTTTATCTGACTTGATTTTGTTTATTATTTCTTGAATTTATTTAATAACAAGAACGCAATTTTTTGATAAATCTAAGAACTAATAGCAATTTTGTATGAAGAAATGTTTTAATTTTTAGTCGTTGAGTTATATGTACTACGTACTAGAGAAGCTATTCCAAACAAAAAATGTGCACTACTCTGTATCCGCACATGCGCGGGAAATAGTAGAGTCGCGCATGCGCAGTTCATATAAACGCGCGAAAATTGTCATAATAAATAATTGTTTATTTAGAATTGTATTGTTAGTCGAGTACATTTTTTTTTATTTTGTTTGTGCTAATTTAATATAAAATTATTATTAGCGCCGCTCCGCACTGCATGAATATCGAAGCCACAATAACAGGTGTACGGATTGAACATTAAAAGAAATGGAATTATGTAAAAAATACATTTAATAAACAGTATTTTAGCTTTATGTAATAGGAATTTCTTTCCATTTATTTCGTTGTGAATAAAATAAAATAAAATAAATTTCCGTATTGACATAGGAATATAATTTTTAATGATTTTAATAAATGCAAACTTTAGGAATACAGTCCCTCGTAGCATAGCAATGGCCTAATGTTATTGTAAATCAATCAAATTATAAATCAAGCAAAGTAAGGAATCAAAAAATATAATCGTGTAATTTTATAAACAAAACCGAGAAGTTGACTTTATAGAACTTAACAAGCAAGACAATATCGCTTTTAAATCAC
Organism: Parnassius apollo; assembly: GCA_907164705.1. Lineage (NCBI taxonomy): Eukaryota > Metazoa > Arthropoda > Insecta > Lepidoptera > Papilionidae > Parnassius > Parnassius apollo. The sequence goes on along the minus strand of CAJQZP010000160.1, from coordinate 2,747,074 downwards.
AATATTAACCTTAGGTACTCCATTCAGCCTAATTTAGAAGGTGAAATAAAAGGCAATTAATTTCATGGATTTTGATAAAATGAATGCTATCCCTTATTTAAAGACCTCTTATTAGCAAAGCAGGGATTATCAATAAGGAATCTTGAAACGGTTTCAAAATCAGAACGGCTAATAATTTGCTTTACATATCGACTGTAATTTATTGTATTTTAAATGCTAAGTCGAAAATAAACAAAACTTCAAATACCAAACAATCAATATTAGTAATACTAATACGTATATCAAGAACTAACCCTTTGTACACTTTTATTTATTTGAATGAATTGAAAACAAAGAACATATAGCTGATAGCTCCGGATGATTGCAGTTTGTGAACATGTACAGGATCGCGCCCGCTACTAAATTAGGTTTAATACACCACAAATCCTCACAAAGGAACACTGATTCCCCCATGGATGATTCACGAGACTATTGAAATCGAAAAACATCCTAATTTTAAAAGAGCTATTATCTACTTGGGATCCTATAAATGATAATAGGATTTATTTCTTATTACCGCACGTATATTTATTAAATATCTTATCTTTTGGAATTATAATTATATACTACATTTACAATACTACATTTATAACAATTTTAATTATTTTGTCCGCCGCACTGCCCCAATTTGTGTTTGCAGACTTCAGATGTCATTTTCGAAACATTATTTTTAATTTTTTAGACATGTAGGCTTACTGACGACGTTTTACTTCGTCGACGAATGAAAAATTACTATTAACAATTTCATTGATGCCGTTAGAGATCGAATCCTGATTACTAGCGTACTATTAAATTTAGAACGAACGCTTAGCCACTGAGCTATCACGGCTCTCTTTACTCGTATTATATCTCTTGTTGTAAAACCTCGGCATTCCCTTCTACTCTATATGATTTGAGAAATTGATGTGAAACAACTTCTTATTTCTATAGTGTCGATCCAGTGTTAAATAAAAATTAATCGGCAATAAACATTATGTTAAATAAAATAAAATGTATTGAAGAAAAATTATTCTTCTATATTCGATAAATCATATCTTATGGTAAATGATGACAAATGCAACTTGTTACAAAACTACGAGTGGGTGTTATATTTTACTTTGTTTTTTGAGTCATCTCTAGGAATAAAAACCAAAAATATATAAAAATGTAATACAATCTTTAAACTACAGTGTACTTTTTCGTCTTTTTGAGATTATTTTCCGTGACTCATTGTGTGTTTTCCCAATGACTCATGGTTTGGTACTAGTATAATTATTTCGCTGAAAGGGAACGTCAAGATTACGAGCGACGTCCGGAAAAGTTAATTTTTCATTCGGGAAATCGAAAAGTTTACGTTTATTCGATTAAAGAATCTCGGCATTATGTTAAAATTTTTGCTATCGCTTCACAGGCCTCCTTTCATTTCTGGTAGGGAGCAATTTGATTACTAAATAGGGCTCAAATCACGGGTCGAGCTAAAGTTAATTGGGTTTTTCTGTCAAGAAATTCTAAATAGCAGCCTAAAGGCAGAAATTTGGCAATATTTCACACTCGTGCCTCAGAAAGCACGCGAAGCAGTTGTTGCTGCGATGTGTCACTCAAGTCCAGGTCCCCTAGTCCTATAGGATTGCCGCCCCATCGGGCTATGAGAGTGATGGAATAGAGAGACTACTTATGCTGGGGCTCGGCTATCAAAGGAGACTCCTTTGATACTGGCTGCCATGCCCAAAATTCGGTCTGAAGGATATGATGGACCAATAAGTCCGACGCTACGGACTGCTCCAATGCGTGTTGATGAACTTCACATGTACGAGGGGTGATCCAAAAGTAATGATAATCGGTTACTTCAGGTCCGCATGAAAATCCAAAAAAAAATATTTTTTGCTTGCTTATATACTCACTACGTCAACCTAAAAAAAATCATATAAATAGATCACGATTTCCGGGAGATACATTCATTTGAATACGAACTGTCAAAGAGATAACATCAACATGGAGAAAAACGAAATTAGAGCTGTCATCCAGTACCTCTGTTTGAAAAAAATGTCTTCAAAAGACTTACACAGTGACTTAGTGGAAGCATTATGGGACTCTGCTCCTCCATATTCTACAGTTGCACGCTGGGACAAGGAGTTTAAACTGGGCAGAACATCCACTGAAGATGAACATCGCGAAGGACGCCCATCCACGTCCCTCACTGAAGACAACGTGAAAAAAGTCGAAGATGTTGTGTTGGCAGATCGAAGAGTGACCATCAGGCATGTAGCTGAGGTCACAGGGATCTCATATGGCAGCGTTCAAAGAATCATTGCGAACGAGTTGCATATGAAAAAGGTCTCTGCGCATTGGGTACCCAGAATGTTAACCGACGAGCAAAAGAAAAATCGAGACCTGGATCCACCATTTTGATCCTGAAACGAAACAACAATCGATGACTTGGAAGCGAGCCTCCTCACCGACGCCAAAGAAATTTAAAGTTTCAAGTTGGGAGGGAAGGGTTATGACATCTGTTTTTTTGGGACGCTCAAGGCATAATTATGGTGGAATATTTGGAAAAGGGAGCCCACAGACCAAATAAGAAGATTACGGGAGGCCATTAAGGAAAAAAGACGCGGCAAACTGCGAGCTGGAGTGCTGTTTCACCAAGACAACGCACCGGCTCACAAAGCCGCAGTTGCGATGGCTGCCATTCAAGAAACGGGATTCGAACTGCTCGAACATCATCCCTATTCGCCAGATCTAGCTCCTAGTGACTTCTACTTCTTTCCTCGGCTCAAGGAATGCCTCCGAGGCAAGAAATTCGAAGACGATAGCGAAGTAATGGTCACTGTTGAAGCGTTTTGGGAGGGTCAAGACAAAGAATTGTTTTCAAAGGGAATCCTGGGTTTAGAAAAAAGATGGACTAAATGTATTGATTTGTTAGGAGACTATGTAGAAAAATAAATTATTATTTTAACTTTAATTACCGTGTTTTATTTTCATTATCATTACTTTTGGATCACCCCTCGTATTTGACTTGTTTTTATTCCTCATGCAGCACACGGTGTTTTCTTTCACTGCTGGGCACTTAATGAAGCACAAATTATATATTGCCGCAGAATAAACTAAAAATTTTGACAGGCAAATTGTATTTACTATATATATATATATATATATATATATATATATATATATATATATATATATATATATATATTTTTTTTTATAGATCCTATTGAAAACGGTTTATATCGCGAAAATATGAAATAAATATGAAAACACATCATATATCGCTTAGAAGAAAAAGATATTCATATTAGATTTGTTGCTTTTAAACCCTTTAAGACTACCATATAGTTGTTGAATAAACACCATTTAGCTTCCTATTTAACTTACCAAAATTTGAAGTAGATATATTTAACTCACGTCTCTATTTGGGTATAGTTGTGTATTCTTATTATGCCGAATTTCAATCAATTATGCGAAAAATTCTCCGCGTTAAACGGTTGTGACTGACATACCGATAAACAGCATAGCGGAAGATAGTGTTGCTAAACTGAAGTCTCTAAAAATTTAGTTTTATAATGTTAGCACCATTGAATTTCACTATCTGATTATAATCTTTGATTTTTAATATTAGAAATCGGTGGGATCGATCAAAAATAAAATTAAAAATTAGACTGATTGACTTTGGAATTTCTAAACTGGTATTTAAGTCTGTCGAAATAAGTCTTTTGAAATATATAAGTATTTCCTACAGCAATCAATTTTGGTGTACCTATCATTATCTTTGAATAAGTAATTCTGAAAGTTTTCTGAATGTGTTTTAATATTAACAAGAAAATAAAAACGTAAAGTCATGCATACAAAACACTCCTGTGGCTTTAATATTTTCATAAATCTCGTCCAAACATCGCAAGTTAAGTCAATTCAAGAGCCTTTACATTTACTTTAAATTCTTACCAAATTAACCTCATTAAAAACGGTTGTCGAATTTACACTGTGCTGGGAAGATTTTAAGGCTCAAAATGCAATGAGTCCATTCAAAGTCCCATAAAACTCGCACGAGCCATATTTTGAAAAGAATATGTAATGAAGTTATGCTCGCAGTGAGCTTAATATAAACCTCTAGAGTATCAATGTCTTTATCAGGTTTCTTTTCGTCTTGTGCCTGGATTATTGACACGTTTTACACATTTTAGGATTAAAAAAATATAATTGACGATTCTATTTATATCTTATTTACCTTCGTAGTCTTGTATTTGAGTTTCTGGCTTTTAAGTCGTTGTTTTGTTGTTTCAATGTCCAAGTCTCATTATTAGTCTTTCATAATGTCTCTGCAGCAATAATATATGGGTTTCGAATGAGGGTGAATTTATGATTGTTTTCCGTACATGCTCCATTCGTTTTTGTCGTATAATGACAGTGTATTAACACTACGTAAATATTTGTTTGTTGTGGCACTATATTATACTAAGAACGAATAATAATATACGTATATATTAATAGTATTTATATAATTAATGCACCAAATAAGATTCATGTCGAAAATATTAGCGTCCGATAACCTTTAATTTTGGATATCTATTCTATAGAATATACTTAAGGCACCTGAATTTGCATAAATGCTATGCTTTTCAAAATTATTTAAACTTTATTTAGTTATTTTTCACCTCCAACAAAAGATCTCTTTGAAAGACCGGCCACGCACTTTAATTTCTCCCGGTGGTACAGTTGTTCATGGGCGGCGGTAGTCACTTACTATCGCTTACCAGTTGAGCCTAAGGCCTGAATTCCTCTGTCGCTGACGTCGGTCGCGCGTACGAATATTGGTTGTGTTCTATATGGCACCACACTGTGACGCTGACATCAGCGGCGCGCGAGTTGCTACGCGTCGCGTATGGCGCGCGTCGGTCTCGCTCGTCAGCGCCGCGTACGTCGGTCGACTGACGCGCTATAGAACGCTATGAGCGTTCTCACTCTGTTCCCGATCGTCGGCTAAAATGGTACGCGCGCGCGTATAGTCGCCATGAATCGTGTGATTGCCGAGGTGCGCCTACGTCCTGCATTGTGGGATTTATCTAATGAACTTTACAAAGATCGCGATGCCAGAGCAAAATTTTGGTTACAAGTTTTGAAGCACTGTTTCCGGATTACAATAATGAGGGCGATGATAAAAAAAGGAGATCGATAAGTAAAAGATAACGTGTTTATAATAATTTTATCAGATATACATGTGGAATGCGGGTAGGGAAACATAATTTTTGTCTTATTCTACCCCGCGTCCGCGCGCGACTGTCCTGCGAAATGTAACGGCCCGTTCACGACTTCGGTCTTAGCGGCGCGCGGCGTGGCGAGCGGGGCGGTGTCGGTGAGCGGTGCATTTTCGTGACGTGCTTCAAACATTTTTATACTTTTGATCTTACCGCTCGCCGCCCCGCGCTTAGCTACCGCTCACAGCGGCAAGGTCGTGAACGGGCCGTAAGCCGTTGGGACGTCTTACATTTCGCAGGACAGTCGCGCGCGAAGTTGTTCCACTATAGCTGGCTTATGCTATATCAGGGTTTGAAGGTTCATGAAAAATACACACACAACACTACACTAATTGTACCTACACGTTCAATAATGTCCATACACAAAAGTTTTATGTAGAAAAGACAATTTAAAACAAGAGAACACACGGATTACAATAAAATCTGTCGTTGTCCGTTCCACGTCGTTGGCAGGAATGCGCAATTAGCGTGGGTGTGTAGATGCAATTTCTTAGTAAATATACTGGTTTTGCCATGGCAAAGAACCTTCCGATGAAATAAAGTAGTTAGCGAATAAGTCTCTTAAATTATCTCCTGTCCGATTCATAATGTTATAGCTGTTTAGAGAAACATTTTCTAAACCAACAATTGACATAGTATCAATAACATCATATCCATCACGTACTTTTATAAAGTTATGTAATACATAATATGCTTTGACTATTTTGATGCTGTTAATCAATGAAGTCCTCATAGGCCTGTGAAATACTTCAAATTAAAAACTTGGTACAACAGACATAATACCAAAAGTAGATTCTATGTAGCGTCTTGCCCTACTAAGACGGTAGTTGAATATTTTTTTCTTGTGAGTCATATTACTACGAGCGTATGGTCTTAAAATATGACGTGATATTCCAAACGCTGCATCCCCTACAATCATGTAAGGAAACGGTGTCCGGCTGTTATCTACTTGTCTCGGTTCTGGTAGGTTTATTACGCCGCTTTGTAATTTTGCATACAAGTTACTGTCCCTAACTATTATTGAGTCAGAATCTGTTCCACAAGCACTCACATTAATATACTTAAAACAGTAATTAGCGTCACACATAGCCAACAGAACAATTGAATAATATTTTTTATAATTACTGAATAAACTTCCACTGAATGCAGGGCAAATAATACGGACGTGCTTGCCATCTATCGCTCCAACACAATTCGGAAAACTTGCTCGTGATTCGAAACCCTCAGCGATTCTCAACCAATCTTCATGTGACGAAGGCAGTCTTAAAGTTTCGTCGTACAGAACATCCCAAATTTTTGTACACACTTCTGTAACAATTTTGCCAATAGTTGATTCTCCAAGCCGATAATGGTAATGTAGATCTATGTAGGTGTTGCCGGTCGCATGGAATCTGTAAAGTGTAATATGTATTAATTTTACTCTTTTTTCTTATTTTTTATTGTTTCAGAAAAAATTGTGCAGCAACGATGAAAAACTGCAAGAGATGCATATATGCGTTGCAAAAATGTCTTAAAAAATACTCCCTCAGGATCAGGAGGAAGTAAAAAAAAAGATGTACATATATTTTGAAGATACAAAATTTCTTGATAAAAACACCAAGCTGAAGTTGAGGATTCTATCGAAAGTAATCAGGCTACACCGAGCGCAATTAATCAGGATATCCCAAGCATGTCTAATCAAGACGTGCCAAGTACGTCCAGTCAAGACATACCAAGGAGCACAGGACTTGAAGTAAATACAGAATTACAGAAAAGTGTTGCTCAAGAAAATTCTACAGACTCTAATTTTCGTAATAAACATTCTAATAAAAATCAGCGAAAAAGAAAACATACTGACACTGATGAATTCGATAAAGAGGTGCTAATGATGTTCAAAGATAATGCCAAACTTTTTAAAAATGATGACATGAATTTTTTCATGTCTCTCCTGCCAATAATAGAAAAGTTTACAACGCATCAAAAATTGATTTTCCATTTTATTTATTTTTTTAAAAAAATTGATTTTTTTGCATATTACTAATTTCCATTGCTCAAAAAAGTAATGGAAATTAGTAATATGCACAATCCATATGAAATAACCAGTAGACCGAATTCTTCAAATTCGTATTTTTCTCAACAGTCTGAATCGGTTTTACACAGTCAAGATCCGATCAACGTACATGAATATGAAACTTTCCCTGATATATCAAATACCATTTCACAAGAATGTGTAATGTACCAAGAATGTCCCACTACTTCTTATACATCAAACTCCGGATCCCAAATTATTTCTCAAGGATACCAAACCATTCATGGCATTACTTAGAAAGCCAATGAAGACTAGTAAAATGTGCCCTGCAACAAAATAAATAACTACTTATTCTTTTTTATAAAAAATAATAAAAAGCTTATATGAAATATGTATTGTTTTCTTTCTTATTATTTATGTTCCAATAATAGATTGATATTGTGTAACTCACCTCAATGTAACAGCAAGTCGTTCCACTGGATGTATAACTTCTCGATATATGGAGCAGTGTTTCAGGTGATTTTCTAACTTTGATAACAGTTCATCAAAAGATTTTACTTTAATTCTAAAATAATTAAAGAACTTTTCCTCGTCCTGATGTAGCTTTTCAAATAATGTAGAAAATTCACCATTCGTCACCCTATCAGCAACAATTGGGTGAATGTGACATCTTTTTCTCCGCTTGCGTAAGTATGCTGTTGCAACTAAACAATTTATAAACGGATTCATAACCATCCCGAATCCACTTGGAGACGCCTGTACCGTGGAGCGGTCGGTATCGCACTACGGATGTTTTCATTGGCGCTGATGGTCAGCGCGCTACGCGACTAACGGTACGCTACCGACGTCAGCGACAGAGGAATTCAGGCCTTAGGCCGGTTTCAGAGCTCGACCGACCGTCGGTGCGTACGTCGGTCGCGCTTGCCTTTTGTATGAAAATTCACAAGTCGTTACAGTGCTCGACCGACCGTACGCACGCGTATATAGTTACGCGCTGCATACGAGGACCGTCGGTCGAGCGCGTCTGCATGCGTACCGTCGGTCGACCGACGCGCTACGGAAACATGTTGACGCGTTCAGTCCTACACCGACCGTACGGATGCGTGTAACATCGTCAAGAAAATCAAACCTAAACTTTCATAATATTTTATGATTTTATAGGTATTAAGTAGTGTTAGTGATGCATGGCATATGTCGACACCGAACACCTCTTGGATGTTTTAAGTTGTCTTGTAATTTCACTGACAATTTATCAAATTTTTTGATTGAAATTCTAAAGTAATTAAAAAAATGTTTCTTCTTCTTTGTGCAATAAAGAATATAAAGTACTAAATTCCCCTTGAAGTGCTCTTTGGGCGACGATTGGGTGATCCCGATATCTACGTCTTCTGTTCCTTATACGTTTACGAACATAGTAAGCAGCAATTGAACAATTAACGGCGTCCATTTCGTGAACGTGTTTGTGACTGTACCAGTCCGGCCAGTTTCGTTGCTCAGGAAAGCTCTGAACGCTACAAACTGACGATCGGTTATGCGTATCGTCAGGACCGATGGTACGCACTGCTTACGCTCGCTTGTCCCCTCCTATGTAAAAAAAACATGTTAACCCTTCCCTATCTACTTTACAAATATTGTCTGTATCATGGAGTCGTTTTACATTCATTGGACAAATACTCACCCAAGTAACACATCAAAGCAGTATAACGGCTGACTTACAGCATTTCTGTGTCCTTTGCGAATTCTGAGTTGGTTCTATATATTACGGCTACTGTAACGCTTATTTGGGCACAAATTATACGGCTTTATATCAAATAGGTTCACAATAATTGTTTAACTGCATTACAAGTGCATTATATCAGCATTATTGTGATGAAAGAAGGTATCAATCGCGTGAAAGGAGTATTATTATGGTCAATAAAGTTGCCATTGTATAAAAGAAGCATTATTACGGCCAATGAAGTTGCCAATCGCATTACAGAAACATTTACACTATACTAGCATAATTATCGTAAGTGAAGATGTTAATTGCATTACAAAAGCTTCAGACTAGTTTCAGACAAGTTTCATAATGATTTCTTAAAATTACCGTTGTTCTATGGGGAGTTTTTTCTGTTAAGTTTAGATTTTTATAGATTAGGTAACTCGACATTAACTTGTTACTTATTTATAACACTGTAAATAATTTACCTTAAACCTGCTTTACCCTACTTCTTAACACCACATGGAAAGTAAAAGCCATTAAGTCCTAAGAATCGATTATGATTCGTCAGACGTTTGTACGACACGCAACGTAAATTGAAAATTAAAAGCATTCGCATTAATAGCTCAACCTTTTCTTCATGGTAACAACGTCAGCGTAATGTAAAATCACTGTAAGTCTGATATTTTGCTTTTAACGTATTTTTTTCATCATGGGTTATATTATGATATTTTATTTCTATTAATATTTATTTTTCTTATTTAAAGAAAAACTAGCATTCATTAATTTATTTATCATTCATTAACATTATATTTTATGATTTGGTAATTTTAAACTATCGCGGTCCCCTCGGTTTTTGGCTCTAGAAAATCGAATAATAATCCGATTTCGATGACTTTTTTTAAATCTTCATTTTTACGGCGGATTTACGAAAAAAAATTACAGGAATAAAAGACATATTAGTTTCAGGGCCTTAAATGTTCATGAAAATGCATTAATTTACGTATAATTGTTGGTAACTTTTTTACAAATAATGGAATGATTTTGTTATACGGAACTTTCAAACTTCAATAGGTAGAGCAAAATTTCTACCAAATTATTTTATATTTTTTGCGTTTAAATGTTTATATGTTTATTTTTGTTAATTGATTTGCGTTTGAATGTTTTATTATTGATTAACCGATTTTGATATAACAAATACTAAATATTATTTGAAAATACGCTTTATTCATTATCTCATGAAAAAGCTTTAGTCATTTTATTAGTCTAAATAAGCATGACGTTCACAATTTCCTTGCATTTACGCTTTACAATCCTATTTTGTTTGTAATTTAAAAAATCTCTTGTAAAAATTTGAAAATCTATAATTAAATATCGACAAAGTGATTAGCGCCAACACTTTTTTGATACCGAATATCGATAATTACTAGTTAACAGATTTGTCCTTTGTATTCGTCTAATGTAGTACCTTGATGAGAAATTTCAAGTTTATACGTAACCTAGAAATAGTCTAGGTTTTAATGAGTGAACCTTTAATATGATCCTTTAAGTAAAAAATTGGAACTTTTGAGCTATGCGGGATCGAGAGTGGAATGAAATGGTTCATGTATATATGTATACTCTGCCGGTGCATCGTGCTTTTCTTTTCAGAACTTGCTGACACACTGGCACATTATGAAATTAAAGTTATGAAGAGTGCACGCCTTGCAATACATAACGCAGTGTTGGTACCGACTTTGTTATATGGCAGCGAAACCTGGGTATGCCAGAAGAAGCATAAAAGCAAGTTGAATGCAGTGGAGATGCGATCTCTTCGTAAAATGTGTGGCGTTACCATAGCCGACCGAAAGCCAAACGAAGAGATTCGCAATATGGCAGGATTGAAAGATGACCTTATCACAAAAATTGATAGGGGCGTACTCCAATGGTTTGGGCACGTTGAACGAATGAGTGAAGACCGAATGGTGAAGAAAATATATAGAGCGAAAGTAAATATTAAAAGGTGTTGAGGTAGACCGAGACTAACTTTCGAAGACCATGTGAGCAAATTGCTCGAAGAGGGGAGGGTCAAGAGTACTCGGATACCTAGACGTGCATGTATGAAGAAGTTAATGAACCTGAAAGAAGCGAAAGAGGTATGTAAGGATCGTGACACTTGGCGATCTGTTCTCTCTGGCTACCCCGTTAGGGATTGTGCGTGAAGATAAAGGAAAGGAAGGAAGGAAAGGAAAGTTATTTCACAAATTAGTACCGATGACAGAATTGTTCATTATGTAGATGTAGATATGCGCTATGTACGTATTCGTATATTATATGGTGATATTATTACGTGAATATACAAGATGACACAAGGAATGAACATATATTTACGGTATGATACACGTAATCACGGATGTAGTACGGAATTTTCATTATTAGTAATCTACGTTCAGAATCATATTCTATTATTATAATATCTATTAGAGATATGTGATGACAATGATAAAACCTAATTTACAAAAGTTAGCATAGCGACAAAGTAATATTTATTACTATAGCCGATATCTACTATATCTAACAGAGAATTTATATTACTTGTTTAGAATATAAAAACTACATTTAATTTCTACTTTCCTGCATAACAATAGTAATAGGTATTAAGATTAGTTTAAATAATAAAAAATAATAATAATTTTAATCTGGAGGTAGCCGTAGTTAACTATGATATTGCAACGTCGAACACCTAGTCCCCTCCGTGACCATGGGTGCTGTAAAGTGCTCGAAACTTCGGGAATATAAAATAAGTTAATATACGCGATAAAATCCATAAAAAATAGTTTTATTTAAATATGTAGTATTCGCGTTGATGTAAAAAATCCCATAAAAATAGTTTTATTTAAATATGTAGTGTTCGCGTTAATGTAATAAATCCCATAAAAATAGTTTTATTTAAATATGTAGTGTTTGCGTTAATGTAATAAATCCCATAAAAATAGTTTTATTTAAATATGTATTGTTCGTGTTAATGTAATAAATCCCATAAAAATAGTTTTATTTAAATATGTAGTGTTCGCGTTAATGTAATAAATCCCATAAAAATAGTTTTATTTAAATATGTATTGTTCGTGTTAATGTAATAAATCCCATAAAAAATAGTTTTATTTAAATATGTAGTGTTCGCGTTAATGTAATAAATCCCATAAAAATTGTTTTATTTAAATATGTAGTGTTCGCGATAATGTAATAAATCCCATAAAAAAGATTAGTGTTAAGGAGATGTATGCGTAATAGTTGTTAGCTTTTGTTGTTATAAATAATGTACAATAATAACTAGGTTATCAAAATTTAGAAAAAATAGTTATTACAAAACGTAAATATATATCCTTTCTTGGAAACTTATGAATAAAATATCAGCGAATATTTCTTTATTTATAACCAGTTTTACTTAAATCATATACAAAAAACCCGCAGCATTATAATGATACTATAATGGATGCCATACACGATCGAGATTACCGTCAAGTTTGCAACGCGCTTAAAGCGGCGTCCAGTTTGCAGTGCATCCATATAGACCACTCACGTTCAAGTTCGCCGTCCAGTTTGCATGATGTCGTACCAATTGAAACCATGGCGTCACCAATGACGGACGACGCGTTAGCCATAATAGGCTTATTGCTCCGACTGACGTCATGTATACTTGACCGCTCATACACACGTTCAAGTTTACATGACGCTTCAAGCATAATCAAGTCAGCAGAATCGAAATTAAATTTTTGCTTCAAGTAGACTTATGCACACTGATAGCCGTACACCGTCAAGTTTACCGGACACCGTTTCAAGCGCGCTGCAAACTTGACGGTAAATTGGATCGTATATAGCATCCTTAACACCACATTTTACATCAATAGACCTATCACTCAACAACGGGACATAAGTCTTTTCAAGAATGCACCGGATACTTTTCCAAGGAAACTAACAAAAACCTATTCGTGTTTTTCATAATTTAAGATTTTTAATGTAATTGAATTGAAATTGAATTTAATTAAACTGTGTTTTATTTTTGTTTCAGGTAAGATTATATTAGCAATATTCATCAGGATATAATTATTAACACTAACGCGGCTTGGAATATTAACGGTAAGTGATGAAGTGAATTCGTAACAAATAGTATTTATTAATATTTTTTTAAAACTAACACTAATGAATAAAATTTATTCAATAACCTTTCATCTATTCGCCGTGTGGTGGTGGCGTATGGGAATCGACTTATCGGGAAGAAATGAAGCAAACGGGCAGCAGCATCTTCCTGATAACCACTCAAAATAATAAAAAAAGACCCGTGTGCAATTCACACGCGGTGGATGTGAAACCATCAGAAAAGGAGACCGAAATAATAGTAAACACTGTATAATGGGTGCGTTCGGCAGAAAAAAGCGCTAGCAAGTACTTACTAGCTAAAATAGTTTTCGGCCAGGACACGATTGCTACTTCAGTAGCGTTGACACAATCCGCCACTTTGCTTATTTAATTTGTTTTGAAGTAGAGTTTATAATTTGTTTTTTTTTTGCAATATTAGTTATAAGTAATATAATGACATGAATAGACATATACATTTTATTAAAAATTCATGATTGGTAAGTTTTAATATGAATACTTCACAAACATATATTTAAATTAGTTTAGGTTCCCCGGTTAAAACTAACATCGTGTCCTAGAGGAAAATAGCTACTTACGGTTTGACAGCATTTACTGCTTACGATCGCCATTTTGCTTACAAGCGCTTGCTAGCGCTTTTTTCTGCCAAACGCACCCATTGTTCACTATTTCATTCTCCAGCAGGCTGAATGCTAAATTTGTTTATTGTATATGTTTGTCTCTTTTTCATTTCACCGAGTTTTAAATCAAAACGATTCCAAAAAAGTTTTCATTTCAAATATCTCCGGTCTCCAGCTCCAAGCGTGGCAGCTACGAAGCAACTACGAAGCAATCTTTGGAGAAGGCCTATGTACTGCAGTGAACTTCTAATAGGTTGTAATGTAGGTGATATTAGAATCTAACCTTTCTTTTTTATAGGAATTGGTGACAAACAAGCACACAGTTCACCTGATGGTAAGTGGTTACTGTGGCCCATAGACATCTACATCTATCCTCGATTACGAATCAAAATGCAGATGCGTTGTCGCCCGTGAGGACTAAGATGGAATCCCTCTTTTCCAGTAAAAAGTGTCTCCGGTTCTCTACACTCACCATATGAAACACAGCAGCATTAAGCTACTATTTTACGTTGGTATTCTGTGAGAACGTGGTTCTTCCCCGGTCGAGCCGACCCATTCGTGCTACAACTATACTACTATTATAACTGTAGCATGCCTCTACCACGTATAATATTTTCATTTTCCACCTGAATACCACGATAGTTTTTTTTTATTAAATTTTTCACTTAAAGTTCCTTATTCTTCTTTTTTTAGCTTTATAAAAGCTTCGCTGATATTCGATTCTTAAATACTGAAAATTAATATTTTCTTGAAAAAATATTTTTATGTTTCTATTACGTATCAAATTAAATAACAAAGTTTTTATTACGATAGTTATACAGAGGTTTGACGTGCACCGCATCGCTCTGCCGGGCTTAAAGGAATGTAATGGTTGGAAAGTAACGCAATTACTATTGAATGCAGTACCAATCCACTACGGTTCTTGCAACTTGCTTTCCTATTGCTCCCATACTAATAGAAATGCTTTGGATATATGCACATTGTGCAAAATTTATTTGGATTATGCAAAATTATTTAACTCTCACACGTGGTGTGGCGTAAAAGAATCTACCACACCGTTATGGCCTATGGGTGTAATAATAGAACACTATGAGAAATGTCAAAAAATCACAAGCAACTCTTTACGCCAGACGTAAAATACATAGATTGGCGACAGGCAGACGATTAAGGCAAATCCTTCCTTTAACGGTAGGGGTCCATGTCCAGCAATAGGGTTTTGGGGTCGAAAAAGAAGAAAAAAATATAACACTTACAAATGTGAGCATTTGTGAACTCCAAGCCTATCACCAAAATAAAGGAAAATTTCGTCTATCCTGGTAATAGACAGGTAACTTCAAGCAAACTTTTTTACGTGGTAGAGCCACGCCGCAGCTATATTTATAGTTGTAGCACATTGGTCGGCTCGACCGGGACAGGACCACGCTCTCACAGAACACCAGCGTCAAATAGCAGCGTAATGCTGCTGTGATTCGTATGGTGAGTGTAGAAACTTTGATACCCTTTTACTGGAATCGTGGCATTCCATCTTAGTGATAACGCATACGCATTTTAATATCTATTGGTCACAGCATCCACTTACCATCAGGTGGACTGTATGGCCGTTTGACACCACAAAAAAGCAAAGTATATGTCGCATACTGGAAGTTCATGTATTTGGACTCATAACTGGTGTGAGACTATTAAAATTTTATAAGGCGTAAATGTTTATAAGATATGATTGTTTATTCTAGTCTATCGTATTATAAAACAATAAAAAGGAGCAAAGCTTGATGATCTTATTAAAAAATATACAAATTGTTTTTAAAATTCGTAGCAACTGTTAGTTCTTTTAATAACAATTACCTGCTAAATGCATCTTTTTTAATTTAAAACAACTTTCATTAAGTGATTAAAATCAATATACTGATACAAAGTATCCCGAAATTATTTTAAAGAGATAATGATATTGTAACAAAATCGCTTAAAGATGTCGATATTTCGCCGCGCTGCTGAGTTACCAATCTGATAACGGTACTGGCCTGATCCGATTTGGAGCTTATAAACTTTTTTTGTATTTATTACTCCAGTCTGCCATTTTATCGTTATCATTTAAATTTACTTTTAAAAACTAAATTAAAAGTACTGGTATGTCATATATGTATATGCCCCTACCCCTAGAATTAGAGCCCCTTCTGAAGAGGCTTTAATTCTTTTATACAATATCTTAGCATCGACATGAGAAGCTAGTGTATGAATTATTCTCTATAGTTCATAAAAGATAGCTTGATCTCTGCGACAGCTGCCAGTAAAAATCACGCCTATGAAGTCCTGAATTTCTTAGTAGTAAAGACAGTACCTGTCAATGTCATACTTTATGGGCATGCACTAATTAGGTCGGCATGCACATAAAGTATGACATTGACAGGTACTGTCTGTACTACTAAGAAATTCAGGACTTCATAGGCGTGATTTTTACTGGCAGCTATCGCAGAGATCAAGCTATCTTTTATGAACCATAGAAAAGGAGGCAAACGAGCATGCGGCTCACTTGATGGCGTCGACAACCGCCCAGGAACAACTGCACCAAGGGGAATCGAAGGTGCATTTCCAGCCTTTTAAAAAAGAGTAGGCTCTTTTTATAGGATAACGGTGACAAACGAGTACACAGTCAACCTCATGTTAAGTGCTTGCTGTGGCCTGTAGACATCTACATCTAACCTCAATTATGAATCAAAATGCAGATGCGTTGTCACCCGTGCGGACAAAAATGGAATGTCTCGTTCTAATGAAAAGAGTCATCGGTTTATTTTTTCCGGTTCGTTACGCTGCTGTTTTATGCTGATATTCTGTGAGTGTGGTCCTTCCCCGGTTGAGCTGTGCTACAACTATACCAGTAATATAGCTGCAGCATGGCTCTGCCACGTAAAAATATTCTTTTCCTCTCTTTGTTTTAGTATGAACTTTAAAGTTGGCTTTTACGTTTTATTGAAAGTCTAATTTTTAACTTAATACTTAACAGAACGTATGAGCTGCAAAAAATCTATTGCTGTCGCGCTGTGCTCAAACGACCGAGCTGGGCCATCGAGAGTGACCCGCCGCTGCGGCTGATTATGTTAGTTAAAATTATTAACTGGATGATTGATAGCGGCGGCGTAACTGCGGTTTTAGTTATCTACGAAGGTTTCTAGTTTTTGAAGTTATTAATTCATGAAAAAAAAGGAACAAGGCAATGGCAAATACGAGTATATGTAGATATTTTACATATCCTCTTAAAGTAACGTTTTGAAGAGTTTTCCAGGTAGGACATGCATACTTCTATCACGCAGGACAGTTGATGGGTGAATAAGCACAGAGTCAATCAATATCCTTGTACTGAAAATGCTTCTCATCATCACCGGCCTATAAAATGTATGCTCTCCTGTTTTGATTGAATTTTTACCATCATCATCATCCATTTTTTGTCAAGCAGCAATGTACACTACGGGCACGTAAGACAAGCAATCTGGAGATAATTGCCGTATACTTTCTTTTCTTTTTTCTTTTCTTTTTACTGTAACTCGTGTAAGTTCGCTATTAAGCAACGATCTCCCCGTTGAAGGAATGTGCCATAATCGCCATGCTTGGTAGACTGATTGGCAATTGTAGTAATAGACGTTCTGTACCTTAGACAGCTGCTCCCTAATCTAAATTGAACTTTACCATTCAGCTATTCTTGTAAGGCTTACTTGAATTTCAACTACAGTGAAAACTCCATGTAACGTCACTTTATTTAACGACACATTCTCTAAAGCGTTGAATTCACTCGGTTTTCTGTTTCGGTTGATTCAGCTTGTCTTCCGTACGCTCTATATAGTAGTACTCTCGATAACGACAAGAATTAAATAATAAAAAGTACTTATTATGTTTTAAAAAATTAGTAAAAACTGCACAGCTCTGTACGTTCTATTTTTTTGTCGCTCTAATATCCTAGCACATAATAAACTCGAATGTAGGCATCATACGTACCAAACTCTCTAAGAAATCCGTTGTTTTTAAATCGCTTGCACGGGTAGACTGTTGTTAGTAGGAGTTATGGATTATCTATACATTATTATATTCTTAGTTGCTCACAGACTTTTAAACTGTAAACATGTTAAGTAAGTAAGAGAAAATCACTGTGTATTGACGGAAAAGTGTTACTCATACGCGCAATAGAGACAGGAGAGAAGATAAGTGATGTTTGTAGACACTTTGGATTAGTTTCACTTAACGACAAGTCTCTATGACGTCGAAATATGCACAGTCCCTTGAGTGTCGTTATATAGAGTTTACACTATATTTTTACGCGTTGAGAAAACTTTCTTATACTTACCTAATACGAAATGGATTTAATAACTACATTGTTGCTTAAAATATCAGAAATTATAGTAACAGTTTATATATGTGTCCAGTGTTTTGTATGAAAGTTTTGTATTTTTGTATATATATCAATGTTTTCTTAAATTTAATAAGTACCCTTTTTCGTTTTGATAACTAAAATGATTATTTATTTATCTTGAAATATTATGCATATATGTGTTATCATGTTGTCTAGATATTTTTATAATTTTAACTTATATGCCAATTATCTATTAATTGTGATTCCACAAAAGAAGAAATTCTTTAAAATTTAACAAACGTCTGAGTGTTAAATCCGATTTCAACGTAAATTAATGAACTCCATCGCAGCAGGATAACTGAACTCCCCGCAGCTCTATTACATTATCTGGACCCCCCTGGAGTGATATATACAAAGATGTAACGCATATACAGTTTAATGTATAAACTAGATGAAGTTGTACTTATTTAGTGCCCCTAACATTTTTAAGGTTGCTATATATTGTTTCCGTTTTGCTTGTATTAAATTATTATTTTTTTGTTGCTTTTTGGGCCGGCCAGCTCGAAGTACCGAGGACCGATGTGGAATAAAAGTTCTTAAGTGGCAGCCTCGTACCGGTGTACCGTACCGTAGGCGTAGTGTAGGGTGACCCCCATTAGATGGAGAGACGACCTGGTAAGACATGCAGGAAGTCGATGGGTGCAGGTGGCTCAGGACCGTGCTTTTGAGTAGGTATTACTTGAGGGAGGCCCATGTTCAGCAGTGGACTTGTGAAAGGCTGTAATGATGATGATGATGATGATGATGAAATTACTTGTTACAAACACAAAACTTACTTCTTTGAAACGACTCTTGCAAAAATTTTATTCCATACGATGAAAAATAAACAGACGCAGAGACATATTTGGAGAAAAACAGAATGTTGAAAGTCTCAAAATATTATATCGATCTGTCGCATCGCTCAGAAATCCTTAATTATTATCAAGCAACTCAGGCGTTTATGAAAGGCTAACAAAGTTGCCAATTTTGTGGTTTCTTTTTCCTCCCGTGCGCCGTGGAGCCGTGGTAGCTCAGTGGTTAACGCTCGCTGTAAATATAACAGAACGCGAGTAACCCGGGTTCGATTAGCTTGCTACATATTTATTTATCTATGGGTTCGATCCCCGCTGGCACCAATGAAATTGTTAATTGCAATTTTAAGTGCTGATTTACCACGTGCTCGGCGGTGAAGAAAAACATCGTGAGGAAACCTGCATGTCTGAGGAATAAAAAAAAAAATATTTCGAAGACATGTGAAGTTCGTCAACACGCATTTGGGCAGCGCGGCGGACACTTCCTTGCCCTAAACCCTCTCAGAAATGAGGGGAGGCCTGAGCCCAGCAGTGGGACGTATATAGGCTGTAACTTTACTTTACTTTATTTTTTCCTCAAACGACTTAATTGAAATTAATCTGCGAGGGGGCGTTGCAAGTCTTGATTTTAAAAAGCATAGAAAAACACGATTTAATACATGACTTGAACTTTAAAATAGTAAATTTCATGATACCTATTAGTATTTAAACTTTATTTTGGATTTGATCTGTGTCTTATAAGTAATAAGTTGAAATTGGTTACTTTAGTCCTGTTCTATTATAGATAGATAAAATATGGAAAAAGTTGTAGGTACACATAATTTTAATATGCAATTTATATTTAGGTACTTTTTCTTTTTATGTCCCTTTGTGCTTTACATATTTTTAACAATACTAATCTAGAGTTTTGGAAGAAAATACGTGTCTGACGGCCACGCAATTCCCGCTTGGTGGATACCTATAGTTACGAATGAAGAATGTTTGGCAATTTCAAAGTCTCATCTAAGTTAAGGGGATATAGTAAGTCAGCTCAAATTCTAATTTCGCCCCCACTTCCCCGCACGTCGTATGCTATGTACCGTCATGTTTGTAATCACTAATACTGAAGTAGTTAGGTCTTAGATATCTTTTTAGATGTCTACCATTATTTTCATGCCTCTTTCTTAAGAGATAATGAATAGAGATTTGTCGTGTAGTGTCGGAGTAACAGAATCCATTACCCCACATCATCCCGCTCGTGTCGTAAGAGGCGATAGAAAGAAACAAACACGAGATGGGGTGCAGCATCCTCCTGTTAACAACTCATCAAAATCAACTTTCTTTAAGAGGATAGAGTAAGTCAGCTCAAATTCTAATTTCGCCCCCACTTCCCCGCGCGTCGTATGCTATGTACCGATATGTTTGTAATCATTAGTACTGTAAGTAGATAGGTCGTTAGATACTTATTTCTTTAGGTTTATCATATTTATGCCTGTTTCTTAACGCCAATCCAGTCACTTCTTATTTTTATCACGGTTGTTTCCCATTTTAATTTTACGTCGTCCTGTTGCGTAATGTGTATTCTGATCGTAAGGGACACAACTTCTCCCTTCAAAAGCCTAAGCGATACTAACGGGACGACAGGAATCAAGCTTCAAGACGCCGATAGTTAGGTAATTACTTTTTACAGTGAAAATAATGGTATTTTAAAAAAAGTAAATAACATAAGCACTGCTTTATAGTTAGTTCAGTTAGTATGCAAAGTTTCATGATCTTATTTAAAGTATTTTATGAATAACAGCGGTTTATTGTTCAGTTTTGAGGTAACTTTGGATTTTTTTTCTATCGAGAAAATTTCAAGGAATCGTGTTTTCGTCTATCATAGTCCTTAACATTAATCCTCAACTTTACCATATATTTATTTCAAAATTAATGCTGCAATACTTTCGGCATAACGGAGGATCCAGCTAAGCCATTTGAGGCTATATTTCCCCTTAATAGGTCTAAGATCCCATTATTTACCTGTACTTTTCAACGCTATGGTTTGACTTTTTTAGTGTACCTAACTTGTGTGCGAAATACACATATATAATATATCTCTTTCTTCTTTCTTTCATTCTTTCGGTTTTATTAAACAATTTTGGCATAAGAGATGATGACTGAATAACCTCCTTATTTTAAATTGTTTTATTTATTAATTTTTGACCGTGATCCTGTGTATTGATACTGGCGTATTTTAAATTAAGTAGCCAGCGACAACAGAGACATTTGCTGAATTTTATGTTGCTACACAAAATCTTCAACGCAACCGTTAACTGTCCATATCTACTAAGTTCAATAAATTTCAGTGTGCCATTCAAACTAGTGTGCATTTTCAGTTAAGGGCATTAAAACTAATTTTTGTCACCACGCCAGCATAAACAGGCTACTGAGGCAATATAACAAGCTCTGCAGGGCGTGTTACGTCGATATCTTTGCTGATAGGTCTCAAAAATTCAAGCGTAACATCTTGCAGTCCTTTACTGTTAGTTATTATTTGGGTGTAGTTTAAAATTAACAAATTTTAAGAAACATATTTATAGTCCACATCGCATGCCGCGGCGTGCTTTGATTAAGACGACACATAGATATAAACTTTCCTATTACTTCTTGTGTTTAAATTGTGTTCGTGTATGTCTTGTTGGTTGTCGTAATAAAATAAAAAAATAAAAAAATACACATTAGCTTAAAAAAATTCCATTCACTTTGGCTTTAACTCTAAAGATTCCCACATTTCTAGAAGTAAGAGTGAGTACAGCACAGTCCACTTGATGGTAAGTGGATGCTATGGCCCATTGACGCAATTACATTTATCATCTATTGAAAAGGTACATCTATCATCTATTAAATACAGATGTGAGAGAGGAGCAACAATCCTGAGGACTAAAATGGGATGACTCGTAATTTATGTGTCGTAGGAAATCCATCATCCCATTTTGTGGCGTGGTTGCCGTAAAAGCCGTATATAGTAAATTTCAGAAAGATCTTAATGGTCTGTCATAAATAGCGGTTTTCAAGTCTAATATATACCAGTCTTAAGTAACCAGGCCAGCAACTGAAGACAGCATCGAGGGTGTGATACTCAGTCTACACGCTAATGAAGAAAAATATTTTACCATAACGTCAGTTAATATCTTCGAATGTTCTTCAATCTTTATACATAAAAAAAGTTTGCGTAGTTAGTTGTAACGCATCATTGGTCACGTTTCTGCGTGTTTTTTTCTTCATTATGGACTGTTGGTGTGAATGTTCTCTGTCTGTCGTGCGGAAACTTTGAATAAGAGATTAAGAAACAAAATTAAAAATAAAATCATATTTCACTTATATTTATAAAAAAAAAGTTAAAATGTGTACAAAGTATTTGGCGGCGACTTTGGAGAACCATTCTATCGTCACATTTCGTCCCACAGGTGTCGTTAGAGACCACTTTGAGAAAGGCGAGAAAAATACCTTTTGGCTTTCATTAGATGGTGGTGTGCATAATACTTATTCAGACCGATTATAAAAATATCATGATTATGAGACATCTAGTAGTGCGTTCGCCAATCCATTCGGAAAGCGCGGCGGGTACGACAAATTCAACAATATTGTGTGTCATGTGACCAATAGAAAATGGAGAAGTTATATATTCATAACAAATCATTATGTGAGATGTTTTGATTTCATAAATTCACTCTTTATTGTAGGTATTTTCTACTACCAGATATGACCAGGGCTGTGAGTATCGAATTATAATACGGCTTTTTATAATTGTAAATTTGTTATCATTTTAGATTAACATAAATCTTTTGTTTCCTCTCTTTAGCTGTCTCTTATTTGACAAAATTACATTACACTGTAATTAATATTACTAACAGTTTCTTTAAAGTAATGCTCGTCTTCCTCCTTACCTTAAGTAAGGGGGAATTAATCTTGTTAATTGAATTAATCGTTCCTGTCTATTCGAACTTGTCTTTGTCGAAACTGGAGATAATATGTAAAGCTTTCATAACTAGTATTAATGATTGTAAAACCAATTGTATTTAACCCTACAGGGGTCGCGCGTATGATATTTCTCATCCACGTTGATTAAATCTGATGATTTTTTTGATTTTTATATGGCAACACATTACTTTCACCAAGATTAGTATTGTATAAAATATTCTTCGTGAGTAACGGTCGTGCACTGCGTGTATTCGAGTGACTCGGTTATGTCAGAAGTGCAAAGTTGTAGGTGGAGTACATTTCTCATCCCCACGACCGTTTTCGTGAGTTTTTTTAACCACAAATTATTATCTTTTTCAAGACTATGCTTGTAAAAGTAAAATAAAGTTACAGTCTATATACGTCCCACTGCTGGGCACAGGACTCCCCTCATTTCTGAGAGGGTTTTAGGGCAAGGATTTTGCTTTGCTTGTACTAGTGTATATTTATAGTACCCCTAATGAAAAATGACATTTCATTTAATTAATTAACTTATTTTTATAATTTTATACAATGATATTTTTATTTATTATTATTTTATACCTGTAATCGCGAACAAAGATCGGCAAATCAAATTATGGCTATTGGAGGAAGATGAGCTTTGAGTTACCTTGTAGAGGGAACTCTGTATTCCGATATCGAAAAATCATAAAGAATTTTAGGTCATAAATTCGGACACGAAAGAAGATAGTGATCATAATTTAGGCGAATTTGGAAGCCCCGTACATAATACCTCTGACGATCAGGATGTTTCTTTCAAATTTATTTTATCAAGGTTATGATAATACTAGATAGCTGAAGGAACAACTTCGCTTCCGACGTTTGATGCATCAACATTATAATGAACGTGTAATGAGGTCCTCAACAAATGTAGCAAAATTAATGACTACACTTATAGATTGTTTTCACTTTTTTCGATGATGAAATTATAACTTTGATTACAATGAGAATATATTGAGATGAGAATTGAAATCGAATGAACATTGATTGTACAAGATCCTGAAAATTAAAGCTATTAAAATAACTACTTTCTGGGGGTTCTATTAGAAGAACAACTGCGACAAGTTACAAGTAACACCTGTTTTTTTTTGTGCGGAAGAAAACGCAATAAAACCACGCATCTTGCCAAAAATGCAGGAATTCCACTTGTTTAGAAATTGCAATTTTATGTGTAATATTCGTTACAATATCAATAACTAAAACCGTTTTTTGATTACTTATATTAGCTAAGTCGAAATTTAATTTCAGGAACAAATAAATTATGAAGACATATGGGTCTTGTATTACTATTTTTTTAAAGAAAAAAATTTTGTTATTTTCGTTGTTCCATAAATTACAAACAATATACTGATATTTTTATTGCAAATAATCGTTTGTAAATGGATGACGCCTGTCAACCGCGCGGCCTCTTATGGTATTATAATATACGCGATCACTGTGGGGAAGCAAGGCAGTCTTTCTTAAAACATTCTAGTCTTTATTAAAACATAAAAATCTAAATATTTTGCTGACTTGTTAAAATTAAATAATATATTCGTATATGCGATCTTCTACTGAGTTTTTGCGGTGGACCCCGACGAAGGTATAATTTTTAGCTGGTTTATTTGTACGTTCCTTTCTATGTCCATCCACGTATTTACTAAAGTAGTCGCTAGACTATGACAAGTTAATCTCAACCGATTAACAATCGATAACAAGTTAATCGAACCGAAAGAAACGCTATAATAGACCATGTGAATCTTATGCTACAGGTAGTCTCCGAATGGGATGATGCCAATATTGTGAGATTGAACATCTTCAAAACACAGGCATGTCTTTTTACTGCAAAAAAGAGCCAACTCACCTTGGCTCCTTTGTTCCGAAATGTATCACTGGAATACACCAACCGCCTTTAGTTGTTAGGGTTGAATTATCCTCAAACCTGAACTTTGGGCGGTTCATTAAGTCTAAGGCCAGAGCATCTGCAAGCAAGCTAGGAGTTCTTGCAGAGGTGCGGCGGTACTTCACGCCAGCGGTAAGCTGCTTACTTTATGTAAAACGCAAGTCATAATGATCACGGAGGACTGCTGCCACATATATAGGCTGGTGCTGCAAAATGCAATTAACTCAACGGAAAGGCGTGCTAAGAGGCTTATTAGTGACCCGAGTCTGGTCTAAACCAATCTTACCAGGCTCAAACACAAGCGCAAAGTAGCAAGCCTTTTGGTTTTTTACAAGATGCATTTCGGAGAGTGTGCGCATCAATTGTATAATTTAATTCCTTTATCTCCCTTCCACCATTACACAACTAGACGTTCGGCCAGTCTCCACCCTTTCGTTGTTAGCATTCTTATCAAACGGTTTGCTACATTTTTCGTCATGTATACAGCAAAGGAGTTGAATAAGTTGCCAGAACCTGTCTTTCCATCCGATTACAATGTGTGTGTGTGTGTGTGGCTGTAGACTTTTGTTATCAACCTATATACATTTCAAGTGTTTTATAATAGCTTACTTAAAAACGACAAAGAGCGAATATATAATTCCAACAAATATACAATTATAAAGTTTCCCAGGGTAACATTCCCACAACCAACGAACCGCAAACTGACTCTTGACTTGCCGCTTATTACACCATCAAGTTATATTGCAATAACTTTATTTGAAGCTACATATTCCATCATTTTAGTCTATTTAGTTTTTAGGAGTCGGCGGCTTTGTGATTGGACTTAGGAATATTACCAGGTATCACGGTGACCAAAATATCATCTAAATAGTTTATGGAGAATTTCAGCCCTGTTTTCTCACGTGATGAATTGGATTTTTGCTCTAAGTACCACTTCTGAAGTATAACCGATTTAATTTAAAATATAATCGTGGTACGACATACGAGTATACACAACAAAATACAGTCCAATTCAAAACCTTCTTCTCTTTTTGAAATCAGCTGACAAAGGCATTTTTCCTTAACTAATATTAGGCTCACAAGGGCTAGAACCCAGAGCCGTAAAGCCAGTTAATAAAAAAATTACTGATATTATCGAATGTTTTATGTCTAGCTTTGTTTCGTCTTGTGACTCCACCCCAGTGATGACACAGACACAGACATAGGCACATGCCGATATTTTCCTCGGAAGTAAGATAGTACGAATAGGTTCCGTCTCGGTCGTATGATTTTAGATTTTACTACAGCAGTGCGCGCAATACCATACTATTTCATATCTCGGCGCCCGTAGTCACAGGAAATTGTGACGATTCGCAATTTAAAATAGTTGAGACGTTTTTACTTGCATTTGCGCTAATAACTATACTACCTCTTATGTTGCATTTCTGCCATAAAAACGTGCGATAAAAAATCGTGTGCGCTAGGTCTCATTGGTCGGTACAAGGGTGCGCGCATTTACGATTATAGATTGACCCTATTACACCACGACACGATCATCGTTGAAAGAAATTACGGTAAAAGCTATAAGTACAAAGTAGAACACACTAGAGATAAAAAAATCCTGCCGGTTGCTCCTACATGCCTTTCTTCCGGTGATATTGCCATTCTCCGCGTAACGACATAGTTAGAGGCAAAAATACCGTATTGATACCCGTTTTTATATACGGGAACACCATTATATAACAAAATATTATATTTGTAACGTGTTAAACATTTATATCTCTATCAAGAGAAAGCGCTAATTTTCCTAATGGGAAAACAAGTATTGCAACTCGGACTGGTCTAAAAAACTGAGGTAAGGTTTACTTTATAGGCATCTTCTTAGCTTTTGAATACTCAAAATACATTTCTAATGTTGACAATAAGAGATAACATTTGTATTTTTGGCTACAGTAGCCACTTACCATCAATCGAACTATTGCCTAAATACTCAAACGCTGCTCAATGTTAAGTCTCATGCTGTCTCTATCACTTTAAGTCAAAGTGACTGTGACACAACGAGACTTAACGGCATCTTAAAATTGAGTAACATTTAGCTATTTTACCATATAAGTACTTAATATTTTATTTAAAAATAATTTTTCTCGTATCTCCGGTAGCAGGCGAGTGTCTGCACCGACATAATTCAAACTAAACGACAACGTAAGACGTAGTGTTGACAAAAAACGAATATTTACGAGAAAATAACGTGCTATATTTTATTATAATGATGAATGTGACAAACAAACACAGTCCAACTAATGATAAATGAATACTATGATCCACAGACATAAAATAAAAATAAAAATATAATGCTTTTTTTTAGTCTTTGGTATCTATTAAGACTGAGATATAAAAAGGGTCATCAATTCTTGTTGCTTACCACAAGAAAGGTGTTTAATCGTTTTTAATAAAATAATTACCGTTAAAACCATTTTCATCGCGAAAATGAAACACTTTACTAATGTAAAAATACTGTTCCCTTTAAGTTGAAATTAAATGTGTCAAAAGCAGGGTGCTGCGTCTACAGAACAGATGATAAATTTTGTTTCTTTGAATTATGAAGTTTTATTATTTGTATAAAATGATTTTCTTATTTGAGTACAGCACTTGATCTAGTACAAATTATAAAGGAATGAGGGTCAAATCATTTTTTTATTATAAGCCAGTGCTTGAATACAATCCCATCTGGTGGTAAGTGGTGACGCAACCCTAGATGGTAAATCGCACCGTTTTAGAGTGACGAAAGCCTATTTCATTCTTACCTTGAAGTATGCCCTTATTGTAATCGGACGGTGAGACAGATTATTCCACTCCTCTGCTGTGAGAATTACGAAAGTCGAAGAAAACAGTTTGTATATCGACATGCGTGAAATATCGACAACAGTGGGTTGAAGACAAGTTGTTAACGAGTATAAATTTAACTCCGACTAAGACTTCAATCGAATACAACTCGACTGGGCCAGTTTCGTAGCTTGGAATGCTGCCGCTCGGCTACGCTAGAGTCAAAAGTACCTTAAGACCCCGCTCTCACAATTGAACATTATTCACAAAATTCGTAGTAGAGTATATCCCCTAAAAAATTAAAATTTGTTAAACTTTTTATAATATTTGTGTCTAATTTATAATAATTACAACAAAATGTATTTTCTAATACTTACGCGCTTGGTAAATGTGCGTCGTGCTTGCTTCTTATAGTGCAGATTATTTATATTTTCAGAACTTTCAATGCTAGGTTTTCGTAATATTTCAAGCAGAATATTCCACAACAGTTAATTTCAGATTGTTTGAGATTTTTACTGCCATCCTTAAAAACGATAAGGCGGTTTCTCAAAATGCACTCACTGCAACCTAGGCAGCGTTCTGATCCGACAACCATGTATACCACAAAACTTGAAAACAAGGTTGTACAAATATTGCGTGTTGACAGTTATGACATATGGCTCTGAGACGTGGCCCTTCACTGCTGGCTGTGTATGAGGAAGTTCACTGTCACTCATCGAGCTATGGAGAGATGTATGCTCGAAGTTTCTCTCTGTAATAGACTTCACTTAGAAAAAACAAATGAATGACTGTTTTCAAAACTCAAATGTACCAGCTAAATGAATTTGTAAATTTTAATTTGGAATTCTTAACCAAAGTGGAGATATTTCAGATCAAAGTGGTCAGTACAACAAAACGCTAATTTCATATGTAAGGACCCAATATATGCAGCATAACTATAATAAATATAAACCAATACGAGTATCCACCAGGTTTTATTTATCGATAGGGTATTATACTTTCGCAATGGTCCTATATAAATTCCAACACAATTTATTGACATATTAGCCAACAATTAAAGCAGTTTTAAATAAAATATCCATTATTACATTATAAAACTTTTTATAGGTTATGGACGATAAAAGGACACACAGTCCATCTGATGGTAAGTAGATTTTGTGACCTATAGACATTTAACATCTATACTCGGTTAAAAATCAAAATACAGATGCGTTGTTACTCCTGAAGACTATAATGGAAAGCCTTATTTCTAGTTTAGACGGGCTACGGTTCTCTGCGCTCACCAAACGAAACACAAAACCTTTAAGCTTCAATTTCACGGTAGTATTCAGTGAGTACGTGGTCCTTCCCCATGTGACTCTATGATACGATAGCTCTTCATCAGTCAATAGTCGTAAAATATTAAATGGTTAAAAGGGCGCTGCTTCATCGGTGCCATTTTGATCGATGATCCGCTCAATAATGGGCGGATGGTTGCGAAGTGACTCTTCTCATTTTTAAGAAAAAAATAGCAAAAAAAGCTTTGGAAATAATTAGGATCACTTCGAAAAATCAACCTAAAAACCCACCGACACTACACAAACTAAAATCGACTAAAATATTTACTATAATTTAAACTGTCAAAATGCCTTCGATGAAGCAGAGCCCTTTTGACCCTTTAATATTTTACGAGTATTGACTGATGAAGAGCTATCGTATCACAGAGTCATCTATGCAATAAAGGCTTATAGTTTTATAGTTACAAGGATGTGACCACATTAACCGGATAAACATATTACCCTCACCTACCTTAGTAAATATTAAAAAATCGGAATTAATAAAAAATATTAAGGTTTTGGTACGAGGGCGGCACTGAAAATTTCGGGAATCAAGGAAGTGACACAACATTACTATTTAAAAATGTATTTATTGCTTTTCGAAGCATTCTCCGCGAAATTTGACACATTTTTCCATACGATGGAACCAATAATTGAAGCAACCATTCCATTCGGAAGTTGGGGTCTCCAAAATGGCCGTTTTGTAGGCGTCCACAGCTTCTTTAGGTGATGAAAACCTGTCCACGCTATTTATTCTTTATTTTAGGGAAAGTATAGAAATCATTAGGGCTTAGGTTGGGACTATACGGCGGATGGTCTAATAATTCTATGTTTTCTTGCTCTAAAAACTCTTTTGTTCTGTGTGCGGTGTGAGAACTCGGATTGTCATGATGGAGATGATGCGGCGGTTGCAGTTCTCTTTACGGAGTTCAGAAACGACCTTGTGGCAAACAAATGCTAGCATAGCATTCTGCATTAACCGTTCTTTGTCCCTCAAGAGGAATAGTCGTAACATGGCCGGTTTTGGAGACAAACCTGGCCACCATTTTTTTTGAAACACTCCGTGGACGAACAATTTTTGTTGGTTTTAACTCATTTTCGAACACCCAAACTCGTGTCTGGTTTTTTGTTTCGGGTTCGTACGCGTATATCCAGGATTCGTCACCTGATACGATGTTGTACAAAGCATTTGAGGATCCTGCGTGGAATCTTTCGAGAGTTCTGACGCACCAAGTAACGCGAGCCGCTTTTTGCTCTTCACAGAGCGAGGTCCATTGGGAAAACAACTTTTTTACACCTAATTGTTCATTCAAGATTATTTGTATTTGACTCATGCCAATGTCTAAAGTTGCCTGAATTTCGCGGTATGTCACATGTCGATCTTCCTCAATCAGCTTACGCACAGCATCAACGTTTTCTTGGGTGACTGCAGTTTTTGGACGACCTTGACGGGGATCATCACTGAGCTTGACACGTCCACGTTGAAATTCAGCAAACCAGCGATAAATTGTGGTTTTGGATGGGGCTTCATCACCAAATGCAGAAATCATGCGGTCAACACACTGTTTTTGTGTTAAAACACTTCGAAAGTCATAATAAATCATCGCTCTTGAATTTTCTCGAGTCAATTCTATTTTCTCAACTACTAAACAAGTTTGACAAAAACTTGTGACAAGACCGAGAATCTTTTTTTAAATAAATAAATGGTATTCGATTTTTAAAACCAAGGAGTTTTCAATTAAAAAGATTTTAATATGTCAGGAACAGTGGAAATATTCCATTCCCGATTCGTTTAGTTCAAAGATTAAATTTGAATTAGTAAATTAATATTAAATTAAAACTTCGTATCAAAACATAAGTATTAAAAAAAAAACAAATAAAGATTGTTTTTTCATTAGGCCAATAAACCAAATCAGACTCATACCTGCCTTTGTAAAATTCGCTGATAACTTCACTAAAGTTTCTATAACACGTCTAAGGAACTAATTAATTAAAACTTTAATCAAGTTATGATTGTTATGATTATAAGTATTTTATAATTCCTTAATAGGTTTTAACAGAAGATTTAGAAAGTATATAAGATTTTAATTTTCATTAAACGCATATAATATTTAAAAAAAAGGAAAATTGAAGAAAAAAATAGGCGTAAAAGAGAGTATCCACTATTCCGTAATATCATTACGTAGGTATTGTGAGAGGCGACATATGTGAACTAAAATAGGAGATAGCCAGTAGCATCTTTCTGATATTAGCAAAAAAAATTGTGGTTGCAGACCGCCTGCTATAATTCCCCCATTTAGGCAATCTATGGGGTAGTCCTACGTTTGACAGTGGACTTCTGATAAGCTATGACTATGAATAAATTAAGCTTATAAGAGAAAAAATATATTATATATATTTTTACTTCTATGATGAATAATTTAAGTCTGCTGTATTTTAGACTATATTATCGTTTTATGAATTAAAATATTTTGTTTTATTTTATTATCTATGTTGTTCTAATTCGAAATAGAAGTAAACATTAGGTAAGATTTAATCGCCCCAAATTAACCATGTTGGCGTTACAGACAAAGTGGCGCCGTACAGTGCTCAGAATTAATCGCGCGAATCCGAACGAAGCACGCAATCGATCTGTCGGGGACAACATGTTAACAAACTTGAGACTAAATAAATATTGAGGCACTCACAGCTTAATTGACATGTTCCCTTGACGCAATACTATACGTTTTAAATACTTTAAATCCAAAAATCATTAATACAAAATTAATGATTTAATTTTAAGTATCCTGCACAGGTTTTTATACACGGTCACGGTAATATTATCTATACAGTATTGTAACTCGGCCGTATCTTTCAAATAAATGCCTACAGCCGCGCGGTACGTAAACATGCGATAGGGCCTGCCTGCCTCCAGCATTACATTTGCCTACTTTGTGTTTCCATTTAGTTTTATGATTGTAAATAATTATACTTTTTTATATAAACAAATATAGTAGGTACTTTGTGAATTGAATAGGAAGTGTTCAATAAAAATGCGTGTAATTTTTTGATTGGTAGATTTAATTAAAAAACCATTGAGTTATACAACACTAGAGGAGCAAACCACATTACCGCGCGTCGAAAAAAAGTGTAACCACTATCCAAACGCGACGACGTAGCTTTGAAACTAATAAAAATTTTAAGTAAACATATATCTATCTCACTTACACAAGTTGCGAAAACAATATCGTCGTCGTAAGATTAGATGAAGATAGACACACAAACATGCAATGGCGGGTTGGTGTGGCTTACTATATGAAATTTTACCTAAAATACGCAATAAAAATGAGTTTTTTAAGCTGCAGTTAATTGTTTTTATATTAAAAAAAGTATATTTTATTTTAAAATTTTTATTACGTCCCCTTAGAAAAAAAGGGATACAAAGCTTATCAGATGAATAGAAAACATAATGATGAAATAAAACGTATTTTTATGGTTCTAATAAATCAAACAATATAAAATAGGTATCTAATAAAATATAATTAATATAAAATTTATATGAAATTATAAATAATATAAAATTATTAGTATAAAATAGGTAATAAAATATATTTAATAGATAATTCATGAATAAACTAAAATAAGAATAATTAATTATTTTGTATGAAAGTTAAAACGTAGTTTTTATTATAATTTCCAAAATATTTAAAATCAGAGGTAACAAATTAACTTACTCAATTAATTATATAATCTCCCATTAATGTAGGATAATCACAAATGCGGAAAAGTGGCAACATTGAACCTAAATGACAATATTCGATAATTTTATTTAATTATTTGAGGTTTTTTACGTTTATATGAAAACAAGAACTAAATATTATGTGTTGAAAGTGATGCCGCTTGATTAAGTTTTTGTGACCTTGAATAGCATTCTTTCACTACACATTTACCCATTTTAGTCGCGGCTCAAGTCTGTCGGCGTCACATTGAACAATGAACTCACGTTAGCTAGGCATATGGCTGTGGCCATATGTGCAGTGACAACGCTTTGGCGCGGTTATTACGGATCCAGGGTTATATAAATCAATGTAAAAAACCATGTTTATGTTTTAATAACAAATCGGTCTTATTTTGCGACCGAAAAATATTCGCGCCTTGGCTGAGACTTACGAAATGCTTTATTATTCTATTATATAAGATTTTTAAATATAAAAAATTCGCTTTCTAATATAAAGCTTCATTAAAAATTGTTTTGGGAAACATGGACAACGTGGAGAAAAGGAATTTGGTTATAGATACCTGCAGCTACTTTACAATTTATATTTTGGTTTTAAATGAAGTTTGGATTTATTATTTCTTTATTTCAATTCTATTATTTATTTCCTCCATTTTTTTATATATTTCGCAAAATCATCACTCAGCACGGACGGTGATGCCGAGATCGAGGCGCGTAGGTATAGCTCTCGCTTCGTCCGTTTGTATGAAGTTGGAATACTATATAGATAAAATTACCGTGACACGGTGGAGCATCGATCACTAATAATTTTTATTAGTTATCGATGCGGTGGAGCCAGGCTGCAGCTATATTATGATTGTTGATGAGACGCTGTTATCGCGATGTTATCGCGAGTGAAATTGAGCGGCTGGTATTAGTTCGAACAATTCTTCGGAGCACTCCCCGTGGTAGATGCGATAAAATACGCAAAGAGTTACAACATCTCTCCGCAAAGCCAGTGAGTGAAGCCGATCGGAAAGAACTTACTCATCGGAGATTCGAACCGTTCTGCGCTAGATGCGATCAAATAGAATAAACTGGCACTGGGGAGCCCCATCCCAGATATGTGAACAGTATGCCATGTGGGGCCGAACCTGCGGCTTGTATAGTTGCTGGCGATGTGCCGGCATGAAATACTGTCCCGCTCTGCTGAGCATGCCAAGCTTTTTAGAGGTCAATTTGGCCTTCTCTTCCAAGTGATCACGAAACTGCACTTCACTCGATATGTCGACGCCGAGGATTCCGATACCGGCTGAGCCGAGAGGAGTGCCCTGAAACTGAGAAGATACGGCAAAGGGTTTTTTTAGCGGTAAACGTGCAAACTTGTGTCTTTTGGAGATTGAACTGTACTCGATTTTGTCGTCCCAAGTCCGAGACTTTATTCAATAATGTCAGACACAAGTTTGTTCCGGTATTCTCGGTTTTTTCGAAAAATATTAGCACGGCCGGGGTCTATAAAGCATTATCAACTGTAACATGCATGTACATTTTTGAATTACGCCGCATTGTTAGGAAAAATCCTCATTATTTCCAACGGATTGGAGATAGACCCAGTCGATACGGCGCAAGTCACCGTGATTATAATCAGGTTACTCCTGCCACACATCTCACATTTTTTATAAATGGTCATGTAGTAACATGGCTATAACGGTTTACAACCATTTACCTAATATTATAATGGCCATTCAGTGTCGTGTCGCGGACCGTGCACTCAAAAAAGGTCGTTATAATCAATTAAGGGTTCGATTCTATTGGCGTGAACCACTCGTAACACAAGCAATTTTAAGCGTTTTACCACGAGTGGTTAAGACTGAATATTAGTAATGTTTATAGCATTGTTAATATTCTTTAAAAAAATCACATCAATAAAAAAAACTCACAGGCGTGTTAGGGGAACCAACGAATTAATTTTCGAAATGTCAAAGCCATCTGCACGTGCTGCACCGTTCTGATTGTTTAAAACTCTGACTGTTGACAGTATTTCCATCCAAATTTCCGAATTTAAATCTTACACACTGATCAAAAGGCTGAATCAAGCAGTAGACTTAAAAACCTGACGATGCGATACAGGTTCATATTTATAAAGTTTTATTTTAATTGCATTTAAATCACTTGTAAAGTGCTCTTGATAAAATCTGCAATCTGATAAAAACAAACGTGCTTTAGAGAAGAACTTGTTTATATTCAATGGAATCAGTTAATGGCGAGTAGTTTACGGTTTACAGTACTGGATTGCGACCTGGTTTTTCTTCTTCCTGTTAACTACTTGCGACTTGAATACTAAGCAGTTTTTGCATAAAATTAATAGCTTCATTTAGTTTTAAAGAAACAATTTGATTAATAATAATTATTATAACTTGTAAAATAACTAACAAATTAATGCCAAAGAAATACAGGAGTCCAGTACGAAATAAAAACAAATTTCAAATGGAGAATATTTTTATTTTTCACTCCAGAAATAAAAACTAACAAACAGTGTGGTTACTTTATAATATTAATATTTTTTTTCCAAAACAAAAACATCGACAGACTTAGCAAACGTCTCGTACAGTCTTGCTTACTATATCTATAGTAGTGCAGTAGTATAACATATTATTAAACAATGAGCATACTGAATAAAATAAAAACGCTTACCACCGATTAAACATTTACGACCTTACCTAAAAATCGACTACAATTTGAGAAATCCTTTATCTCTTCACTAATTAACGATGGGAAGAAATAGGTAATAAACTACAATATATCAACGGTTGTAAGTAATTCCATTATTATTTATCTATGAAACATCAATAAAAGCCTACAGAATTGACCAATGCCAAAATTAACCCTGACACAAATTACTTGATTCATGAAATATTTCATTCTCCTTACTTTACTTTACATGTCTTATATATATATATATATATATATATATATATATATATATATATATATATATATATATATATATATTATAGTTGAGTTGATTAGTACTTTGGCCGATTGGCCGATTAGCCGATTAATCGGTTAAGAAATGGCGGATTAATCGGCCCAGACAATCCCTGTTTCGGTGGTTTTCGGGATATGTAGGTCTCATACGTTGATGATGATTTGGAGATTCTTTATTTAATAGTATTACAGGGAAAAAACAATTTATTGTAATTTTGCGTACAGAAAATAACAATTTAATTTAATTTTTAGTACAAAACAATAACAATTTAGTTTTAATTACAGAAACAAGTATTGTTCTATTTGTCTTTTAAAAATCTACATGCGTGTAGTTAAACAATCTTTATTCAAGAATTAAGTTTTTTTTTGTTATGCAAAGGCTTAAAGACTTAAAATTTATTTTTTAAAGTTTATTAAGAATATCGTTATTAATAATTTATTTTGTTGTGTTACTACTTTGCATTACGATTAGAGAAAGTTAAAAAGTAGAATTAAAATAATAAGTACTTAGGTTTTTGTTTAGTTTAGAATTTTAATAGCTACTTCAGATTCTCTTTTTTAAAACATGTGACATTGATTTTTCAAGAAAACGTATGTAGGAACCTACTTATTTTATTATTTATTTGATTACCTACATATAAATCTGACGTGATTTTACGCGTGGGAGAGAAACTATTCTTTTCTTAAATTTAAAGCTTTACTCATATCAATGTAGCCGCACTTACCACGCAGAAAATCACGAAAAACCTTTGCTGAAATTAATAAAATAAGAAGCTGTTTAATCGGCGGTTTTAGCCTATTAATCGCCGACTAATCGGTGACTACAAATAGGCCGATTAATCGGCTTCACCGATTAGTCGTCAGCTCTTCGGCCCAACTCTAATATACATAGACATATACCTTAGGTTATGGGTTTACTTCCTTCCCAAAAGACCACCCGAGCTGACTAGACTTTTTCTGTTCAGCTTTGTCTGTTTCTGTCGCCAAGCATTAGTGTAATAAATTCACTGCTGTGTTTCAGTCCTTTTTCTTTTTGTTTTTTTTTTTGTTTTATATAGGATAAGGATGACAAACGAGCACACAGTCCACCTGGTGGTAAGTGGTTGCTGTGGCCCATAGACATCTACATCGATCCTCGATTACGAATCAAAATGCAGATGCGTTGTCACTTGTCACCCGTGACGACTAAGATAGAATGCCTCGTTTCCAGTAAAAAGGGTCTCCGATTCTCTACACTCATTATACAAAAGCAGCTATTTTACACTGGTATTCTGTGAGAGATTGTTCTTTCCCGGTCGAGCCGACCCATTCTTGCTATAACTATAACTACTTATATTCAGCACGGCTCTACCACACATAAAAATTCCTTCATTTGTTAAAGTTGATTGTTAATAATAATATGATATACTGATGTGTTTCTTTTTTATTAAAACGTTATTTCTACGAGCGGTAATATTTAGCAATCTTCGACCATACATTTTAAGATTACCGTCGTAGTAATCTCCATTAGCTGTAGCATTAATAATTTAAATTTCTTCATCACTTCTTATCTTTTTTACTAATGCCGCTATAACCCGTTCTGCCTTATAAAGAAATTGAATCGTTATCAACGCAGGTATAATCTTTAAAGCAATTGCAGTATATTTTTATCCATTACATTGAAATGTCTTTTATACTCGTACTAATTTGCGTTTTAAGAAATACCTTTAAGTAACTATATTTTTATGATCACACATAAAATAAAACTTTTTATTATTTCAAACGTTTATAAAATCAACTAATTTAGCTTTATTTGATTTGAGGTAGGGACAACCTTACCTTACTTATTTATTTAACAAAATAAAGAAAAAAATTAACATCTAAATTAATAAAATTACTGTATGCATTTTCGTACAAGCGGAAGCAAAACGAGCGTGCAACTTACTTTATGCTAAGTTGTCACTGTCGCCAATGAACTTCGGCATCACCAGTAGAATTGTATTTGCGTTAGCGACCCTTTATAAAGGTTTAAACTCAGCTCCCAAAATCTTAAAGGGTCAGAAAAGTAGCGGTGGTACACAGTATATTCCACAATTTGGTTTTGCGTTGAAAAAAAATCCTGATAAAATGCATATACTAATATAGTTGCAGCATGACTCTACCACTTAAAAAAAAACAATAAAAAATGATTTCAATGTAACTTAAAATTTGTCACATATTACGAAGGTTGAATTAAACAGCTTACGTAGCAGATAAAGGTCAATCGAGTTGTCATATACTACTTGTTGATAAAATCTGCAATCTGATAAAAACAAACGTGCTTTAGAGAAGAACTTGTTTACATTCAATGGAATCAGTTAATGGTGAGTAGTTTACGGTTTACAGTACTGGATTGCGACCTGGTTTTTCTTCTTCCTGTTAACTACTTGCGACTTGAATACTAAGCAGTTTTTGCATAAAATTAATAGCTTCATTTAGTTTTAAAGAAACAATTTGATTAATAATAATTATAATAACTTGTAAAATAACTAACAAATTAATGCCAAAGAAATACAGGAGTCAAGTACGAAATAAAAACAAATTTCAAATGGAGAATATTTTTATTTTTCACTCCAGAAATAAAAACTAACAAACAGTGTTGTTACTTTATAATATTAATATTTTTTTTTCCAAAACAAAAAACAACGACAGACTTAGCAAACGTCTCGTACAGTCTTGCTTACTATATCTATAGTAGTGCAGTAGTATAACATATTATTAAACAATGAGCATACTGAATAAAATAAAAACGCTTACCACCGATTAAACATTTACGACCTTACCTAAAAATCGACTACAATTTGAGAAATCCTTTATCTCTTCACTAATTAACGATGGGAAGAAATAGGTAATAAACTACAATATATCAACGGTTGTAAGTAATTCCATTATTATTTATCTATGAAACATCAATAAAAGCCTACAGAATTGACCAATGCCAAAATTAACCCTGACACAAATTACTTGATTCATGATATATTTCATTTCTTATATTTATACATATCTATATATATATATATATATATATATATATATATATATATTATAGTTGAGTTGATTAGTACTTTGGCCGATTGGCCGATTAGCCGATTAATCGGTTTGTTATCCCCAGACGATCCCTGTTTCGGTGGTTTTCGGGATATGTAGGTCTCATTCGTTGATGATGATTGGAGATTCTTTATTTAATAATATTACAGGGAAAAAACAATTTATTGTAATTTTGCGTACAGAAAATAACAATTTAATTTAATTTTTAGTACAAAACAATAACAATTTAGTTTTAATTACAGAAACAAGTATTGTTCTATTTGTCTTTTAAAAATCTACATGCGTGTAGTTAAACAATCTTTATTCAAGAATTAAGTTTTTTTTTTTTGTTATGCAAAGGAATAGACTTAAAATTTATTTTTTAAAGTTTATTAAGAATATCGTTATTAATAATTTATTTTGTTGTGTTACTATTTTGCATTACGATTAGAGAAAGTTAAAAAAGTAGAATTAAAATAATAAGTACTTAGGTTTTTGTTTAGTTTAGAATTTTAATAGCTACTTCAGATTCTCTTTTTTTATATGTCCAGAATAATTAACATTAAAACATGTGACATTGATTTTTCAAGA
The DNA here is from genome assembly GCA_907164705.1 of Parnassius apollo. NCBI lineage: Eukaryota > Metazoa > Arthropoda > Insecta > Lepidoptera > Papilionidae > Parnassius > Parnassius apollo. The sequence continues at coordinate 2,707,857 of CAJQZP010000160.1, read as the reverse complement.
AAACGTATGTAGGAACCTACTTATTTTATTATTTATTTGATTACCTACATATAAATCTGACGTGATTTTACGCGTGGGAGAGAAACTATTCTTTTCTTAAATTTAAAGCTTTACTCATATCAATGTAGCCGCACTTACCACGCAGAAAATCACGAAAAACCTTTGCTGAAATTAATAAAATAAGAAGCTGTTTAATCGGCGGTTTTAGCCTATTAATCGCCGACTAATCGGTGACTACAAATAGGCCGATTAATCGGCTTCACCGATTAGTCGTCAGCTAATCGGCCCAACTCTAATATATATAGACATATACCTTAGGTTATGGGTTTAATTCCTTCCCAAAAGACCACCCGAGCTGACTAGACTGCATCTATGTCTGTTTCTGTCGCCAAGCATTAGTGTAATAAATTCACTGCTGTGTTTCAGTCCTTTTTCTTTTTGTTTTTTTTTATATAGGATAAGGGTGACAAACGAGCACACAGTCCACCTGGTGGTAAGTGGTTGCTGCGGCCCGTAGACATCTACATCTATCCTCGATTACGAATCAAAATGCAGATGCGTTGTCACTTGACCGTGACGATTAAGATAGAATGCCTCGTTTCCAGTAAAAAGGGTCTCCGATTCTCTACACTCATTATACAAAACAAGCAGCGTTGGGCTGTATTTTACACTGGTATTCTGTGAGAGATTGTTCTTTCCCGGTCGAGCCGACCCATTCTTGCTATAACTATAACTACTTATATTCAGCACGGCTCTACCACACATAAAAATTCCTTCATTTGTTAAAGTTGATTGTTAATAATAATATGATATACTGATGTGTTTCTTTTTTATTAAAACGTTATTTCTACGAGCGGTAATATTTAGCAATCTTCGACCATACATTTTAAGATTACCGTCGTAGTAATCTCCATTAGCTGTAGCATTAATAATTTAAATTTCTTCATCACTTCGTATCTTTTTACTAATGCCGCTATAACCCGTTCTGCCTTATAAAGAAATTGAATCGTTATCAACGCAGGTATAATCTTTAAAGCAATTGCAGTATATTTTTATCCATTACATTGAAATGTCTTTTATACTCGTACTAATTTGCGTTTTAAGAAATACCTTTAAGTAACTATATTTTTATGATCACACATAAAATAAAACTTTTTATTATTTATCTGTTTATAAAATCAACTAATTTAGCTTTATTTGATTTGAGGTAGGGACAACCTTACCTTACTTATTTATTTAACAAAATAAAGAAAAAAATTAACATCTAAATTAATAAAATTACTGTATGCATTTTCGTACAAGCGGAAGCAAAACGAGCGTGCAACTTACTTTATGCTAAGTTGTCACTGTCGCCAATGAACTTCGGCATCACCAGTAGAATTGTATTTGCGTTAGCGATCCTTTATAAAGGTCTAAACTCAGCTCCCTAAATCATATAGGTTCAGAAAAGTAGCGGTGGTACACAGTATATTCCACAATTTGGTTTTGCGTTGAAAAAAAATCCTGATAAAATGCATATACTAATATAGTTGCAGCATGACTCTACCACTTAAAAAAAAACAATAAAAAATGATTTCAATGTAACTTAAAATTTGTCACATATTACGAAGGTTGAATTAAACAGCTTACGTAGCAGATAAAGGTCAATCGAGTTGTCATATACTACTTGTGACGATTTATTAAAGGGTACGTCATTGAGTTTGAATACTCAAAGAGGTACATAAATTTAAGCCAACATACAGCTACATTATTGGTAATTATACTATATTTTGTTACGAACGTATAGTACAGTTCAATATTCGTATTCTAAAATAAAACGAATTAAAAAATGATACAATGAGGGCTAATAAACTTCTGCTCACCAGATGCTCGGAAGTGAAGTTTTTTGTTACACAATGTAATTTAATTGAGAAGGTAATTTTAAATAAAAGTTTATCAGTTTCTAGAATATTATAGTAATACATAAAACAATGCCTAGGTGGTTTGATGTTAAATTTTTTGCACATTTCTAACTTTTTTTTAAATTTTCTACACTTATGAATATCTATGGATTGGTTTATTTATATTTAATCCAATTAATTAAAAATATCACTAATAGTACAGAATGAATCATTAATGTTTACATTTTTCGACCAAATATGAAATCTGTCAAATATTAGACCTCATTTTAAGTGGTGTTGCCCTGGTGGTAGGGAAAGTCGTGGATGCCCTCATTGCTTATCTATTGGCAAGAAAGTACGTCAGCAGAGTAGCTAATGTAGTGTATGACAGTTTGTAATATCGGCAGCTATTTACTGTAATAGATATTTTCATTAGGTATTTTCATACAAATACAAAACATTATATCTTAATTTTGCACCCATTAATTCCCCCGTATGTGTACCTATTTTGCTCGAACACCACTAATTAAAAGGCGAATGTGCTAGAACGATATACGGATTAAATTTTGCGAATTAGTAGCTGTAAATTTAATGCGCATCATTGTATTTATTGATGCAGAAATGTTTTTAATAAAGGAAATTCCTACACCAATACTTCTAACAATAATTTTTAAGGTTAAATAAGAAGATGTTTTTACTGAAAACAGCAATATCTGTATTTATAATACTAGTGACCCGTTCCGGCCTCTCTTGTACGGGTGGTAGGTGGTAAGTAATGTTGGTATATATATAATATATATCTATATATATAAATATCTATATATATATATATATATGTGTAAGATAGATACATTATACGTGGAACAATCATGCTGCAACCTCAGACGAAATAAAAACTCGAGTTTTTATTTCGTCTGAGGTTGCAACTATATCAGTAGTATAGTTGTAGCACGAATGGGTCGGCTCGACCAGGAAAGGATCACGCTCTCACAGAATACCAGCGTAAAATAGTAGCTTAATGCTGCTACGTTTCGTTTGGTGAGTGTAGAGAACCGGAGACCTTTTTGTCTGGAAACGAAGCTTTCCATCTTAGTCCTCACGGTTAACAACGCATCTGCATTTTGTTTCCTAATCGAAGATAGATTTAGGTGTCTATGGGCTACAGCAGCCACTTACCATCAGGTGGACTGTGTGCTCGTTTGGCACCCTGTCCTATAAAAAATAAAATGAAAGACATACTTTTTTTAAATGGTTATACATGTCTTAATAACGAGGAAACAACCCCCTTAATTCAAATTCATTTATTTGCCAGAATGTATGTGTACAATAAAGTATGATCTTAAATTATGTCTAATGGCCCATTTACATTCTAGCACTTTATATAGTGTGCAAATATTTTATATGTATACATGCAAAAAAAATATAAACAAGTGGGAATTCAATTTCGTACATTTACGATTAATTGATGTCAATATCATCAAAAAACCATTTTTATAAGATACCAATCAGGATTGGCGGTTTATGCTAGAAAATTTAAATGAGCGACTGCCTCATCACTAGACAGAAGCTGAAATATAAAGATTTTTCGCTCCATGGGTGTAAAATGGATGAGGTCTCTAACTTTCCTTCTGGTGCAGGTGCGATATGGAACAAATACTCCTCTCCCACATAGTACTTAAGGAAACGAGTACTAGTATATAGTTATTTATTTTCTTTGTGCCCAGATGTGGAACGTTTAATGTAGTAGTGGAGTAGTTAATTTTCAACTCTGATTAAAATAAATAGACGATCATTTTTTATACTCTGTCTTCTGACTCATAATAGGCGGGAAATATTCATTACTCCTAATAAAACTTTCTTGCATACCAACGACAATATCGTGCGACTTGTCTGTATGTTACTTACGATTCCATTGTTCTCGATTCACGATAGCGAGAAGACTTCACGCACATTATCTTCGCTGCCATACTATCGTGCCTACCGAAGAAACTGCGTACGGAATATCTAACGTTTAACTTATTTGCGAATAGCTTTAGTTTGTAGATTTAGCATAATTCTAAAAATTTTAATTGAAATATTTTAGACATCTTGTTACTTCACGCGATTGGAAATTATATAAACTAGAGAAATAAATCCAGTGAATAGCATACCGATAATTTCCATTATTACATTTCATTTCGAGAAATCACAGGCCAAAATTTGACGAGGATTTGAAGATATAGCGAGTACTGGATGACTTATCTTTATTAAAAAGGCTCTCGTTAATGTTGATTTACGTTTGATGATGTATTATATTCTTAATTCGAAGTTGAATCTTCTTCTTTTTTATCAGACCGTTAAAGTCCTCTAGACTTGAGCCTCTTCAATAATAAAGAAGACTTGCCATAATGGTCATGCTTAGAAGGCAGATTTAAAATTCCAGTACCAGAAGTTTGGCACCTTTGAGTCTCCTTCCCGTCGCCGGTCTTGGTATTCTTCGGAATTTAAATCAATAAGCTTTAAATGTTTTCATTTAACACTTGGTTAAACAGCTTTAAAGTTTTTAAATATAGTCATTCTGACATTTCTATGAAAGCTATCTATTTCAACCGTCGTTTGCGCCCTGCCCTGAAAATATTTTTCAGTTGACTTCACAGAAGCGCAGACTTACTTTCGATGCTTTATCGGTGGTAAATCGGTGACGTTGGGGATTATGCTCATTTTGCTCGTGTTCTAAAGGCGACACTTCACGTTGGCCAACATAGTGGCGAATGTAGTGGCAAAGATATTAGCAAAGAGTTTGTGATGGCATTCACATGTTGGATAGTTGTTCAGATTGCTTCGTTTCAGGCCAATATGACGAATAATATGTGACGAATTTATTAAAATGGTTATTGAGGCGCTAACTTATGCTGCGGTTTATTTATTCGCAGCATACCGCTATTGCGTGAATGTGTATAAGAATTTAAAAAAAAAGAATATTAACAATGCTATAAACATTACTAATATTCCCCTTAAACACTCGTGGTAAAGCTTAAATTGCTTGTGTTACGAGTGGTTCACGCCAGTAGTCGAATGGCGGATTCGAACTCACGAGCTTTTACGACGAATTACTATTTTAATTCTTTTTACAAGAATTTTTATTTCTGTGATTATTATTTCTTGGGTTCCACAAATAATTAATAGTTTGGTAAAGCTCTACAAAGCTAAAAGTTTCTTCATTTGTCATTGTTATTGCCATTTTGTAGACACTAGTTACGAAGCTTGAGTATAAAATTTAAATCAGTTGCGTACAATCCACTCTGGGAGCTCGTAGCAAACTAAACGCGCGCAACGTGTGGACGCGGCGGCCAAACTTTGCCACAATCCTTTGATCTTTTGTGTGAAACCGACAACACACAAATCTCCCACCAACTTGTGGGCCATCATTCCAGTACATTCCAAGGTAAGCACAAACACCCGCTCTACACGATGGTCATTGCTATTGGCCACAACATTCGCCACTATGTTACTAACGTGTAGAGCCGTCGTAAGAAAGTTTAAGCGCTGTTATTACGTCTTAATAAAATATTTTAAATAAAGCGACATTAGTCCAAGTTCTTGCTTCTCCATCCACCTCTTTCATGTATCAACTATCGCAAATATCCCCCTTTGATACAATCTACGCGGGAGGCTTATGTTTAGATATGGATCTACGATAGGATTAGTATTAAACGAAAGAAAACAGATACCGATGTGGCAGTTACAAAATTAAAGATTTTATTCGTAAATTTGTCTTAATTCTTTATTTTCTTTATGTTACAGGTAACAAACTTGAACGCGATCGAACAGGTGATAAAGCAAACTAAACTTTTCAAAAGAAAGCTAACAAGGAACTTAAATCTAAATCACGCGCTCATACAGATATATTTAATAAAAATTATTACGCGGTATGTCTATTTAATTAATATCTAACAATTCTTGATATATAATGAACCAACGACAAATATATTAGATTTAACTCTCTGTGCGGAAATTGTTGATTACATTGATTGTTTCTCCCATACAATTCCAATCGAAACAAAGCTGGCTTTCATGCGTGTACTTAATGAATTTACTCACTTTTAAATGCGACAGGCTGGAAATTTAAATTAAGTTTCCTTTTTTTAATAGTTCTTCCTATAAAAATAGTTTCTTAGAACTATTTATATCTAGCTTACTAGTTGTACCTGAAACAAATTAAATATTAAAGACTCTTACTATTGAATAAAATTATGATTTGTCGTTTATAAGCATGATTAATGAGTCGGATATTAAGGAAATATATATATATATATATATATATATATATAATCACTTGTATATCTAGGTCTAATAGAAAATGTGACAAATTTTCTCTAAACGCCACCTGCACGCAGTACACCCTGCTGATCGATGAAAGAGACTCTGGCAACAGTTTAATTTATGAAAACCCATCCAAAAACGCTAAAGTAAAATTATCATACTAGTAACAGTCATTAATGCAAACACCTACCTGCCTGTTGTAATGAGGGTAAACTTTTCAATTGATGCTTGCCAAATTATCGCATTCCTGTGTAGACTTATATCCAATATTGGACTTGTAAACGCTTTATATACAATTATTTGGGAGTGCAGTGATCGTTATCGTTTCCATGCGCAAAATACGCGCTTAGTCGTCGAGTTGTAGAAACCGCTCCAGGTGACACTAACACTTTGTGCAGTGATGTGGATCACTTTTATGGACAATCAGCTCAGAAACCCATCAGTGATCGTAAGTAATTTTATCAATTTCAATTGCAAGCCATTGCATCTGAGCTTGCGCAGGGTTTCATCAAAGGCTTCTCTTTAATTACACGACATTTGACGCTTTAAGCCCTTTTGCAAATTGATACATGTTCGTGACATTAACACCAAATTTTATCCTTGAAGTAGTAAGCATAAAGTCAAGATTAGCTTCACGTTGAAAATAAACTCGCCTCAATGACACCGGTGCAAACAACTTTAAATTTCCATTTTTATCGTTCGAACAATCGTTTTATTTTGAAACGTTTGTTTGTAAGTACGATTTAGATTGATCTCTTAAGTTACGATGCCTGACTCATCCGATAGTCAGGGATCTGAATTATTAACACAACATCGCGTTTAGAGGAGAATCCCCTCAAATGCAGAACTGTGTAAATATTTCCTTAAGTGTCGTATGACTATCACTTGTCGCAGTGCGAAAGGTACTCGTATATTAAAAAAATATCCGGCTCTACGAAGACTACCGCACTTATCTATCCGCATCTCAAAACGAAAGAATTTCGTTATCTGTTATCCAACAAAATGAAACTTGATGAAATTACAACACGTACATAAAATGATGCCAAAACCATGCTCAAATTTTTGAAACGCTCTCTCACACACATATTTCTCCTTTATTTCTTTATCAGCCCGTAAAAGCTTACTGTTATATGCACACATATGCACCTAAGATCGTTGATTGTAAATGATTTAAGAGGCAATGATGTATACATGTTGTTACAATAAGTTGATTTTGGTTCTTTTGTACGTAGCGCTTTGTCTTTCTTCCTTTTTTGATTTGAGCTAACAAAATGCACTTGAAAATAGTTTGAACTAAATGCTGGTAATAGACTGGCAGGTAGAACCAAGGTGTTTGCAATTTTATGGTTTATTTTCTTAAATTATCTTATACAATTTTTGGTAACTAATTTAGTATGATAATTAATTAATGCTAATTAATTGAATAAATTCTATTTATTGTGTCCTTATTTTTAAACGGTGTCAAAGTAGGATCCTCAAAAATCAACATCTTAGTGGCTTATATTGACTGACTATAGTCCGTACACAGCTTTGGCAAACTTAAAACGTGTTACAGAATGTCATAAATGAGTACCTCTGGGGTGCGGGCGTTTGTAAACTGCCCCCACGATACAAGAGAAAATCTTAGTGTAGGGGTAACGTTTTAAAAAAAAAAAAAAAAAATAAATGACAAAAAAAAAATTTTTTATAAAATTGTTACAAGCAAACGGAAAAACAACAAGCAAACGGCATAAAAAATGTTTCCAACTTATACAAGAACATGGGCGTCTGTTATCTGGTTCCAGGCGTTCAAACTAATAAACGGGAGCTTAGTGTGTGATCCCTCTAATCGTTTCACTACTTAGTAGTTCATGGGGAAAGTATGATTTAAAATCGCTTCAACATAACTTTTAAATATATATTTTTTATCATTACGCCAATGTACTGAGTGTAACTAACAACGGATATTGTAGCATTAAATAGTTTTTTATTTATTTTCCATGCTTTGTATCATAAAATATGGTCACGTAGAATTAGTAGTGTATGAGTACATATACTCATATATATATATATATATATATATATACAACGTGTCCCAAAATTCAACGATAAGCCAACACCGGAGGATAGACCTGCCCCGGACTAATCGGGGAAAAAAAAGAAAAAAAATACATGCCAATTATATTTTAAGTTATATAAAAAAAATGAAATTCTTCAGAAATTGAGGCCGTTTATGATATTTTCCACTACCATGACCACAATTTTTTTAATATTTGTTTCTTTTTTTATAGGCAACCTGAGTAACACTGCTATCTACCACAATTCTTAAAAAATCCAGAATAACTCTTTTTTTATCACGAAAATTAATGAAACTTTTTTTATTCCCTAAATTTTTTGAAGACTTTTACTTTTAACCAAATTTAACTTATCGTGGTGTAAAAAAAAAGTATGAACACTAATATGGCAAGTTTTTTTGAAAATTGACGCAACTAACCAACATTCCAAAATGGTATAATACTCTAGGAAAACAAGTTATAAAAAATTATGGGTCTATTATTTCTTAACAGGGGCCAAATTCCTTAAATTGTAATTGTCAGTAATCACTTTTACTACATGCCCAAAATGGGTTCTTGTTACAATTTCTAGGAATTTTAATGGGGCATACATACCTTAGATGTTAGAGAGAGAGATAGATAGATAGAGATATTTACGTTAAAAAGAGACAACAACAGGGCAGGTAGAGAAGCTGTTATTATTCTCAGCAAGTCAGTTCAGTACGCTCTGCTCCTTTGCTTACTGCGCACCGTTCCCAATTCAACTTACGTGGCTCTCGTACATACTATCGACTTTTGGTTTGGCTTTTTGGACTGGAATCGACCTGCAAACTTTACTGGCCTGGCATTATTTGGACTGGAAGTGATCTGCAAACTGACTATACAAACTACTATAAAATTTAAATATTGTAATGTTTTAAAACGAAATACGAAATATAAGTAAATTGACTATTCAAAACATTAAATGAGCGTTCGAGATGTGTGGATTTTCCAAACATTTTTTAAATTTCTATTTTAGCTATTGGGCTTATATTTTTTAATAATGTTTAATATATTTTACGCTGGTATTCTGTGAAACCGTGGTTTTTCCCTAGTCGAAGCACCCAGTCGTGCTGCAGTTTTAATACACCTGCAGCGTGGCTCAACCACGTTCAAATATTTTTTTTCCCCCAGTATCTGTCAAGCAAAACATATTATTTGCCTTTTTACCGTTGAGAGAATCATCATTCTGCTTTATTTATTCTGTAAAAAATAAATCAATTCTGGGGCTTACCAACCCGTTTTTAAACTGAAATTTAAATGACTCACGTGCGCGAGAAAATTTCTTGAATCGAAACAAGACAATATAAAAAAGCTCCACAAAAAAGCACTAGTATATAGAGCGTGCAGGTAAACGCAAACGTAACCAGTTCGTGAGCCTTGTTTCAACGGAAATTGCTAACCAAATTACGGCATTTCGAACTTTTTACAATTAACGACAATGACGTTGTTTTTTAAGTATTAAATCTGGCTATGAAAGATATTCACGATTTATTTATTTTATTAGGATAACCAATAGAAAAGACAGTATTGGTTTTACAGATAATTAAGCGACTTGAAAAAGGAACACGTACTCAATTCGAATTTCTCGCTATAGCTTCGCAGATTGAAAACTGATTTCAATAATTCTTTTGGAAGTAAAACTTTACGCACGCTTGACTTGGGGAGTAAGCTGGCGAACGCGTGACGAAAGCGTTACGAAAAGTGTGATCGGGCGGTGTGAACGTGAGTCGAGTTGAGTGGGGGATATAAGCAAAAGAGAGCAATGCACGTGCTTATTTTCTTTCTCTCTTTCTCTCATAGCCAGTTATTTTTCGTAATTTTATTCCTTTTTAAACAATTTTATAAATTAATATTTTGTTCAATACCTTTAAAGTGAATAAAATTATAAATTAATTTTAAAGTTCATGTTTCGTGAATTTTCGGGTGAATAATAATATATTATGGAAGGAATATAATATAACATAATAAATTTAAATATTTGTAGAATATATATATATATATATATATATATATATATATATATATATATATATATATATATATATTATACATAGTACCCGGATGACCGAGCTTCGCTCGGTTTTTTTTTTTGACATTTAGATACAGATCTATTTGTTTACACACTGATGAATAATATTTTTTGATGTTATTGCCATAATAGAAAAAACTAAACTGGTTATTTAAATAAAAAATCATGAGTTTAATTCAAATTTTCGTATTTATAAAAATACTAAAAAATGGTCTCGAAATAATATATTTTCTCACAAAAGAAGGGAACTTGAAAAAAAAAGGAAAAAATCGGACCAAAGACAGGACGCGAACCAAGGCATTACGATTTCGCGACCGCTCGATATCCACTTGAGCTATTACGATCATTAACACTATGTCAAAATTTACCTTCTTATATTGTAGCAGTTTTTCTTTGCAACAAGGACAAAAAGACGTTTTCTAAAAATAAAACCTGGCTAGATCGATTTATTGCCCCCGAAACCCCCTGGACACGAAATTTTATAAAAATCGTTGGAATCGTTTCCGAGCAAAGTGAAAAATAAGAGATACACATTGGACTATTGCTTAGGAATTTCATATGATATGTTCAGATAAAGAACCGATTTTAAAGATTTTTTTTCTTAAATAGGTTACAATTAAAGGGTAGCCCCATACAACTTTTTTTAAAAAACGTTTGCAAAGGTTTGCAAATAAATAACTTCTTTTTGAAGTCGGTTTTTACTATTTGTTAAAAGTTATAATTATTTACATGACTTTTATATACTCATGATAGATGCATTTCTTTTTATAAATAACCACAGTATACATTATTTTATTATATGACACAAAGTGTGTAAACAAATAGATAATAATTTGAAATTTTAAATATAAACAATAAATTATTCTATATGAGTACTAAGTATTCAATATTCTGTAAGCAACCAATCTTAAAAATTAAATTCCTTCAAATTAAGACGAGATCGTAACTTTGCAGAATATTAATTTCCTTAGGATGATTATTCGTAAAATCTCGTTTAATATGATTAATTACAGTAGATGTTCCATCTTTACAACAGAATAAATAAAATAATTTGACCCTAGAAAATTAGTATTTTTTCTCAACTGGGCAGGGTGGCACCATGATAGAACAATATCAAGGAAATCTAAACTATAATATTTAGACATATTTACTGGATTCCTAAAACCTTTTGATTTGTTTTTTTTGACGTATCCGATGACCAAAATCCTGCGTGTTATGAATAAAATGAAGAAACAAATCCCCCGTATACTAACGGACCCCATGCAATAGCTACAAAACTCCCTAATGCTTCGGCCGCCGTTTGTCTTGCCGGCAATATTCTAATGGCAGGGGAAATGAGAGGGTGTGTAGAATTTCGTCGTAATCCCCAATCTGCTAATAAGTAGCGTCTGGCTCGTGCAATATCGATTACTGGACTCATTATAACTGAATTACGCCACTTTATCAGAGAGTCGAGTAAATGCATGCATTTTCCTGGATCTATATATTTTACTCAATCTAATTGCTTTTCTTTTTGAACAGATTTTCTTGAATGATGATATATAGGCATCAATTTATAAATACAATGTATACACGACCACACCTACGCGCCATTAACGATTTGATAATCTGTCAAAATGCTCATTTTACATGATAATATCATAACTATTTTATGATGTAGTTAATTATTATTTTTCTTTTGTGTTCTTTTATTCTACTCGTATATTGCTACATCTACGTCAAATTTTCACCACACCATGGGTCGACTGGTAGAGAATGCCTCAAGGCATTAAGTCTGCCCTTTTTAACGAATGCAATAAAGAATAAATAAAACTATTTCTTCGAAGAAACAAACTTCTTTGAAGGCGAACTACATATTATCAGACCAGAGACACACAGAAATCTTATGCCAATGCAGTTCGGTTTGCTAAGCCTTGCCAAAAGGAATAGGCCAGAAGCATAGTGAAGATAGTAACTAGACTTCAATAGTAACAACTTTTATGATAGTTGCATTTAATGTCACTTCATTTTAACGTAAAGTAATTACATCATAGAGCAGCATGGACTACAGGTAGATCGACGGGTTGTAGCCATACGCAGGATTTCCCCTCTGCCAAAGTATAAGTCCACGCGGTCCTATGCATGCAATGAAACTAGTTGCAACCGCACTGCTCACTACACTAGATCTAGTACGGCTGAATCAATGTCTTACAAAAACGCAAAATTGTTCAATTTATTGGTGTAAAACTAAAACTGCACATATAATTTATAAAAAAGTGGCGTTACCTTTCATATGAAAGTAATTTTTAATGACATTATTGCAACTTACTTCATTTTTAAACTTGAAAATATAAAGGGTCGTGTTGTTTCGGATTTATTTACCAATACAGGCCACTCGTCCTCATACAATATGCAGATCGGTCGCGCGACTGATCCGAATCGGTATTCGATTTGTAACTGTCACCGAGTATTTTTGTTATAATGTATTGTTACGAGCTTAAGGTTCGTGACAATAAAAACTACCGATTGAATTACCAAAATTGACACTTTAATTACTAAACACAACAGCTCAGTGTTGGGAGAGTTTCAGAAAGATCTTGACACTCCTATTTCTGATACTTGATACCAGATTGCGCTAGTGTCATCAACTGTGGCACGCAACAGTATCTACACGTGTGTGAAATTGTTACTCAATTGTTTTAATTGTTATGTGTGACTTACGTAGTGACGGAAGATTGTTTTGGTGTGCGCTGATTTCCCCCAGCAAATATGACAGACAATTCTGTATCGGGAAAAAACGCTATCGCTACTCCCCTCCGGTCCGTCGCGTCGCTGGCTCGTGTTGCTCTATGAAATACATAAATAATTTCAAAATGTTCATAGATTAAAAGTAGTGTTTTAGAAAATAAGTTTAATTTTATTATGACTTTTTGCTTTATCTCTATAAGAATTAAGCACAATTTTGATTATATGCCTAGGAGTCTGTTTGTGTGGGTACTACCGTCCAGCCTATTTCTGCCGCCTAATAGCAATGTTGCATTGCTGAGTCAATTAAGTATTGATATTGCTGCTGTAAGCAGAGTATAGAGAGCCAGTATAATTACATGCTTGAGGCATTCCATCTTAGTCTATTAGAGGTGACTACATATATATTACCTTCTTTGTATGAAATTGGCTGAGGGTGTTCATCATTCGTCACTTTAATTTTATAATAATATTATAATTTAAAGAACACGCATTCATCATGAGCTGTGATGATTATATAGAGAATTATCCAGGCGATCCTGATTAGGATACGATAAAATTATTAAATTATTATATTTTCATCGGTACTTGATACGAGTGCAAATTTTCAAATTAATCGACCGTCTGCAAGTTGGTGAAAATTACATTAAAATGTTCCGTTACATAAACAGATAGATAAATACACGCAAAGATAATTAGACATGTGTCAATCATGAATGATACGTTCTTTGAGCTGGTACACTTAAAAGTATTGAGGGTTCATTCATCTGTTTTTGAATGTTTCGGTACAACCAATCACAAACAATTGACGGAACCCTTTTAACTCGTGATTTGTGTAAATTGTGAATGAGTCGAAAATCTACCGAATGCTACGCGTGACCAAATGTACTAGAATGATTCGGAGAAATGAATGATTGACACATGTCTAAATCTAATAAGAGCATGTTAACAAACCACACCTCTGTGTTTTTATGTGATGATACTATTTTATTTTTCCTAGCTCAGTATTGTATCAAAAACTAATTAAAAATCGAATATCGGGTTTAATGTGGCGTTGAACTATAACGGAGTTGTATATGCTTAATCGCGTATATTTCTTTGTGAAATAAAAGGTTAAGAAAATATTAAAGAAATATTTGTAAAAGTTTAAAATATTAGTCTCCAAGAAAGCAATTCCACCAATGTGTGCTGCTACAATTTCAAATCTTTCTATCTTGATATTCTATATAACTGCCGCAGGTTTTCATTCCATTGCCCCACGTCATGTTTTCAAGATGGCGGAGTGGTGAACGAGACTTTACGGCTTTCGTTAAAATTTTGCCTGCTTTTGAGAATATATATCTTTTATCTGTATTAAATCGGTGTAACGACATGTTAGCGTGGAAAAGCTACGTGTGATATTGTCGGATATGTTTGAGGCTCATAATATATCCTATTTAACCTTACTCAAAAACGTTTTTGGAAAGGGATTGCGGCAAGCCAGAAGAGGGTTATGATTATAATTTATAACACACCTTTACCACTACGAAGTTATACAATACTATTATATTTCGTCTGTCTTCAGTAAGGCTATACTTTTCTTTTACTAGTGGCAAACGAGCCATCATTCTTATCTGTGATCTATGAAAACTGCAACCCGCAGAAAGCGGCAACCAACTTCAAACTTAGAAATACAGATATGTTATTACCTTGTAGTGGTGGTGTAAAAATATCCACTACCCCATATCGTCCCGTGGGTGTCGTAAGAGTAGATATCGAGAAACAAACCAGGAGGTGCGCAGCAGCGTTATCCTAATAAAAACAAAAAATAAATTTAAAATGAAACAGGGGTTCACAACACCCTCGCCAAGCGTGGCAACTACAGCAAACATCATCTACGAGCCTTTCTATGAGAGAGGCCTGTGTTTAGCAATGCAATTTTGATAAACTGTAACCGTATCAATCTTGAGATCAGGATCTCTAAAGAATCCCTTACAGAGTATAGACTTATACACGACTGATCTCTGGTCTGGTCTGAATCTCGGGTCAGGCCAAATAGGGTAATGGTGTTTTGCTGCCTAGAAATCCTCGGAAGCAGCCTGGAGTTAGGAAACCGGTGGTGTTTCAGTCCGTCCTTCGGATAGTATGTACGTAAACGTACGTCCTGTACCTCGACTGTTTTCGGTAGTGTCGGATTGCAATCTCATCGGAATATAACAGTGAGGGAATAGATATAGAACCATTTTAATTTTAAAATAGAAAATAAATAAATATGATTATGAGCATTCGTCGAATATTACCCTATACTAATTCTACTAATTCTTTAATTATTTTAATTTTTTTTCATTTATTATATAATATTACAAGCATTTTCCCGCGACTTTGCTTGCGTGGACTTCACTTTGCTAACATCATTAGTTTTTCATGCCAAAATTCGGTATTACCTCGTTGTCTGATAGTTTGTCTGTCTGTCAGTCACAAACTTATTTGAAAGAAACATTCAACTCCGTAAATCTCATACTTAATAACTCGAGCACAGCATCGCGTATGGAGTTCAGATTGTGATTTTCTTTTTGGCACTAAGCTAACATACATTGTGAATATGAGTCATTTTGGTCCTTGAATAACTTGACTACAGCGCCACCTATCTGACTCCAACATCGCTTTAAACCATCATCTCGACAAAACAAATATATTGCGTAATAATGACTACCCCACCTCCCATATCACCCCGTGGGTGTCGTAAGAGGAAGCAGAGGGAACAAATCAGATGATGGACAGAGCGTCTTCCTAATAACGACTAGAAAAAACTGCGGTTGTCAACCCGCTTGCCAAGCTTGGCAACTATGGCTAATAACCCCCCTATGAGGTAATCTATGGTGGAGGCCTATGTTGAGCAGTGGACTTTAGTAGGCTGTAACGGTAACGGTAAGTATGACTTTAATATATTGTAATATATACATATCTTTATATATGTCTATACTTTTAGCCACAAGGAGTAACTTCTCTACGTCATCATTGTTCGTGATTAATTACATTACGGATTTCAAACGGATCCATTTGTCTTCTGCACTCTATATAGCTTATCTGACTCTAGTCGGTTTTGATCGGTATTAAAAGGCATAATGTAGTGATTGGAAAATCAACGAAAGATATATTTTCAAGAAAATCATCAATAGATGCGTCAGTCGCCTCTAACACGTGCTCCCTGCCCTCTTAATCTGATAGCCGTATAAACGAACTTGTTTTATTTTCCCCTGAGTGAGTTAACAATGCTAGCTTTGTATATTATTTGTTATATCCCTAATTTGAAATGATAAATACGCGTATAATATATAGAATAGATATTAAATACACTATTGCATTTGATTACCTGTCAAAATAGTTTTATGGGTTGAAATTAATTAATTTTCTATGTATCATGTATGCTTAATGTCATAATGGCCTTTCCGCCAGCTTACCTTTGATCTTCATTTTTTCAACCAAACTTTTGTAATATGCCATATTTATTTTCAATCCTTTTCACAGAGTAGAATGTTTTACTTACTTAAATATAAGTTCTTCGTGAATTAAATAATATGTATTATTGACATATTAATATAAAATATAAATACACATTTCATTTGCTATTCGTGTAATTAGATAAAAACTAGCAAAAATATCACTTAAATGATAATTTACAATTATTGACCGCTCGGTGGTGCAGCCGATTACATTTGATTCTAATAAGTACGGAATATTTGTATGGCCTACAATTAAATCTTAGTCTATTTGCAATTTATCTAAGTGAAATGGTGTATTAGAAATTACTAGGTAACGTTTAAAACATATTTTTTTAGTAATATGACTCTACATAGGTATGTTGATTTTATCCAACTAAGTACCAATCAAATTGTTCAATATTTACACTAAAATGGATCTACTCGTAAAGTAAACGCTTGATTTTTTTGCCTAGATTCAAATCGATATTGTCCATAATATATAAATTTGTATACTTTATAATAACTTTTACCATAAAAAAATTAAAAAGCCTTGAATTAATGAAATATCAGATCTCTCTCTAGAGATCTCATTAATTAGTTATGTTGTAAGGACTATTTTATTGTATAAAATCCACTTTTGAAGGAAGAAATATTTTAATATCCAACTATAAAACTGGTTATTTAAGTCATAGTGGAAATATTAGTGCACTTAACGATTTAAAGATAATCAAATCACCACCGAAAATCTTCAACTTCAAGTTATTATGTTATCCCAATGCAGTGGACATCGAGATAACTTGAACTTCTAATAGTTGTTTATGAATTCATATGATTCCAAAAGGTATAAGGAACAAATGTTGGATAGCTTTTATCATAATGCATTAATCTAAAATCCATTTGTAGATTGAAAAATCTTTCAGCTGCATCCCGGATCGCTTCTCATGCAATGAGAACTGCAGTACCTAAAGAATACGTCTGGGAAGTTTATTGTACGCTGTTATTAAGGAAATTTTATTTTATGCATGTTGAAATTCAACATTAACTATGACATGAAAGAAAGCATCACCGTCACTTCGTCCCGTGGCTTTCGTGTCGATTATATCTGTACCTCACGA
The DNA here is from genome assembly GCA_907164705.1 of Parnassius apollo. NCBI lineage: Eukaryota > Metazoa > Arthropoda > Insecta > Lepidoptera > Papilionidae > Parnassius > Parnassius apollo. The sequence goes on along the minus strand of CAJQZP010000160.1, from coordinate 2,690,271 downwards.
TTTCCGATAGATGGCCGAATAACCATTTCAACTACGTCACACGCTGCACTAAGTATTTTACAATATCACCAGCGATTTTTTATATAATAAGGGTGATAAATGAGTTCACAGTCCATCTGATGGTAAGTCGATGCATGTCGAATCCTGCGGCAGCTAAGCGAGGCGATTATATCAAACCTTCCCTAACTTTATAACAAAAAATAAATAATTCTAAACATTTATCATATGTTTCAGGAACCCATGCTTCTAATTTCAATTGCTATTATTAACAATGTGTTCATTGTATACTGGTAGGTATCATTATTTTACTAAAACAAAGAATACATTTTACTGCTTCAATTGAATACGTATCGTGTTTTAAAATAAATGTTTTGTTTACTTGTTTAAACATATTATCTTCGTATAGCACAAAATATTGTCTGTATTATATTGTAAAACGATGCAATTTAACTGAAATAGCGTACGTATAAGCTATATTATTTTGATTTTCATGATATGTCTTCGTAAATATCTAACTCTTCTTATAAAACATGATACAATTTACAAACACTAAGATGTAACATCTTTTTAGACACAATGTTTGCGTTAGTTGAGTAACCATTGTCCCAATTCCCAAATGTGCCATTTAAATTAGATGTCTAGACATGGCGTGTGAATCATATCATGTAAGCAGTTAGATTAACTCACATTTTATTTAATATCTAGACTGCTATCTATATGTACAGTTAAAGCATAAAATTAAAACAGTTTTACACTTGTTTATACTGTACCATAACGTCATCATCTTGATTGCGACCTCATTTTATAACTCTTATGTTATCTTAAAAAGCCTTATATTACGAGTATATGTTTGAAAAAAAAAATAGTCCCACTGCATTTCTTTGCTGTTTAAGGTAAAAGGAAAAAAATGACATTAAATAAGAATTAAGTACTTGTAGTCTATATAAAGTAAAAAAATGTATTCTATTATATTCTATTAAGTAATCATATAAGATTATACATCAAATCGCATTCATTTTTTATTTGAAAATTTCCACAACTTCATTCACAAATATTAAAATACCCTGTCAGAAAAATTATGAATGTTAAAATTCTCAACCCAGTACTCCAATTTCAGGCAGCCGTTCGCGAGTTTGCGGTTTAAATAAAGTTACCAATTTACGTCTCATCCCCCGTCCTCGGACGCCCCCACAAAAAGATATTAACGAATGAAAATGTCACTGGAAGTTTTGATTACTTTTTATCTAATTACACATGAGCTATTGTGTAAATTAATTATAGCAAACTGTAGTTTGAAAGGCTTACATAATTATTGCATTCCATGTGCAGGGTATATGCTGGAAAATAATTATGTATTAATTTACCAGTACATACCCTGCATATTAGTACAAGTAATAGTCAATAACAGAGAAACAGTTCCTTTGTGAATAATCTAGGCTTCGTCATCGTTATTATTGTAGCATGTCTCAAATCAAGAGTATGGTCCTGTCCCAGCCGCGCCGAACCATTCGTGCTCAACTATAGTATACTATAACGGGATTCCGAATGTGAAGGTGAGTTTGAAGATCGCATAAATAATAAAATACCCCCGGAACGCAGCAATGAGTGCACTGTAGCTTGACGACAGAAATAGGTAAAAGGACCTTATATTTTTGCGCGAGTACGACCTTATATGTTGGCGCCCAACGTGGGGCAAATTGTCGTGAAGCGACAATTAAAAACTAAATAACCTAACCTAACTACAACAAAACAACCAAAAATAAAATAAATTATTTAAAAATTTGAAAAAGATTTACAGTTTCTTTTATAAAAAAAGGTATGAAGGTGATGATGGGCTGTAATGATGATAGTGATTTACAATATTATTAAAAAAAATAACAAAAATAAAGATACTGCAACGAAGTATGCACAGGCTATGCCTATGATAGGTGCACAGCGCCTGCTCTAGGTACACGCAGAATCTGGAGAAAGCACATGCAGCGTCTGGAGAAGGTACACGCAGCGCTTGGAGTAGGCACACGCAACGCCCGGAGCAGATTCACGCAGCACCCGGAGTAGACACGCAGCGTCTGGAGTAGGTACACGTGGCGCTTGAAGTAGGCAAACACAACGTCCGGAGTAGACACACACAGCGTCCGGAGTAGACACGCAGCGTCTGGAGTAGGAACACGCAGCGCTTGAGACAAGCACGCTCAGTGGCCGAAGATAGCGCGGGCACTAATAGGTGGAGGCGTAGGCGTGGCTAGGCGACGACTTCAGGAGAAGGCTTGCAAGATCCCGAGGCAGTGCGGATAAAGCCTTTAAGAGGTGCTTCTCGTATCAAAGCTGAAGTGAGGACCTCTATCGGCCGATTCTTCGGCTTTTATACTTTTTGACGGATCTGGGATAAGAACGAGAAATTATTTGAAATTATTTAAATTAAAAGCAAATTTTTGTAAATGGCCAAGAAGAAAAGAGTATTTTTGAAGTAAAAACATCAGGCCGGTAACAATATTTGAATAAAAATTGCCACGACAACCAGATAAACAACGATGTCAAAACATGTCAAATTTTGGTTTTAAGCTCGTAATACAGAAACGGCAAGATTTAAGTGAAAAATGAGATATTATTTATATAGGAAAAAAGGTAGCGCAAGAGCGCGCACGAAACCCGAAATTGTAGAGTTACGGAGAACTAAATAAAAGATCGAAAAAGGTAGACTCCATTGACACCGATTTAAAAAGTGCTGATAACGTGAAAATACGAAGTGAAAATGATTTGTTATTGTGTTCTTATGAATTAAAAATATTACAGGATCCTATGGAAATAAAGGTGATGCAAAATATCCAGTTTTGAGGTGAATGTAGAAAATCAAAAACAGAATGGAAAAATAAAAATAAAATAGTGTAAAATGATATGTAAGTATGTATGTAAGCATAACACTACATTTTCCCCCCGACCCTGGAAAATTTTTGACTCAGCAAAAATTTTGAGATGCACATTCCAAAATAAACCATAAAAACACAGCTTTGCAGTAACAGACATCACCAGGCAATATCAGATATACTATCTCTTACATTCATCATCTGCATTCAGGTAAGGGTGGAGTTCACATTCAATGACTACCACTCTAAAAGTGTGTTTTCGAAAGGACATTCAGGCTTATTTAAGGAGTTGTCATCCGCTCCTGCGTGGAAAAAAAAACATTTTGAAAGGACATCCAGGCTTATTTAAGGAGTTGTCATCCGCTCCTGAGTGAAGATAAAGTTAAAGAAATTAATCTTAAGCAAGCTTTAGCCGCTATGACTTAAGTAAAGATTAAGAACGGCCAGAGCGGTAGGGCTCAAAGCCAGAGATCAGCAACATCACTAACGAAATGTGTCTGAAATAAAAAGTGAAGATTAACCAACGAAAATTCGAGGTCCTAAAGCAAGATGTGTTGAAGAACACTGGATCACCAAACAAACGAAGAAATAAAAATAATAAGGTGAGAATGATTGTGATATTTATACATATATACAGTTAATAAAAGTTAAAAAAAATTATGATTTTACATCTTTGATGTGCCACTTGCCTCTAACTCCATTAGGGTCTTCAAGCACATAGACTAGTGGTGACAGTTTAGCTATCACTTTGCACTTGATGAACTTAGGGGCAAGTTTAGCATTAAAGTATGCGCCGGCATTGCTTAAAACATGGTTTTTACGCCAAACAGTGTCTCCCACATTAAATTCTTTAAAAGACCGGCGAAGATCATAGCGAGCGCTATTTTTAGCGTGAGCTATGTGAAGTTTAGTTTGAACTTTGTGAAAAATAGATGAGAGGAGACCAGCATTAGACGCGTAAATATCACGAGGCATAAATATCAATTCCTCGAGGCTATGAGTTGGAGTATAGAAGGAACCACAAGGTATTGTTTCCCTACCAAAGACTAAAAAAGTTTGGAGTAAAGCCAGTAGCTACATTTGTAGCGCTGTTCATTGCGTACTGAATCTTAGCAAGATGGTTGTCCCAGGATCTATGATCGTCTCCTACTAGAGATGCTAGAGCTGTAATAATTGTACTATTAAACTTCTCAATTTAAGTTATTTAGTTTTTAAATGTAGTGTTATGCTTACATACATACTTACATATCATTTTACACTATTTTATTTTTATTTTTCCATTCTGTTTTTGATTTTCTACATTCACCTCAAAACTGGATATTTTGCATCACCTTTATTTCCATAGGATCCTGTAATATTTTTAATTCATAAGAACACAATAACAAATCATTTTCACTTCGTATTTTCACGTTATCAGCACTTTTTAAATCGGTGTCAATGGAGTCTACCTTTTTCGATCTTTTATTTAGTTCTCCGTAACTCTACAATTTCGGGTTTCGTGCGCGCTCTTGCGCTACCTTTTTTCCTATATAAATAATATCTCATTTTTCACTTAAATCTTGCCGTTTCTGTATTACGAGCTTAAAACCAAAATTTGACATGTTTTGACATCGTTGTTTATCTGGTTGTCGTGGCAATTTTTATTCAAATATTGTTACCGGCCTGATGTTTTTACTTCAAAAATACTCTTTTCTTCTTGGCCATTTACAAAAATTTGCTTTTAATTTAAATAATTTCAAATAATTTCTCGTTCTTATCCCAGATCCGTCAAAAAGTATAAAAGCCGAAGAATCGGCCGATAGAGGTCCTCACTTCAGCTTTGATACGAGAAGCACCTCTTAAAGGCTTTATCCGCACTGCCTCGGGATCTTGCAAGCCTTCTCCTGAAGTCGTCGCCTAGCCACGCCTACGCCTCCACCTATTAGTGCCCGCGCTATCTTCGGCCACTGAGCGTGCTTGTCTCAAGCGCTGCGTGTTCCTACTCCAGACGCTGCGTGTTTACTCCGGACGCTGTGTGTGTCTACTCCGGACGTTGTGTTTGCCTACTTCAAGCGCCACGTGTACCTACTCCAGACGCTGCGTGTCTACTCCGGGTGCTGCGTGAATCTGCTCCGGGCGCTGCGTGTGCCTACTCCAAGCGCTGCGTGTACCTTCTCCAGACGCTGCATGTGCTTTCTCCAGATTCTGCGTGTACCTAGAGCAGGCGCTGTGCACCTATCATAGGCATAGCCTGTGCATACTTCGTTGCAGTATCTTTATTTTTGTTATTTTTTTTAATAATATTGTAAATCACTATCATCATTACAGCCCATCATCACCTTCATACCTTTTTTTTATAAAAGAAACTGTAAATCTTTTCAAATTTTTAAATAATTTATTTTATTTTTGGTTGTTTTGTTGTAGTTAGGTTAGGTTATTTAGTTTTTAATTGTCGCTTCACGACAATTTGGCGCCCGACGTAAAAGTTCTTCTTTTCTTCACCTTAGCTACGCCTTATCCATTTCCTTTTGATTGAATTGCTTTCTCTTTCGTTCTTAACTCTTTATTTACTCATCCTTATCATATCTTCCAAATTCTAAAACAAAACTTCATCTAGTTTTTCAACTTATCTGGATTATATTTAGACCTACATATAAAACTTACATTCATCACCTTAATATTTTTATTCTAGAGAACTTAAAGAGGTACTATCTTCCAAATTCTAAAACAAAACTTCATCTAGTTTTTCAACTTATCTGGATTACATTTAGACCTACATATAACACTTCACTTACATTCATCACTTTAATATTTTTATTCTAGAGGTACAATTTTTTATTAAATTTTTATTTCTTAAACTTAACACTTAATTATAACAATGAAACGGGTTATTAAGTACGAATTCCTTAACAAGGCCGAACTCGAATACGAAGTGAAGATTAGATGTGAGGAACCAGCTAATACTGTTTTGCTTCTAAAAAAACAGGTTTTGCGTTTAGTTGAGAATTCTCACCCTGAAGATATTCTGACTTCTCCAATTCCGATCGAGGATGACTTGTCTCAAATTGGTTCTACTTTGACTTACCTGGACTGTAAAATTGAAAAATTTTTACAAGGTGAAACCAAATACTTACGATTAATAGAAACTTTTATTAATCATGTTTTTTACAGATTGGAGCGAATAGATACTGACTTATATCCAGACTTTAAAGCTATTTTCGATACTTTGAAGATGAAATTTGACGCTATTACTAAACAATTCGAATCCTTGACTCCACCTCCAACTGAAAATGACTCTCCATCACTTGACCCTCCTGTTGACCCGATTGTCATGGAACCTCCTCTTGTTTCTCAAACATCTGTTACGATCCATACCCCGTATCCTTCACCACTACCTCAATCTTTTTCTCCAACTAACGTCTTCAAAGATCTGAAAAGACACACGTTCAATGGTAAAAGCTGTCCAAGATCCTTTCTTCAAAAACTTGAAGAATACTGCTTAGCTCGTGGCTTATCCAAAGACTTGTTGATCTCTCAAGCATTTGAAATTTTCACCGACAATGCTCTTCATTGGTTCAGATTTAAATATAATCAGAATCCAAACTTAACTTGGAACGAACTTTCCTCTTTATTAATCAAAGACTTTGGTGGTTTTGATTATGATTATAAACTTCTAGAAGCGATTAGGAACCGAACTCAAGGCCGTGATGAACCTATCGTCATCTATATTTCCATCATGTCTGGAATGTTCACTCGTCTTTCGAAGAAACTTTCTGAAACAGAACAATTGGAGATTATTTTGAGGAATATTCGCCCATGTTATTCAGTCTTCGTAGCTCTAAAAGACATTGACTCTATCGACTCTCTTCTGGCTACTTGCCAAAACTATGAAAAGTTCCTTGACAGAGACAAACAATTTAAAGAACCAAATGTACAACAAAGTCCTCTTATTTCTGAATTCAACTACAAGCATTCCACTTCAAGTTCAGTTGGCTCTTCAAATTCTTCTAATAACTCACAACCTTCTCCTCCCTTTATGAATAAATTCACTTCATCCTACAAATACCCTTCTAGACAAGTTAATAGTCTCTCTCAAACTAAAGCTACTCAAGAAAGCTCTTTTTGTGTTCGCTGTCGTAAACAAGGTCATACTTTGAACACTTGTACTCAACCACGATTCGTGATTTGTTTCAAATGTGGTCTTAAAGGTTTTAAAACTGCAGATTGCCCTACTTGTTCTCCCAAACCACATACTAGTTCAAAAAACTAACTGCTGACTTGAAAAGTAACTTAAACTTTGATAATGACGATTGGGCTAGTTGGATTAAAACAATTCAAAACTTCTTTTCTTGTTACAAAATCTCTTCTACACTCTACTCCAAAGAACAAGATCTTAATCGTCCATTCGTTAATGTCAAAATTTATGACTTAACTTTATCTGGTCTACTAGATTCTGGCAGCTCAGTAACTATTCTGGGTAATAATTCTCATTTGGAAATTCTTAAACTGGGCTGTAAACTTTTCAAGTCAGATCTTATTAGTGTCTCTACTGCTAATAATCAAAAAGTTAATTCCTTGGGTTATTTTGACTTACCTGTTCATTTCAATAATCAAACTCATTTGATTAAAGCTTATGTTTTTCCGGAAATATTTCCTTCGCTAATACTAGGTATTGACTTTTGGAGAAAATTTAATCTGTTACCTAGTGTTTTATCTTCTCTTAACTTTACAGAATCTAAATGCTCTGCTATCGAAATTAAAGATATTAAAGTTTTACCTTATGAGCATTTAACTCCTAACCAAAAGGACATCGCTAACGACATCATCCAACGCTTCAAGACAATTTCTTTTGAAGAAAAAGGTATCCTGGGAAGCACACACTTAATCACCCACAAGATTGATACTGGTAATTCTCTTCCAATCAAACAAAGATGTTACAGACTGTCTCCTGAAAAACAAAAGGCGTTAATTAATGAAGTTGACAAGATGCTGGGATGGAACGTCATTGAACAATGCGAAAGTCCTTGGCTATCTCCAGTTCTCATCACTCCGAAGAAGAATGGTGAATGGCGTTTCTGCGTAGACAGCAGGAAGCTTAACTCAGTTACACGTCGTGATGCTTATAGTCTGCCACTAATAAGCGAAATTTTGGACAACCTGAAGAATGCCAAATTCTTATCAAGCATCGACATTGCGAAAGCATTTTGGGAGATTCCCTTGAATCCTGCTGATAAAGATAAAACTGCATTTTATGTACCTGGAAGAGGCATGTTTAGATTCAAGGTAATGCCTTTTGGTCTCTCTAACTCACCTGCAACTCTACAAAGATTAATGGATATGCTTTTTACTCCTGAATTTGAGAACAAGGTATTTTGCTATCTGGATGACATCGTTATTATTAGCGAGACTTTTGATGAACACATATCGCTTCTCATGAAAGTTCATGAAAAACTTTCATATGCTAATCTGACTATTAACTTTGAGAAGAGTCAGTTCTTCAAGAAAGAACTGAAATACCTTGGTTTTCTAGTGGACGAGTATGGTCTACGTGCTGATCCAGATAAAATAAAAGCTATTTTAGAATATCCTGTACCTACTTGCAGAAAAGAAGTACGAAGATTCATAGGCACCTGCAGCTGGTTCAGAAGATTCATTCCAAACTTTAGCACTATTGCCTCTCCACTCAACCGACTAACCTGTTCCGGGAAGAACGCTCCTAAATTTTTATGGAATTCACAAGCTGCAGCTGCTTTCCAGAGACTTAAAGAAGCTTTGGTAACTGCTCCTGTCCTTGCTTGCCCTAACTTCAAACTACCCTTCTCTGTTCATTGTGATGCATCAAATTATGGCATAGGAGCAATGCTTACTCAACATCAAGATGACAAAGAAGTCGTGATTGCTTACATGAGTAAAGCACTAAATAAAAATCAACAGAACTACTCAACTACTGAAAGAGAAACATTGGCTGTAATAACTGCGTTAGAACATTGGCGATGTTACCTAGACAATGGTAAAGAATTTACAATATATACTGACCATGCTGCACTTAAATGGTTTCAGAACTTATCGAATCCATCAGGAAGACTTGCTCGCTGGACTTTACGCTTATCATGCTTTAACTTTGTCCTGAAACATAAAAAAGGAAAGGATAACGTTGTTCCAGATTTATTATCAAGACATAAGAATCAAGAACGTCCTGATACACGAGAAACTTCACCTCAAGGCGTACATCCTATTACGATTGAAGAACCACCTGATCGTGAACTTGAGCACTACAACAAGATTTTTCTCGGATGCTCTAACAACCCAGACGCATATCCCAACTACACTATCAGGGATAACAAACTTTACCGCTGCATCCATTCTCTCGATCGTCTAAACGATGACTTTATTTGGAAAGAAGTTCCACTACCTCAAGATAGACATGCACTTATTGAAGTTAACCATGGTTCCCCTTCAGAACTCCATCTTGGTATCTTCAAGACATTCAAGAAAATATCTTTAAAATACTATTGGCCTGGTATGTTTAAGGACATTGCCAAATTAATCTCGTCTTGTGAAACCTGCTTAACCTACAAACACCCTAATCATTCTCCCTATGGTCTTATGGGTAAACCCAAACTTTGCTCCAGACCTTTTCAAACTATATCCTTAGATCTCATGGGTCCATTACCTATGACTCGTAGACGAAATCAGTATATTCTAGTAATTAACTGCAATTTTACTAAATATACTATGATTTTTCCCCTTAAACGTGCTACTTCAGCTAATATTATTAATCTTTTGGAAAATTCAGTTTTCCTAGTTCATGGCATTCCCCAAACTATTATAATGGACAACGCGGTTCAATTTCAGTCGCGAGAATTCCAATCATTCTTAAATTCTTATAACGTTCCTTGTATTTTTCACACAGCTTTATATTGTCCTCAGGTTAATTTTTATTCAAATATTGTTACCGGCCTGATGTTTTTACTTCAAAAATACTCTTTTCTTCTTGGCCATTTACAAAAATTTGCTTTTAATTTAAATAATTTCAAATAATTTCTCGTTCTTATCCCAGATCCGTCAAAAAGTATAAAAGCCGAAGAATCGGCCGATAGAGGTCCTCACTTCAGCTTTGATACGAGAAGCACCTCTTAAAGGCTTTATCCGCACTGCCTCGGGATCTTACAAGCCTTCTCCTGAAGTCGTCGCCTAGCCACGCCTACGCCTCCACCTATTAGTGCCCGCGCTATCTTCGGCCACTGAGCGTGCTTGTCTCAAGCGCTGCGTGTTCCTACTCCAGACGCTGCGTGTCTACTCCGGACGCTGTGTGTGTCTCTCCGGACGTTGTGTTTGCCTACTTCAGCGCCACGTGTACCTACTCCAGACGCTGCGTGTCTACTCCGGGTGCTGCGTGAATCTGCTCCGGGCGTTGCGTGTGCCTACTCCAAGCGCTGCGTGTACCTTCTCCAGACGCTGCATGTGCTTTCTCCAGATTCTGCGTGTACCTAGAGCAGGCGCTGTGCACCTATCATAGGCATAGCCTGTGCATACTTCGTTGCAGTATCTTTATTTTTGTTATTTTTTTTAATAATATTGTAAATCACTATCATCATTACAGCCCATCATCACCTTCATACCTTTTTTTATAAAAGAAACTGTAAATCTTTTCAAATTTTTAAATAATTTATTTTATTTTTGGTTGTTTTGTTGTAGTTAGGTTAGGTTATTTAGTTTTTAATTGTCGCTTCACGACAATTTGCCCCACGTTGGGCGCCAAATTGTCGTGAAGCGACAATTAAAACTAAATAACCTAACCTAACTACAACAAAACAACCAAAAAATAAAATAAATTATTTAAAAATTTGAAAAGATTTACAGTTTCTTTTATAAAAAAAGGTATGAAGGTGATGATGGGCTGTAATGATGATAGTGATTTACAATATTATTAAAAAAAATAACAAAAATAAAGATACTGCAACGAAGTATGCACAGGCTATGCCTATGATAGGTGCACAGCGCCCGCTCTAGGTACACGCAGAATCTGGAGAAAGCACATGCAGCGTCTGGAGAAGGTACACGCAGCGCTTGGAGTAGGCACACGTAACGCCCGGAGCAGATTCACGCAGCACCCGGAGTAGACACGCAGCGTCTGGAGTAGGTACACGTGGCGCTTGAAGTAGGCAAACACAACGTCCGGAGTAGACACACACAGCGTCCGGAGTAGACACGCAGCGTCTGGAGTAGGAACACGCAGCGCTTGAGACAAGCACGCTCAGTGGCCGAAGATAGCGCGGGCACTAATAGGTGGAGGCGTAGGCGTGGCTAGGCGACGACTTCAGGAGAAGGCTTGCAAGATCCCGAGGCAGTGCGGATAAAGCCTTTAAGAGGTGCTTCTCGTATCAAAGCTGAAGTGAGGACCTCTATCGGCCGATTCTTCGGCTTTTATACTTTTTGACGGATCTGGGATAAGAACGAGAAATTATTTGAAATTATTTAAATTAAAAGCAAATTTTTGTAAATGGCCAAGAAGAAAAGAGTATTTTTGAAGTAAAAAAATCAGGCCGGTAACAATATTTGAATAAAAATTGCCACGACAACCAGATAAACAACGATGTCAAAACATGTAAAATTTTGGTTTTAAGCTCGTAATACAGAAACGGCAAGATTTAAGTGAAAAATGAGATATTATTTATATAGGAAAAAAGGTAGCGCAAGAGCGCGCACGAAACCCGAAATTGTAGAGTTACGGAGAACTAAATAAAAGATCGAAAAAGGTAGACTCCATTGACACCGATTTAAAAAGTGCTGATAACGTGAAAATACGAAGTGAAAATGATTTGTTATTGTGTTCTTATGAATTAAAAATATTACAGGATCCTATGGAAATAAAGGTGATGCAAAATATCCAGTTTTGAGGTGAATGTAGAAAATCAAAAACAGAATGGAAAAATAAAAATAAAATAGTGTAAAATGATATGTAAGTATGTATGTAAGCATAACACTACGAACTATTAGGCCAGAACTCATAGACAATCACGGCTTTAAACACAAACTGCACAATGTCAAATTTTGTGTTGCACACTACAATCTAGACTCAAATTTTTAATAATTAATAGTTTCAGGCGTTACTTTGCGGAAATCCATTATATTAAAGTTGGTAAAAATTACCTCGCACAATTACGTACAATAAAATAAAATGATGTGTCTTACCTAGTTTAAAGAGCACCTCCCTAAATACTAAGCAGTCAGTCACCGCAGAGTCTACAATCGTGGACATACAGGATGCCTCGTGTAGAGGCTAAACACGTGTCGTATTATCGTAGATGCCATCTTTCCTAGTGTTGGGAGAAGTGGTTCAGGGATTAGTGGTGCGGGACTGGAGTGCACGCAATTGAGGGAAGGCGGGAGGTGCTCTTCAAACTGGGTAAGACACATAATTTTATTTTATTGAGCGGATGTGTGCGAGGTAATTTTTACCAACTATAAGCTTTAACTCGAGATTATTTCATAATACCGTGCTTAATTTACAGTATATTTCACTTTTGTTTCTCTCTAAATTTATTAGTGTTATGCATACATTTACTAATCTGTTGGGCTATGTGGGTTACCCTGATTAGTAACCTGAAGTGACAACCGATGGGGAAGAAAGGCTCTCGAGTGGCAGCTTTGTATCGGCAGGTAGGTGAAGTATAGGGCGTCCCCCCACTAGATGTAGTGACGACTTGGTAAGACATTACCTGTATGTTGTTCGATGGATGCAGGTAGCCCAAGACCATGCTTTGTGGCATTCCTAGGGGGAGGTCTATGTTCAGAAGTGGACTTGTGAAGAGCTGTAATGAAGATGACGATGATGCATATATTTATAATTTGTCCGTAGCGATAGGACCATATGAATAATAGTCTGAACGTAAAAGAACTAAAACAATATCCATTTATGCTGCACACTTGCATTCATCGTCGTCATCATCATCATCATTACAGTACTTTACAATACCACTGCAGAACAAAGGACTCCCCCATGGATAGTTATAACGCACGATCCTGAGCCACCTGCATCCATCGTCTTCATATCATATCTTAGCAGGTCATCATTACATCTATCCCTTTCTCTGCGTAATAAACTTACAAATGATATCCGTATCCGATCAGTAAGTTGAATTGGCAATGGGCCGATCCATAGAATACTATAATACACAATAAAATGGCTGTCAACTTTATTTTATACGAGGATTGGCGTCGCCAAACGCGATTCGCTGTGGTTGACAGACTGAGTAAATTTACACATTTTAGACTTTTGATTAGTGTTCAAGATCATCATTAAATTTTAATACATATTTATTTGTAAATAGGGTGCAATTTGGCATTTACTAAATAATTTGTATGCGAAATTTGGAAACGATTGTAGCGTCAAAATACATTTCGTGTTGACATTTATACGTGTGAAACGTGTTAGTGAAATTTTTGTGGTTACGCGGGCTCCGCCCACTCCTCCGTTCTATTATGTATGAACTTAATAACTATATTTATAGTATTCTATGGGCCGATCATATAGCTTGAAGAATCGACAACCGATAAGGAAGACATCTCATACTGGTAAGCGAATTGTAGGGCGGCCTTCCACTAGATGGAGTGACGCTTGTAGTATGTTGATTTAGATAAATAAATGGGCATGCCTTCGTGAATTGAACAGCCTAGGTTTAAGTTATGATATTCAGGCACATCAAATAAGCAGCTATTACTGTTAAATTTCTAGCCAAAAAAGTTACATTATTCTGTGGCTATATTGATTTTATGATTCATTTATATTCATTTCTACTATTTGTTACAAAACCGACGTAGCCGCTTCAACATTCAAGTCATCGTTTACAAGGCTGAAATTTATTTTAATCAAAAGAGAACGAGCACCAGTTTGCTTCAATTACATGCAAATTGCATACATCACAATGTGATCTAGTAAACGATATGACATATAACCCTATCGCGCTGAAATGTAATAAGGGTTCTGACTGGCATTTTGTTATTTTGGGTACCGAATTTACATACAAATAGTGAAGCTAAGGTTTGTTATAGCTTAAATAGGATACAATAATTATAGACATATACCTAACAATATTAAAAATATACCTATCGCTTTTACATCGATGACATATTTCATCATATATTCTGAGAAGTAGTAAAGGTGTACCTTAATACTTCATTGTGTGATACAGCTTCACAGTAGGATATTCGATTCTGCACATCTCTTAACAAAGTCTTCCAAAAGTCTTCGCCTCCCTATGGCTTTCACTGTGAACTGTCTTTGCTAAATCTTCTTTACTATGCGCTTCTTTTTAATCGGATTTTGATCATATTGTAATCATAATTATTCTAAGATACGCAATTGTAAGTATACCATTGTATGATATCAAAATGCAATGTACTGTTTTATATTTTACTCGAGCCGATGATTATTTAACAAGTAATGAAGTTAAAATCGAAATTTACGTCTCTCCCTGTCATTGTACCCAAAAACCTTAACAATTCGAATAAAGGTATTCGTTCAATAATTAATAATAATAAACAAATAAATAATAGTAACATAACTACTATCATTAAAATCTTTTCAATGTTATATGCCTATACTTAGTTGTTTATGTGCTTAGTCACAAATGTCGACTTTATATCAATTTACTTAAATAAAATTGTTTATCTGAATGATATTCTCATTTTAGGCTTAAATTTGTTTCTGTTTCAAATATTGTCTTTTTGATATAACAAACTTATATAACACAAGGAGTACTAACTAGTAGAAATTTACGCACTGAAGTATAACTGGTACGTGGTAGAGTCACGCTGCAGCTATATTAGCTATAGTTGTAGCAAGAATGGGTCGGCTCGACCGGGGCAGGACCACGCTCTCACAGTATACCAGCGAAAAATAGCAGTGTAATGCTGCTGTGTTTCGTATGTTGAGTGTAGAGAACCAGAGACCATTTTTACTGGAATCGAGGCATTCCATCTTAGTCCTCAGGGGTGACAACGCATTTGCATATTGATTCTTAATTGAGGATAAATGGTGATATCTGTGGGCCACAGCGTCCACTTACCATCAGGTGGACTGTATGCTCGTTTGTCAACCAATGTTAAATAGAAAAAAACTTTGAGTTGAACTTTATTTTTTTTCAATGCAATATATACGTATATGTATACATATCTCCCAAAAATTCAAGTGGATGAAAAGGCGTGCACAGTTAGTGCTATATTATTTATGTGTATGGTTTTGTTTAAAGGTTCTATTTTCTTGTTTTTATATCTTTTTAACAAACTTTCGTAAAATACAAGTAAAAATATAATTTATGTACGCTTGAGGTATTTTCTATATGGAGTTAAGTTACTACGGTTAAAGGAACTGTATTATCGCAACGGATTATAAATTTACATAAATTTTACAATTTTCTTAAAGAACTTCTAAAATTCGTCCCGAATTAAATTTAAGTAAGGATAGAAAATTATCCTTTCTCTACGTTTGATGGAACCTGGCCTTTCCCTTGTGACAATACTTATATGGGAGAAAACTTCTAGAGATACTTACACATTCCCTTTATAAATGGATTTAACGATTCTCTTTTGGTGTCTTTTCATAGTCTCTTTGTGATTATAGAAGATTCGCAAGCTAAAGATTATTTCACAGTTACCTTTTTTTAATTTATCATTGTGATTAATAAATTACACTTTATGTCACTTTGCGAATTTGGCAAAAGATTTTTTCTTTCCTAACTTGTCCCGTAGATGCGATGTAGATGCAATTCAATGGAAAATAATAAGAGAAGAAATCCCTAAGACTAACACATGGTATTTTTAACCATATATACCAAGAGTAAAAGCTCCAGCCCCGCCACAGGAAGCAGCGCCGAAAGCACATTCTGTCAGGTGTTGTGATCGCTTATCACCTGTTAAGTGTGGTTCGTGATCGTGGTATTTGTAACGGTTTTACTTTCGGATAAACCAATGTTCAGTTTTGTCCTATTTCTGGAATAATAAAGATGAAGACGTAGTTTTAACAGTTAGAAGCAAAGGTAAATAAATTCGTAACATGAAGTGCAAGAACTATTAAATTATACACAAAATTATTTTCTTTCTTTCTTTATTCTTTTAGACTCCATCCGTTTATTAATTTTCTTTTCTGTTTTTTGAGTCGACATTTATTAATATTTAAAGTTACTTTTTTATAAAGTATTGAATTGTTTGTTAATGAAACCTGCCTTTACATATGTGTACCATTATTATAACAAATATCTATAGTTCAATCAAGGTAATCAGCACAATTTCCGTAATCCTCCTCTCCCTTTCTAAAAACTCAGAGACAAATTTGAAATAAACATTTTTTTTATATAGGAACAAACGAGCATGTAGTCCACCTGATGGTAAGTGATTGCTGTGGCCCATAGACATCTACATGTATCCTCGATTACGAATCAAAATGCAGATGCGTTGTCACCTCTGAGAACTAAGATGGAATGCCTTGTTTCCATTAAAAAGGGTCTCCGGTTCTCTACAATCACCATACGAAACACAACAGCATTAAGCTACTATTTTACGCTGGTATTCTGTGAGAGCGTGGCCATTCCCTGTTCGAGCCGACCGATACGTGCTACATCTATACTATTAATATATAACTGTAGCATAGCTCTACCACGTATAAAATATATTCCCAAGTGAGAACCTACTTTCAGTTTCTAATTGCTTTTTTTAGAAGAAACTATTTTCATGATTTGAAATTATTAAATTGCTTTAAAAATCCTAGTAAGCTCCATCCAGAATGGAAGAAAGCGTGTGCCCAGGAGTGGAAAGTATAGAGATGCAACTTTACTTTAAGGTTAAAGTTATAGTTACAGTCTACATACGTCCTACTGCTGGGCACAGGCCTCCTCTCATTTCGGAGAGGGTACTAAGGTAACTATAAAAAATCACAAGTAAATAAAATAATAGCCTTATTGTGCATACTTTTTTGAATCATTAAAAAAATATGTTTCATTTATTTTTCTATAATTCATCTCCATTGTGGAAATTCTTTGTAACCTTTGCCTGCTCTTGTATCCCGGTAATCTCGTGGATCTAACTTTTCAAAGCTTTCCTGTGGTTCGTTACACTGAATCCTTTCTATATTATATATATTTATATTTATATTTATATATATATATATATATATATATATATATACATATATATACGTTTCATTTTATGGTCAGTTTGTTATTATAATTTATAGATTTATGGCTTTACAAGATCATTCATAACCAAACCATCATCAAAATAACAAAGACCGTTATCACGAGTACTACACTTTGTTGAACCGTACTGAACAGCCTGAAGCTTCGATTACTGCAAGATTGTTTCGTTTACTGCAGCAGTTGGCTGCAGTTATCGTCTTGTTTTACGATTCTTTGGCACCTTATTTAAGCCACTTTATTGGTTTTACTTTAAGAGATATAATGACGACTCCGTGGCGTAGTGGCTGAGCAATGAGTGGCTGCGCTGGGGGTCGCGGGTTCGAATCCCGCACAGAACAAGTATTTGTATGATCTATAAATAATTGTTCCGGGTTTGGATGTTTGTCCTTGTGCAATTTATGTTTGTAAACTGTTCCCACGATGCAGGAGAAAATCCTAGTGTAGGGGTAACGATTTTTAAAAAAAAAATAATAAAAAAATGGTATATTAGGAACTGTAATGCTTGTTAATATAATCATAAATGTGAAAATACTTTCTTATATTTCAATTATTGGCTAATTTTGCCGTAAAATGTGTGTGTAAGTTTCTAAAGATTATTCTTAAATCCTAAAGCCAGTTACACATTTTCTAAATTTAGTAGTACCTACTTATCGCTTAAGTTTAAATTCAGTTTCCAATACTCAAACGTCGGGAATGTTTTAATGAACCCAATTAATTTTCACGTTAATTAATGCCTCCTTGAACTAGTTCACAGAGATGCTCTTCGAGTTTATTGTCTATGAGACAGTCCTTATCATTTCAGTTAATTAAATTTTATCGTGAGAAAATGATTATATATCCATGCATGTATTTATGGAATAATTTTTGGAACTTAGTAATACTCTTTGATTGTTTATTTCATTACACATGGCAATTTCAATGTCCAATCTTAATCGCCGTTAGGATAGAGATTTTTGTTATAACTTCAGTGTGTTATACTACTATATACCTCTATATACTATATAACTATACACCATAGACATGTGTCAATCGTGAATAATTCGTTCATTTGTCCCGGGTCGCCTCAAAGTGATTGATTGATTCAATGATTGCAATTACATTTTTTCAACGTTCCGGATCAAATGATTGACAGGATCCTCAACCAAAGAGTATAGTAATGTCCGACAAACGATATTATACAGCCGGTGTCACAGAATACAGATTACTGAAACTCGAAATGATCTATTTGAATGAGCGACCCGAATGACCCGATTCTTAAGACGAATCAATTATTGAATGATCGGGTCGCTAGAAATGAATGAATGAAACATGTCTAGTACACCAAACTGTAAAGGCAATTTCGACGATGGAAAACAGCATCAAAGTTGCGAGACTTCAGTTGCGATCGTCGATTCGTCTATAAGGTGTGACTATTAAGGTGAATCTTACCTACAAAGGAGAGTCCGATTTCTTGCAGTGGACTTCTAAGGACCGATCTCTATTTTCTGTGGACTCTCGGACTCACACTTATTAAGGATCGATAAAGAAGATGCAACCATTGGTTTTCCTGAGTACAGATTAATTGTTTTCAAAAATGTTATACTATCTTGTAATAGAGTGCATTTTACGTTTTTGTTAACTATATAATTCAGTCTAAGATAAATTTATCGCATTTAAATTTCTTGCAATGCTATTTCTTCTTCTATTCTTATAAATTAAATTGAAGTGCTTATCTCTAATATCGAAATAACTGCCTTCTATTGAGCCCAGGGGGTTATTTGAATATCTTTAAAAGATATGAATAAAAAAATTGTATGTCAGTCTACATATAATGAACATATTATAATCTGTCTCATCATCATCATCATCATCATCACAGCCCTTCACAAGTCCACTGCTGAACATAGGCCTCCCCCAATTAATGCCACAAAGCACGGTCCTGAGCCACCTGCATCCATCGACTTCCTGCATATCTTACCAGGTCGTCACTCCATCTAGTGGGGGGTCGCCCTACACTACGCCTACCGGTACGAGGCTGCCACTCGAGAACCTTTCTTCCCCATCGGTTATCGGTTCTTCGAGCTATATGGCCGGCCCATTGCCACTTCAGCTTACTAATCCGTTGTGCTATGTCGGTCACTCTGGTTCTACTGCGGATATCCTCATTTCTGAGTCTATCACGCAGAGAAACTCCGAGCATAGCCCTCTCCATAGCTCGCTGAGCGACCTTGAGCGTCCTCATACGGCCAGCAGTGAAGGACCACGTCTCTGATCCGTAAGTCATCACTGGCAACGCACTGGTTGTACACTTTAGTTTTCAGAGATTGAGGTATACCTGACGAGAAGATGTGTCGTAATTTCCCGAACGCTGCCCAGCCGAGTTGAATCCGTCAATTGACCTCTCGGTCGAAGTTGGACTTACCTAGTCGGACTATTTGTCCCAGGTAAACGTACTCGTCAACAACTTCGAGCATAGTGCTCCCAACAACTACCGGCATAGGTGTGACATGGACATTAAACATGATCTTTGTTTTGTCCATGGTCATCTTAAGACCTATCCGTTGGGAGGCACTATTGAGGTCATTGAGCATAGTGCTTAAGTCCTCCAGCGATTCTGCCATAAGGACTATATCGTCGGCAAATCGAAGGTGAGTGATGTACTCGCCATTGATGTTAATACCGTATCCTTTCCAGTCCAGTAGCTTGAAAACGTCTTCCAAAGCAGCGGTGAAGAGTTTCGGGGATATAACTTCACCCTGTCTTACACCTCTCTGCAGTTGGATAGGTTTCGAGCTCTGGTTCTGTACTCGGATAGCCATCGTAGCCCTACTGTTCAAACACTTCAGCACTTCGATATACCGACAGTCAACTTGGCACCGCTGAAGGGTCTGTAGCACCGCCCAAATTTCGACGGAATCAAAGGCTTTCTCATAGTCCACATACGCCAGGCAAAGTGGCAAATTGTACTCTTCAGTCTTCTGTACAAATAATTCTATAATCTGTCTGTTCGATGGTAATGAAACTTCACGAACAGCAAGACAACATTGTCAGGTGATTTAGGCATATTTGTAGATATATTTCATCAGAAAAACTTGAACATTGGAAAAAATGAAAAATAAATGGTTTTAAATATCAATAAGGACAAATTAATAACTCCTACCCGAGCAATGCCGAGGCTAGTTGCTAGTATGAAATAAAGTTAACTCTTCAACCCGCCTACCCAACACTATTATTTTGTATTAGAGCGGATTATACTTTTTAAATATAATCATATAATTTATTCTAAGAGAAATTCATCGCATTTAACTTAGCTTTGCTATTTCTCTTTAGGAAACAAAAATAGATCTCCATCCTCGGCCTTCCCAATGTGATGAGAGGTAGATCTTCCAATTTTGTTGTTTACAAGCTGGCACAATTTTTGAAAAGGTCTAATTAACAGTGAACTTAAAAGCTGTTGATGTGACATAGTGTATAAAAAAAAGGGTTGTTAATCAATACACGCAGTGGAATAACTTGGCGGACTCATATCATAGGATTGACACCATTCATATATAAAAAAAAACATTTATTTCCAATTTCAAGTCCACTGCTGATCATAAGCCTGTCCCATAGGAGGGATATTTGCCATAGTTGCCAATCTTGGCAAGCGGGTTGGCAACTGCAGATTTTTTTTTATTTTTAGTCATTATTAAGAAGACACTGCTGCCCTATCTCCTACATTGTTTATCCCTGTTGCCTCTTACGATACCCGCGGGATTATATGGTGTAGTAATATTCTTACATGGCCACTACTCGGTGCGCATAGTACGCACTTGGAATCTACATCTCACGTGAAATGACGTATAATTTTGAAATATTTTTCATTCATTTTCAAAGAAATAAAGCGTTATCTTCATGATATGTACATGATAAAATAAAGAAGAAGATGGAAAGACAATTTGTTGTTCCACAACTTAATAAAAGTACTTTTAATTGGTAATTAGTAAAAGTTTTTTCTTTAATTCGAAGAAAGAAGGGATAAGAAGGATTACTTCAAATTTATTTAACAATAACTCTCGAAGCTGCACTCTGCTTACAAAGTAGTCTCAGACGTTCGAAGTTGTATCTATTATCTGCACGCCAACGGATTCGTCTGGATTGAAATGTGCTTTGAAATAAATCAAGTATTACGATCGAGTTACTGCATCTACTCGATTGCTTCGAAGTATTTAAGTGTTAAAAAAGATTGATTAGTCTTTTGTTTACTACGAGGAAGAAAGGGTGTTACGAATGTTATGAAGTGGCAAATTTATCAACAAAAGAATTATAAATATTCTTCTTCTTCTTCTTTAAGTGCCTCTCCATTACTGAAGGTCGGCAGTCATCCTTCTATATTCTTCTTTGTTCAGGGCAAGCCTGAACAGATCTTCAACTTTCTTTATCCCAGAATTTTTTTTAATTTTTTTTTAACTCTTTTTATTATAAATAATATAGCAATCGATTTATTTACAGAGGAAAAATTAATCAAATAGGCTTATTATCAAAAGTTATGCCCCAACACACATAGTAACATTATATATATATATATATATATATATATATATATATATATATATATATATATGTATATACATATACATATATATATATATATATATATATATATATATATATAATGTTTATTCTTTCCTCTCACAAATTTAGTAATAAATATAAACATACAACTTGATATTAATATGTTACAATTAATTTGTGAGAGACTGGTGTCCGTACTGGGATTCCCTGTATGACAGATCATCAGCCCCCACCTTCAGATCTTATAATCTAGGTAATATTAGGTGTATGATAAACAAGAGAAGAAAAAAAATATAAAAAATACGAAAAATGTTTTGTGTGTGCGTGTGTGTGTATGTGCTTGTGTTGACAGCGATTAGGTTTTATTTCATGATTTTAAGTAGTTCCTCAGTCGTTTCATAATCTTGACTTAGTAACCATAGGGTTCCCATCTTTTTGCATTTAAATTTGGGAAATTTGTGTATAGATAGGATGGAATTAATTTTATTATATAGATTTTTATATATAATGTTACCCAAGCGTATAGAATAAATATGTTTTGAAAAAAACACATTAAAAATAAATTTTATTAAAAAAAACATAATTTGCAAATTTTATGTGGTTTTATTTCCTCTAATTCACACGAGTATCGGTAGTGGGGGTTAACAATCCTCTTACTCCTCGGCCAATGAAGAGATAATAAAACCACATACAATTTGCAGAGATTTTTTTTTTCATTCAAAAAAATTTTTTTTTCGAAAAAAAATATTTCTATACGCTTGGATACTGATTCTGATAACGCACTTAATGGGAACTACAGGGTTTTTGTTACATGTTCTATATACATATATATATAATCTGACTCGACCTTATCTGATGAATTTTTTGTGTAATTGAGTAGGTCCTCGGATGATTTAGATTTACAATTGGACCCAGTAAGTGGAGCTGTTGACGTGATCCGTAAATAACCCTTAGTACAAAATAAAAACCCTCATCCTTTTGTTTCCGTTGGTAAATAAATCGGAAGGGATTGTAATCAAATTCTAGTCATATTTTTCTTTTTATAATATCGATTGCATTCTGTTAGCAGCTTAGATAAATCCAGCACCTCATATTTTCATCCCGTCGGTTCTTGGTATCCCTATAAGAAGCCCTAGAGGGAAATGAAACTGAAGATGAAAAAAGCATCGTCTTAACATCTCAAAATAATAAAAACCGTGCAAGCGTGACAACGACGGCAAATATCCCCCCTACGAGGCAATCTAGGGGGGTGGCATGTGTTTATTTGCGGACTTTTGATAAGCTGTACAGTAAATTTTCTTTTCTTGTATACAAGTTTAAAAAATGTGGAAAAATATTATGTACGTATTTAGTATAAATTTTGCATCAACCAACCTAAGATAACAATACGTTGCGTAAGAGCGGTACCTCAAAATCAAGCATCTGTATCCTGAGGAAAAAAGCACTAAAATAAAACGGGAGCATATTCAGGTACGCCAATGCAACCGGTCCGATCGCCCATTATTCTTTTGTTGACGCGTTGCGGTAAACTTTTTAGGTCGAGTTTTAGAATAACTATGCACAGAAATAGGCTAAATGATTAAAACCCAGGAAATAAAATAAAAACAATTTGCCCTTTTCAAGTTTTAATTAATTTAAATATGTAATGCATTTTTAATATATTAATTTCAGGGAGAAAAAAAACATAATTTGAACAAAGAAAATTGACCATAATATGAAAATTCTATTGTATATTAATTAAAAATTAATTTAAAGCCAATGTTCAGTGGACTTGTACAGTGGATCTGTACTGAAGATAATGGTGATGAAGAACGAAGGAAAGAAAAAATAATTAGTTGCGTTTCAATGAACAAAAAATTGGTTGACCCTGCAAGCCTTCCCTGGAACATCCCGCTAATTTCAAATGCAAAGCGCTCCAAATTTTACCAAATTATGTTGCGAAATCTTGAAGTTATGTTATAAAAAAACGTTGTTTTTTCAAATTCTTTCTCTTTCGATATCTCACTAACGATTTTTATTTTCCAAACGGCATTCGACGTCATTTTTTGAAGTTAAGCGCTGATTAGTTTTTGAAATCGTTATTCCAAAAAAAAAAAGTTTTTAAAAATTTTATTTTGTTATTTCTCTAAATTTACTCGTCCGAATCAGTTCATATTATCACCAAATCTATTCGACATTGGGATCATTAGAACGCCGCATCTCAATCGATCAAAACGTTCAAAAGCTATGAAAGGTTTACATACTTACACACACACATACATACATCGTACGGACGTCCATGTGGAATTAGTCAGAATAGCTTTCTGGGATCTCAAAACGTTATGATCTGATGAAAACTCGATTTTCGAAAATCGGGGTAAACCAATAACTTCCGTAATTTCAAAATGTGAAAATTTTCTTAGCGGGAAGTTAATATATTGAGGAGTTAATTTTTCATATCTAAATATTTCGATAGTTGGAAATATTTGTGTCAAACCGAAATGAAATTAAAAACACATGCAAAGTTTTCTTAAAAGTAAAACAGGAAAGATAATGTTCCTAAAATATTTTGTATAAAACAAGGATGACAAACCTCCACATGATTGTAAGTAGAAAGATCCTGTTTTATCCTCTATTAAGAATCCAAATGCAGACGCGTTGTCATCCCTGAGGACTAAAATATAATGCCTCGTATCAGGAAAAAGGTTATATTAAAGATTATTTTCTATGATACAGCTCAAACAAGAATTTTATTTGCGAAATATATTTTTCTGTATTGTTATACGACTTTCTCTAGAAATAAAGAAATAATACAATAATATAAATATTAATTTTGCATAACACAGACGTTTTGGAGCGTCAAAGTTTTATCGTATGAATATAAAAGTTTTACGTTCAAAGACGCCGCCTGTATTTAATATTCTAGCATCGCTAATTTCACAGATATAGACGCGTTGACGTAGTTTATGTTCCCTTTATGTTTTTATGTTTTACTAGCTGTTCCCAGCGACTTGGCCCGCGTCACCAATCCCTAGTTCTTTTTTTAAAATAAAAGTAGATTAAGTTACTTCTTATAACATCACCTATCTGTCTGTGAAAGTTCCGTCAAAATCGTGTCAGCCATTTCGGAGATTAGCCGGATCAAACAGACAGACAGACAGATAAAAATCTTATAATCTTATATTTTATTAAAATATTTGCTTTAAGTAAAAAGCTGTTTTATGATAATACAAAGAGACACTTCAGTTTTATTTATTTGTATTGATTTTAAGGTATCATTAAAATAAACTAATACGAATTTTATATGTTGCCTAAACAGCTTAACAAAAGCATTCTAATCAATCGAGTGAACAGTTTTGAATTTTCTGTTCAAAAACATGTCAACAACATAGGACCTAGAGTGGCTCTGTTTTGGATTTTTATCCTTAAGTAAAGTTAGTAAAAAGGGTCTCCGGATCTCTACACTCACCATACGAAACAGCAGTACAGGTATTCGGTGAGAGCGTAGTCCTTCCCCGGTCGAAACACTACAACCATAATATATATATGCAGCGTGGCTCTGCCACGTATAAGACCTTTATGCCTACCTACCTTTTAGATAGATACCTTTAGGTTTTATCATCAACAATTCACATAATTTACGTGTAATCGTAGAATATTTAAATTTACTTACGTATATAATACCTAAGTATATTAATATTTAAATAAAATATACACACCCCCAGTAACGCAATACTAAAAAAAAACATCCAATACAGAGGTTTCCTCACAATATTTTTTCGTTGTACTTTAAACAAATTGGTCCAAATAATCGTTCAAAAGATATTGATATCTATAAATAACAATAATAAAAATCAGTACGTTCTCATTTTATCCCTTTGTTATTGAAACTACACAAATTTTGAAGGGATCTACGAGGATTGAAGGTTGAAGTATTACATTCGAATAAACAAACAATTGGTTCATCAATTCTTGTGTACAGATACGTTTCAGAAGACTGTTCTTTAATAACGAGGGCCTACACACGCAGGATTAGGTTTAAGCCATTAGATCGTTAGACCCATTCAGACCCTAATCCGCATGGGTATTAAGGGCGGATCCGTGTAGCCAACAAAGAGCAGAGTGCTTTCGGACGATAAAGGAATTAAAATTTCCTAAATTTATTGCGCTGGGAATACAGCGATTGGACGCAAAGGGTAGAAGTCGTGAATTATCGATGGTTGGTAATAAATAATAACAGTTTTAGTGAGTTATATTGTGGTAGTCAATTATAAATAATTTTAATTTGGAGTTTTTTGTTATTTGTTTATCCAATAGAACATCGTAGTATTAATTCGGCTCTGACAGCATACATCTACATCTATTCTCAATTAAAAATAAAAATTCAGATACGTTGTCACTGGTAACCCCTGAGGACTAATGTGGAATGCTTCGTTTTCAATAAAATAATATTGTGGTAGTCAATTATAAATAATTTACTACTACGGAACACGGTAGCATTAAGCTGATTTTTTACGCTGGCAATCTGTGAGAGAGTGGTCCTTTTCTGGTCAAGCTAAGTATATAGCTGCAATATGGCTCTATCAAGTTTAAGGCAAATCTGAGGTTATATCATTTTTGTTTATTTCTTAAAAACTTACTGACAGTTTTTTGATGGAAAAACTCAATAACTGATTTTCGAACCCGGGCCAGCAGTAACGTTTTACAACCACTTGATCTACGAGGCAGTCATCATAATAAATAACAAATTTATAATAATATTTAAACATTAAAATTCTCGAGAATTTGTAAATAGCTATTTAAAATTCATTGCAAGAACTTATTTTCTCATAATTTTCCTCCTTGAAATACGGAAAATATTAAATATTCATTGGATTTAGTAATTACTAGGTATGTTATATAAATAATTGCTGCCCTTCGTTTCACTCTCCTCACAATGGACGCGATGAAACTTTTTTAATGCATCGTTTATCAGAAATACTTTCATAACTTAATAATAATTAAATTAAAGTTATATTTAATCGTTCCTTTTCCTTCACAGAGTGTACAACAAGGCAATACAAAATAATAGTTTTACAGTTGTAATGTGTGTATACCTTAAATCAAAACCAAGAGTGCACAACCATTGCGTGGTCTTTCACAGCTGGCCGCAGGAAGGTACGAGAAGGTACTCGTAGAAGGAGGGCTTGCTCAGAGATTTGCTGCATGATATGACTAGAGTAATTGACCAGTAATAAATTTGTAATATATTAGCTAAAGTGGCAATAAACCGGATGTATAGCTCGTAGAACCGACATTCGATGGGAAGAAACGTTCTCGAGAGGCAGAATCGTACTGGTAAACAAGGTGTAAGGCATCCCCGCGCTAAATAGAGTGACGACCTTTAAGACGACACATCGAAAACGCTATCGCCGTACTGATCCGAGTGAATACATAATTTCTATAAAAACTTGAAGAAACGCCGTCATAAGATCTAAAATTGCGTAGCGCCCGCGACGATTAAAAGCGCTTAGAAATTGTCAGAATCTTAAAATATTTTTTTAAAATTATTGATTTAAGTATTCAAAGTAATGAGCAAGTAAATTATGAATATTGATGTTATGAATATATTTGAGTGATTCCCAAGCATATAGATTAAGTAATTTCGTTATAATTTCAACTATAGTGATTTTTAGAGGTGTTTTCGCAAATAATTATGATCGAGTCAAAATTATGCAATCGTGTTTTTGAGCAATCAAATTCAAGATAAAGACATGAATTTGCCTATATCAAAATCCCACTTTCGTTAGTGGTGTCATAGTCCTATACTATTCGATGAAAGGAGGTGCATTTTTCCACGGTGCCTTAAGTCATATAAAAAATCGATAGCTGCAGGTGGCTCAAGATCGTGTTTTGTGATATTCCTTGGGGAATGCAATGTTGTTTACACTACAATGTTATTTATATTATTGCAAAATTATGGTAAACAGGAACAGAAATGGGACTTCTGACTTCAAAAAACGATTTATTCGATATACGAGAGGAGTTCAAAGTATTCTCGGTATGGGTATGTTAGTAAAGAGATAAAATTATGAAATATTTTCTATTTGTCAACAAAGTCTCCCATGCCATCAATACATTAACTTGTTCGTGAAAAAAGCTTTTCTATTCCCTTGAAAAAATATTCTTCGTCTTTCGTCTTGGTCATTTCCATTCATTTCAGCCATTTACAGCATACTTAAACTCATTATAGTCATCAAATCGCTTTCCCTGAAGGCCTTTTTTAAGTTTAGAAATAAGAAGTAGGTACTAGGGGCTAAATCTGGGCTGTTTGGTGGGTGGTTAATTTCCTCAAACCCGCTGTCTCGTACAAGTAGCCTTGGAGAGCCGCACCGTCTGAACTGGTGCGGTGTCATGAAGAAACAGGAATCCCTTGATCAGCTTTCCTCTCCTCTTTTCTTTTATTGGCTCTATCAAACGGCGTAAAGTGGCTGAGTATTTGTCTGCGTTGATGGCTCTACCTCTTTTTGTGTACTCGAGCAATAGTATTCCTTTGGAATTCCATAACACTGTGGCCATGATTTTATCGGCCGATGAAGTGACTTTGAACTCCTTGGGAGGGTTGGATACTTTTTATGCCACTGCACATACTTCTGTATATTTTAGGGTACATATATACGTAGGTCATATCAGGTGAAGCCACGTTTCATCTACTGTAAGCATCTTATCAAAAACACTTGTTGGGTCGTCACAACGGTCAACCCGCTCCTGCTTTTGAAGATCAGTGAGCATTCGCAGCATCCATCTTGCACTGACTTTTGTGAGATTGAGATAGTCATGTAATATGGTGTACCAATGCATCTTCTAATACTCACTTTTCAATAATTTTCACATTTTCTTCTTCTTGGGGCTATCTTCGATGCTTTTCCTGTCTCTTTTGAATTCACTTGTTCAATTCTATACGGTTGACATTAAAGGAGCAGAGTCTTGGTAAACGGCCATTTCTTCATGAATGTTTTTTTTTGAGTTTTTCTTTGTTTAGTGGAGTAGAGTTTAGTGGAGGTGTTCGATTTTTTTCAACATTATCAAGTCAGTCATTCCCGTCGTCTATGACTGAAGGTTACATAAGAAGTGAAGAAATTATCAAAACGAAATTTCATATTTATACTCTCAGGTAGCTGAATCTTTTTAATTACCGACATTTTTAGAAAATCAACTTATACCGAGAATATATTAAACTCCCCTCTTAGATATCATTTCTACTATACTTATTATATTCTATACCTATAATATTTTTCAGTTTTGGCTACATTTCGTCTATTATATGTATGAATGACTATTGCAATACGTAATCTGATATTATGTTTTATAAAACACCGCGATTGTCGATCCGTCTAACATGCGTAGCAACTAAATATGGCAAAAGGGTAAGTCTATGTACAGCATTAGATTTTTTAAAATTAATAAGGATAAAGTTCATCTGATGGTAAGTGGATGCTGTGGCCATAGATATCTAAATTTATCCTTGATTAAGAATCAAAAGGTCTATGCGTTGTCACCCCTGAGAAATTAGATGGAGTACATGGTTTCCAGTAAAAAGTGTCTCCGATTCTCTAAACTCACCATACGAAACACAATAGCCTTAAGCTGCTATTTTACGCTGGAATACCGTGAAAGCGTGGTCCTACCCCGGTCGAACTATTATAGCTGCTGCGTGGGTATACCACGTATAATTTTAATAGTTTATAAATAATAGAAAAAATTACGTTATATTTCGATATAAAAAACGTGAAAACGAGATAGCCATGAAATGTACGCTGTTCAGACGCAGTATTAGATCACTGAATACAGTATTCCCCGGTGTAAGAACTTAACATCGTCAACAAAAGACTTTATTTCAAAGCGAAGACTCGTAAAAGATTTTTATATATTATTATCCTTAACGCTGTAGGAAACCCGCTTGGCAAGCGGGTGTTATTATTTTAGGATGATGTTGTTGCCCATTCCATGCCTTTTTCATTTTTCCTCTGTCACCTCACCTACGTGACGATATAGGGTTAGGACTTGTGGATATTCTTATGCTGCCATTACGCGGTTATAGTAGATGAAAAATCCCCAAAAAATTAGACAGAAAATAAAGGCACGATACGTCCAGGATGTTAATCCGTTCCTACTAAGTTTTGTAATTATAGCAAATCCTATCCCATGAACGCGCTGATGAAAAATAATTTTAAAACAAGTTCCAAATGTAATATTTAGAGCTTTGCGGTAATACTTCAGTGAAGCTTAGATTTCAAGAACGTTAGAAGTCAATAAACGCTTTTATAGCTCAATAAATATTTATGAATCTTTTGCAACCGCGTGATGAGGCGCCTGACGGAATAGCATATTAAATTGCCGAGTCGTAGATGTCGCCGTGATGTGTTTTCACTGTGTGTGTGTGTGTGTGTATTTAAACCTTTCATAACTTTTGAACGTCTTGATCGTGCGTTCTAAAGATCTCAATGTGGAATAGATTTTGTGATAATATGAACTCATTCGGACGAGTAGATTTTGAGAAATCTCAAAATTAAAAAATTTGACAAACTGTTTTTTTTTGGCATAACTTTTAAACGGCTTTACCGATCGATTTCAAACACTAATCAGCTCTTAACCTCATGACTTCGAATGCCGTTTTATTCTTTCGTTAGATATCGAAGGAGAAAGAATTCGAAAAGAAACTTTTTTTTTTTTAACATAACTTCGAGATTTCGCAACATAATTTGGTAAAATTCGGAGCGCTTTGTATTTGAAATTAGCGGGAAGTTCCAGGGATGGCCTGCAGGGTCAACCAATTTTGTTTTTAGTAAATCTGTTGACTTTTAAATGAGCAAGGATTTTTTAAAAATTACATTAGGTTTGTAAAAAGTAAGTGGACGTTAGCGTGACTTTGCCGATGTAATATTTAAGTACCCGGTTGACCGAGCTTTTGTACCTCGGTTTTTTTTTTAATTCGTGTGTTTTGGAAATTATATTTAGATACAAATTACATACTGATGAATATTTTTTGATCTTAGCGACATAATAGAAAAAACTGAACTGGTTATTTGAATAAAAAATCATGAGTGCAATTAGTTTAATTTAAATTTTCGTGTTTTTAAAAATACTAAAAAAAGGGCTCGAAAAAATTGATTTTCTCAAAAAAAGAAAGGAACTTAAAAAAAATTAAAAAAGTCGGTCGCTCGGCCTGGGCTCGAACCATGGTATTACGATTTTGTGACCGCCCAATATACCAATTAAGCTATTTGTGATCTGCTGAATAAACTGTCAAAATTTACCTTCTTATTCTAACTATATTGTAGCAGTTTTTCATTTACTTCTATTGCCTAAAAACACGGACAAAAAGACATTTTCTAAAAATAGATCCTAGCTAGACCGATTTATTGCCCCCGAAACTCCCTGCACACAAAATTTTATGAAAATCGTTGGAGCCGTTTCCGAGATTCAACGAGAATATTCGAGAACATAGGCCTCCCCCAAGTAACGCCACAAAGCACGGTCCTGAGCCACCTGCATCCATCGACTTCCTGCATGTCTTACCAGGTCGTCACTCCATCTAGTGGAGGGTCGCCCTACACTACGCCTACCGGTACGAGGCTGCCACTCGAGAACCTTTTTTCCCCATCGGTTGTCGGTTCTTCGAGCTATATGGCCGGCCCATTACCACTTCAGCTTACTAATCTGTTGGGCTATGTCAGTCACTCTGGTTTTACTGCGGATATCCTCATTTCTGAGTCTATCACGCAGAGAAACTCCGAGCATAGCCGTCTCCATAGCTCGCTGAGCGACCTTGAGCGTCCTCATACGGCCAGCAGTGAAGGACCACGTCTCTGATCCGTAAGTCATCACTGGCAACACGCACTGGTTGTACACTTTAGTTTTCAGATATTGAGGTATACCTGACGAGAAGATGTGTCGTAATTTCCCGAACGCTGCCCAGCCGAGTTGAATCCGTCGATTAACCTCTCGGTCGAAGTTGGACTTACCTAGTCGGACTATTTGTCCCAGGTAAACGTACTCGTCAACAACTTCGAGCATAGTGCTCCCAACAACTACCGGCATAAGTGTAACATGGACAATTGAACATGATCTTTGTTTTGTCCATGTTTATCTTAAGACCTATCCGTTGGGAGACACCATTGAGGTCATTGAGCATAGTGCTAAGGTCCTCCAGCGATTCTGCCATAAGGACTATATCGTCGGCAAATCGAAGGTGAGTGATGTACTCGCCATTGATGTTAATACCGTATCCTTTCCAGTCCAGTAGCTTGAAAACGTCTTCCATCGCAGCGGTGAAGAGTTTCGGGGATATAACGTCACCCTGTCTTACACCTCTCTGCAGTTGGATAGGTTTCGAACTCTGGTTCTGTACTCGGATAGCCATCGTAGCCATACTGTACAAACACTTCAGCACTTCGATATACCGACAGTCAACTTGGCACCGCTGAAGGGACTGTAGCACCGCCCAAATTTCGACGGAATCAAAGGCTTTCTCATAGTCCACATACGCCAGGCAAAGTGGCAGATTGTACTCTTCGGACTTCTGTACAATTTGCCGAAGGGTATGTATGTGGTCTATGGTACTGAAGCCTTTTCGGAAACCGGCTTGTTCGGGAGGCTGGAAGTCGTCAATTCGAGCGAGACGATTCGTAATGACTCTCGAAAACAGCACGTAGACGCGGCTCAGAAGGGAAATCGGTCTGTAGTTCTTCAAGAGAGCGTTGTCGCCTTTCTTAAAGAACAAGACCACCGCACTTCTGCTCCACGCCTCCGGAGTAGTGCCACCATGGAGGACGGAATTGAAGAGCTTCTGAAGTACTTCAAGTACCGGTGTTCCACCCGCTTTCAGAAGCTCCGCTGTAATTCCATCCTCGCCTGGGGCCCTGCCGTTTTTAAGGTGCTGGAGAGCCATTCTAATCTCGCTCAGACTGACGTCCGGGATATCATCGGAATAGTGTCGGGTAAGATTTGCTCTTGGATCGTTACTCACACTTGCGTGTGGCTCCAACGATGATGTGTACAGCTGCCTGTGGGGCCGCTTCTGGAAGAAAGAGTTCATCATAAAGAGTCCCTCTTTCTCCATAAAGTCAGCCAGCTGCTGGCCCCTACGGTTCCGTTGCCCTACTCGAAATTTCCCTAACTTCAGCTCACCGCCTTCTCTCGTGCCTAGTTTTGCGTTGAAGTCTCCCATCAACACCGTGTAGTGGGTTTTGGAGAAATGCATGGCTCTAGAAATATCCTCATACATTTCCTCCACCTCCTCATCGGGATGTGCCGAGGTTGGTGCGTAGACCTGTATGACCTTCAGCGAATACCGTTTGGTGATACTGAGTATGAGGTACGCGACCCTCGTCGACACACTCCCAATCTTTACAACGTTGTTGACGAGAGGCTTGTGGACGATAAATCCGACACTTCCTTGGGACAGATGGTCGCCCTCCCGGTGATAGAATAAGTTGCCGGACTCGAGGATTACCGTGTCCTCCCCCCTCTCTTCGGACCTCAGATAATCCAATAATATGCCAGCGCAACTTGTCTACCTCTTCTTCCAGCTCCAGTATCTTCTCGTCAGTCCTCAGGGTGCGTGCGTTATACGTTGCCAGGTCGAGTCGTCGTAGGTGGCAACCGAACCTCCACCGGAGATTCTTAGCACCCCCTGCCCCGCCGTTACCATGGTCGCCACCGTAGCCAGAAATAGCGGGGCCGCCGGGGACTGGGGGCCGTTTATTTGCGTCGTGGCTCATGGGGGGATATTTGCCAGAGTTGCCACGCTTGGCGAGCAGGTTGGCAACCGCAGTTTTTTATTGTGTTATTGTTGTTATTAGGAAGATGCTGCTGCCCATATCTCTTCCGTGTCCCTCTGTCGCCTCTTACGACACCCACGGGAAGATATGGGGTAGTGGATATTCTCAACCGCCACTACACGGCTTACAGAACAGAGTAAAAGTAAACATAAATAAATTATTCCCGTTGTTCTACTGCTCTTATGGCCGAGTAGCGTAGCAGTTGGTGGTCCTGCCTCATACACCATATGTCCCAGGTATATCCATTTGTGCACTGAGTATCCATTTGCGTGTTGAACGTAGATGTTTATACTCGGGTCATGGTTAAAATATAATATAATAGAGTATTATTTATTCAATATAGATAACATGTAATCTATTGAAAGTAATTTTTTACTTTACCACTGGTTGAAAAAACTGTTGGAAAGAGAGAATATAGAGGGGACTTGGGTTATATATGTATTTTTTTTAACTTTAGTTTTTATTTTTTTTTTTGTAAAATTAATATTTAAACTTAGAAATAGAGAGACCTTGTATATTTTCTGGGACTTTGTTGTAACAGCGTATACATTGCCCCAAGAATGGATTACTGAATCTGTGGAGTAAAGAAACTAGTATCACAAGCTTGTGTTTGTGAGTGTTCACAAAGTATATGTCACTTTTTTACTAAAACTACTTTTGTTTTTGTGAAAATAAATCAAGATATACTGAGAGGCCAAAGGTTAATTATTTATTTATATGAATGCCGCATTTCCCCATAGCAAAATCACATATGACATTATGCTATGGAAATAACCGAAATAATCTAATCTAGCTGTCTCGACACTAGTCATCCCTAATCTCCCCCCTTCTTAGCGTGTAAAGGACGTTCCAACCCATACCCTTGCTGTACATCTTCTATCATCGCGCAAAATAGGCTAAAATAGTAATAATTTCTAGTATATACAAAAATTGATCAGTATAGAAGATCTTAGAACGTAAGTAAAAATGCGATGATTATGGTTCTGAGAGGGAAGGTCTTGACATGCCCCTTCCAACTCCAGTAACAAGGGCGCTTGCGCGCCCGCCTCGTACCGCTGGTCCGCCTCGCATTGTGCTCACACCATATGCTATACCCGTAACAAGTGCCGCGTCCACATCTAGCGCCACACCTGCAGTGCCACCGCATGTGCTTACGCCACCGCGTGTGCGAACACCACCGCGGGTGCGTGCACTAATGCGTGAACGAGTGCCACCTCGTGTATGGACCATGCCACTGACACTCCTCTGACTGTATAAACGACAGTACCAACATGCAAAAGAAAAAGAAAATAAGCCAAGAAAACACAAGAACATTTTTTTTAAATAAAAAGCACTTTATCTAGGTGGAATTTCGATCTCGGCAAGCGACTCATTCTGTTTATAACGGAAAGGCAGCATATAAACCCATACAGAGCGATGCCGCGATTCCCAGCAGTCGCTGCCGAACAGTAGCTGCCAAGATCAAAATACCACCTTTAGGTCAGAAAGAAGATTAAATATCTGCAATTTATGTCTGAAAATATAAGACGCAAAAATACTTTAGTTTTCAAATACCAATGCCTCGTGAATGTTCCAGTCCAGTACAAAAAAGTAGACTAAAGTACCAGAAAAGTTAATATACATGTATTTAAATGAAATACCTATTACCTATTTTTATTTCGTATTTTAAATAAAAATAGTCTTTGTAATGTTCAAAATGGTCATACATACCGAGATCGCAAGTCAAACTGGTTGTAAGTATTTTTTTATATTTCAAACAAAACAATTAATCACTGATCTCTCAACAAATCGATTAAAAATGTATTTAAAAAAGTGTTTTTTTAATACATATTTTAAATTTTGTACTTAAATACTTTAATTCAAAACTATTATATATATATATATATATATATATATATATATATATATTTTTTACTTCAAACTAAAATATTATCAAATAATTAGCATTTTTAATTTTTAAATACTTCTAATAAACCATTTTTCCCATCACTGCAAAAGGCTTATCCATATTCTCCATCGTTACCAAAACAAATGTCAAACCTATTCTGAAGTTGGAGGATATCAGCCACTTAACGACGGTTACATACTTTTGAAACAATTTCTCACTTTTTACATCAAAGTATACTTTGTGCTTTCGTATTTAGCTTAAATATTAGTTTCACAATATATTGCACAGAATATATTGACACAGAAAGCAATTAAGTCACTTAAAAAGTAAAAACTTGCGACATTACGGTGGTCATTCCTAGGACTGAGTCAATTCAATTACAAAATTTTTATTGAAAATTGCCAACAAGCCTCGAAAAGTAGATAAATAATTAAAGATAACTTGCCGCTCCATTATATTTTCCATGATATCCGATATAATAACCTGTAATTCACAATTTTAAAAGCAAAATTAACACACGTCTATTCAACGAAATCAACGGAACTTCAATGATAAGTTTCTTTTTATTTTTTCTATAGACGTTACTAGTAGTAACGTATATCATACAGAATCATAATGTACATAGTCACGGTCTTATTCCACAGAGAAAGATAAAGAAATAAACGAATTTAGCCGCGAAATGCGACCGTGTAGTAATGGCAGAAATCAGCCACCTCACAGACGAGAGGATAATAGTTGATAGAGTACCACCGTAAAAAGCAGTTTTATGCTACTGTATTTCGTATAGTGTGTGTAGAGAAACGAAGGAAACTCCTTTAGCCTAGTATTGAGGGGTTCTATCTTAGTTCTCAGTACTGAAAACGCTTGTGTATTCTGATTCTTAATCAAGGATAAATAAAGTTGTCTATGGGCCACAGCATTCGCTTACCATAAAGTGGACTGTATGCAAGTATGTTGCTCTTAATCTATAAATATGCCAAAAATGGAAAACTACGAAGTTGTAATCAGTGCTAGTAATCAAAGCATGCGTAGGTATTTCCATTCCATCCAACAAATAAACTGCTATTAGTAAAAGCAAAACAAAAAATCCAATAACAATGATCTATAAATAAAATATAGTATATATTGGGTTATATTGTTAGGCTATATTTTTAATTTAATTTTTTTAATATATAACACCAATGACTTCACTTTGGAACTTACAGAAAGCCCGTAATATTTTAAATTATATTTTGTATTTTATTATACCTGGTGAAGATATTTTAATTATATTTTATCAATTCCATAATTCATTGTACATTTATTTTATGTCTACTATTAAATCCTTGCAAATTTATTTCGCAAACTCCCTGAATATTCTCTCCGTCACGAACGTTAAAATTAATCCTCTGAACACATGGATCAAGAATAATAAAGATTAACAACGTATCGCACTTCAACATGTGAGAAGTTGTTTCGAAGGTCACAAAAGAAGCAACAAATCTGTGCAACAATACAACATACATTCAAACTCCAAAATCAGAAGTTTCCTCCTCGGGCAGTCGAGTTAAAAAATAGATTTCATAATTGTTGATGAAATGAAAAATTAAAAGTTTTTTTCTTTAGGACTTCTTTTTTATAGAATGCAGGTGATAAACGAGCACACAGTCCACCTGATGGGAAGTGGATGCTGTGGCCCATAGACATTTACATTTATCCTCGATTAAGAATCAACACGCAGATGCGTCGTCACCCCTGAGGACTGAGACGGAATGCCTCGTTTCCAGTAAAAAGGGTCTCTGAAAAACAAACACACACAAACACTGCAGTATAAAGCTGCTATTTTACGCTGGTATTCTGTGAGAGCGTGGTCTTCCCTGGTCGAGCCGACCCATTCGTGATACAACCATAATATATAGCTGCCGCGTGGCTCTAGGTCACGTACTGCAATTCTAATTCTAAATCGCTCTCACAGAATACCAGCGTAAAATAGCAGCTTAATACTGCTGTGTTTCGTATGGGAAGTGTAAAGAACCGGAGACCCTTTATTACTGGAAACGAGGCATTCCATATTTGTCGTCAAGGGTGACAACACATCTGCGTTTTGATTTTTAATCGAAAATAAATGTAGATGTCTATTGTACTATAGGCCACAGCATCCACTTACCATCAAGTGGACTGTGTGCTCGTTTGTCACCCTTATTGTTTATAAAAAAGGTAGGCTGTAAGTTTGTAAATCACATCAGTTATATAAAAAAATGTAATATTTATACACCATACTTAAGCTAGCGTAAGCCGATTTTTGTGTATATTACTCATTTGAACGCCATAAAATGAATTCTTTCTTTTGAATCTGAACGATACGAGTATTTCTTGATACGAAACGTCGCGTCGAGCTTTCGATTCAAATTTAACGATCAAATTCCTATGTACCAAGGCCGCGTGGCGATGTATGAGCCGAATATGTATGCGAGCCACGTGTAACGGTGTACAGGTAAGCGTCTCACTAGACATGCGAATTGTTGCGTACTAAACGTTCCAAAAGTATTTGTTAGTGATGGTTCCATTACTAAATTTTATTACTTTTATAGTATAGGGGTGGCAAACGAGTACACAGTCCACATGATGGTAGGTAGATTTCTATGTGTCTTCGATTAAGAATCAAAATGCACGTGCATTGTCATCCCTGAGTATTTAGATTGAATGCATTGCTTAAAGTAAAAAGGATCCAGTAAAAATTCGTTGTTAGTTGTTTGTTTTTAAAAATGGGAAAAATTTATTAACACGTTAATATGTATAACTTATTGATAAAAAACGCATAATTATTATTTACATAAGTATTAAACAGTATTAAAAGACAAAATACGCGCGTTGTTGATAATTTTAAAAATATTATGACGATGTGTGTTACCAGACCTTTCCCAAGTTACTGCTGTTGGAACTCCTTTTGAATAACTGTTTCAGTTTCATTTTTTGTTTACTAAAGTATGACCATATATTTTCCAATGTCATTTACAGCTTAAATGGCTTACAATTCATTGAAGGCGTCCATTCTACTTGTTCTTTTTTTAATAAGAAAAAATAAAATATGTTCTCATAAATATAAAAGAGAAAACTTCGAAGAAAATTTATTGTTCCATAAAAATACTTTTAGTCGTATTTTAATGACTTCCTACAGCGTTACGGACAATAATATATTAAAAAAATCTTTTATGATTCTTCGCTTTGAAATAAAGTGTTTTGTTGACGATGTAAGTTCTTACATCGGGGAGTACTGTATTCAGTAATCTAATACTGCGTCTGAACGTCATACATTTCATGGCCATCTCGTTTTCACTTTTATATCGAAATAACATTATTTTCACTCAGGTATCATTATTTTTTCTTTTCCTTGTAAACTATTAAAATTATACGATAGTATATTATATCATAGTACGATATACGAACATACGGCTGATACCAAGCTTTTTGAAGTGTCTGGAATATGACCGACGGCTCCATACCCACTTTGTGCAAGGCGATCACCGCAATCCTGTTTTCTTTAACACCCCTTTCCATATTGTTAGGTACTTGATAATGAACACGAAAAAATTATTACACATAATAGCGCGAAATCGAAAGAACTTTTAAAAATACTGAACGCGTTCCAAATTCAAAATAATTAAAAAGTTGAAAAAAAGAAAAGTTTTTATGTAACAGTATTTATGGCAAGACTAGTTATAATATTATTGATGCTTACTTTGAACTACAATATGCATTTTTGTTGGTTACAGGTACGAAATTTATGAGAAAATAAACTCCAGGGTAAGAAATTCAGTACTTTAGGGTGTGAGGCATATTGCATCTAAGCCCACAGGAACTTCGCAACTAGGGCCATCTACATTTGAATTTCTGGCAAATGTCCATGGTTTACAGAACATATCCATATTGTATGTTTAATAAATTAAACTATTTTTAATAAGCATTAGATTCATGAAACAGTCCGAGGACTCATGAAGTTATATACGTGATAAAGCCACGCTGCAGCTATATTGTGTTTAATTTTTTTTTTATAGAAGAGGGAGCAAACGGGCGTACTTTTCACCTGATGTTAAATGACTACCGCAGCCCATGAACGACACATTTGGGGGGGATACCGTCAGGCCCACTCGACTTGTGGATGTCCAGGGAGGGAGGGAGTGCTTTGCGAACCGAGCGCTGTGTAAACCGCACCTCCGGCATGGAGCACTCACACCGCGCGATGGTCGGCGGCGTACACCCCCCGTCATCAAGAGTCGAGTTGGGCGCAAATAAAGAGCCTAGCAGATCAGCTTTCTCCTTTGCGGCATGGGCCAGTGAATCGTCCTTCCTGTGCAGAGATGGAAGAGATGGCTGACAGAAATTCCCCTGGACAGCCTTGGCGAAAGACCAGAATGCACGGGTTCCAGAAGGAAGGCGAACTAGTTTCGCGCCAATTCTACCTATGTGCTCTGACTTTGCCTTGGCAATGACTCTTTTAAAGGACCTGGAGGCGGAATTATAATACTTCTTTTTTAGAGCGCTGGTGTTAACGTCCCGGGACGTTGATGCGTCAGCCCAGGCTTGGTGGCACTCCTGCTTATAGCATGATGCTATTTTACAGAAGCGACCAAACCATGGCTGAGATTTGCCTCCGATGGGCACAACAGAGGAAGGAATAAAAAGTTCCATATCCTGAGGTACCACATCAGCGACGGAATTAGCAACAGCATTGAGATCGTCTGGCGAGAGGCAAACCCGCCCCCAAGAGTAGGATGCAAAGAAAGACCGCATTCTATCCCAATCGGCTGATCTATAGTACCAAACAGGTTTGTAGCACGAATGGAATTGGACCATGGCATTGGAACGGAATTGACCGGGGAAGGACCACGCTCTCACAGAATAGCAGTGCAAAATAGCAGATTAATACTGCTGCGTTTCGTATAGATCAGAGTGTGTAGAGATCCGTAGATCCCTTTTTACTGGAAACGAGGCATTCCATCTTTGTCTTCAGCGGTGACAACGTATCTGCGTTTTGATTCTTAATCGAGGATAAATGTTAAAAAACGAGATCTATGGGTTACAGCATCCACTTACCATCAGGTGTACTGTGTGTTCGTTTGTCACTTTTATTATATACAAAATAAGTTTGCAAATAAATACTTAAGCATCGCGAAGGACTCTTCCTTTATCCTAAAATCTAGGATTGAGATGTGGCCTGTGCCTAGCAGTGGAAGATATAATGAAGACAATGTTACTGTACTTTTTACGTTTTATTGTATTCTAGGTGACTGGGTTCCCTTTTCGACCTAACAGTCCATCTGAGTAGGTGCCCCGTTCTTACGTTTTTATTCCGTCATGCAGTGGTGAATGAACTGCTATGTTCAAGTTTGAAAAGTATTGAGAGCCAGTATGTTCGTAATCCCAAACTATAAGACATTCTATCTTCCTCCCCAGAGGTGGCAACACATCTCTAGTCTTCTTTCTTTTAAGTTGGTTGCAGGTGGCAGTAGCCATTTACCATCAGGTGAACATAAGTTCATTTGTTACTTTGGCATTCTTGGCCTCCTATTTATTTCAAAACTGTTAAGTACTGTGCTGTCTGCTTTGGGGTTTGGAATTTTGGTAGCTTATAAAAAGCACGGCATACTCTCATGCGTGGCCAATGTACATGTTCTTTTCTCGCCTCAAAACTGCTGCTGCCGCATCGCGTTAATACATACGTTTAGCGAGGGATCCTGACCTGCTCCCTGGCACTGTACTCGTACTGCAGCGATTCTGCGACAAGATTATAGCACACACGTGTGTGCGCAAGCGTTGGTGCGCTCTCTATTTCCTTCCGTTCATAGTCTCATGAAGCGACAATCCGATACGACCGGAAAGGGATCTGGAGTAGAACCAATAGATTTACGTGCTTTCTGAGGCACGGGGTGAGCCAACTTCCTGGCTCCAGACAGCTGCTGTGAATTTCTTGTCAGGAAAATAAAATAACTGATTGTGGGTTCAACCTCGGACTCGGATCCGGGAACATAATCAATAAATCATTTTTCATTTTTCATTTTCATTAAGCGACAAAATAAATAATAAAAAATTAAATTTGTATGAAACATCTATATCAAACCACTCATCTGAATACAGTACCTACTGTTAGTGAACCAATGCGACTGTCGATGAGTGCCGATCTTTATAATTTATATACATAAACGACCCAAAAAGTTTACCCTTAACCATAGGTAATACTGGTAATACTCATCAGTATTTTCAATACAAACCAAATGCTGTAAAAATAAGTGTAAGTAAAATATGTTACATAACTTTTTTCTGAAAATACGTTAGATGAAAACTTGGGTGTATAAATATTTAGTTCAGCAGAGCATTTTGATAATAAGATGAACACTGTACAAGTGCAGATAAATTCTACAACTTTGAGCCCTTCAGAAATCAATCTGTTTTGAGGCGCTATTCTTTCACTTTTACAATAGTTTAAAAGAAGGAAAAATATTTTTTTTAGATCTGGCGAGAAGGACAGTACAAATCAAATTTACATTTGTGTTGATTTATTACAGTAAAAAATGTTTTTCATGTATATGATATATTAAAATATGTATGATATAATAAATATACACTATGAACTCATAGTGAGTGGGAGAGCCATAGAGTAAAGGGCAATATTTCGGAAGTTAAAAAAATTAAATATAAACAATGTATAGAAAGTCGTATTTCATTGAATATATAAGCAGTATTTTTGGAAAATACACCCGAAAGATAAACATACATTAACGTTAATTTAAAAACATATTATCTTAATACCTATATATGCGGTACGGCGGCGGTGTAAAAATATCCACTACTCTATAGCGTCCTGTGGGTAACAGAGGTAAACTGTTTCAGTGTCATCGGCATATTCCTGATAACGAAATAAAATAAAAGACTACGGTAGCCAAACCGCCTGCCGTGGCAATTATAATAAAATCACGTCTATAAAAAAATCTATGGGGGAGGCCTATGTTCAGTAGTGGACTTTTGATTGTAAATATATTACAATTACCGTAAATGTGTAAAGCTTTTATATGTGTAAAGCTTTTATATGTGTAAAGCTTTTCCCCAGAGTATGAATTTAAATTTATCGAATATTATGCGTTTATTTTATTTATCAAACGACGAACCTCAATCATTTCTCAGTTATCCTTTTCTAAATAAAGCACTACATATTTTTAAAAATCATTAGTAACTCTTTTTTTCCTTTGCTTTCAATTAAAAACAGATATAAAATTTTCCGGCTTCCATTTTCGGAGATAAAAAGGTAAAAAGAGAAAACAATGTTACAGTAAAATCTCTTAATAATGAACTCAGTGAAATTATGTTTTACAAAGTAGAAAAAGTTTTAAGAACATCGGTCGTCAAAATACTAGAGCATACAGGCCTTAAACCGGTTTTTTATAGCATTGGGTGACAAACGAGCACACAGTTCATCTGATGGTAAGTGAATGTGACCCACAGACGTCCACATTTGTCTTCAACTAAGGATCAAAATTCAAATGCGTTGTCGCCCCTGAGGACCATGAGTAAGATGAAATGCCTTGATTCCAGTAATAAGGGTCACCGGTTGACTACACTCACCATATGAAACACAGCAGCATTACGCTGCTATTTTACACTGGTATTCTGTGAGAGAGTGGTCCTGCCCCGGTCGAGCCGACCCATTTGTGCTACAACTATAGAATAGCTGTAACGTGGCTCTACCACGTAATATCCAATAAAAAAATATTTTAATTTCACTTCACTGCAGACTTCACCTAATGAGATATCTCAGTCATTTAGAGAGCGATGGGACGAGTTATAATGCTCAGGGTTCATTTATGTGCAAAAAAAATCTGTAACGCGGTTAACCGCAGTAGAAAAAAATAAACAGGCTCAAAAGATTTCAAATTACGAATTCGAGTTTTAGCCTCGTACTTGCAGTCCTACTGTAGAGCCGCTTCATGCACGGTGACATGATCATCGGTGGCTCAAGATTATAAATAGGAATAATCGCTTAAAATTGACAACTTTCAAGAGATTACGCAATAGAAACTAAGCTTATACATTTACAAAACACAAACTACTTTTAACTTTAAACGTATTTATACACTTTGCTTGTAATTCTAAAAAAGTAGTTTACTAATTCACACTTTGAATTAAAAAAATACGGTAATGATTATACTGATTTGCACTTTAGTCACGGTAATTTTATAGAGATAAAATTACCGTGCCGTATACCTCTCGGCCTCAACTTTTATATAGCTCAAAAAAAACGATAGTTAAAGAAATCCTT
Organism: Parnassius apollo; assembly: GCA_907164705.1. Classification (NCBI taxonomy): domain Eukaryota; kingdom Metazoa; phylum Arthropoda; class Insecta; order Lepidoptera; family Papilionidae; genus Parnassius; species Parnassius apollo. The sequence goes on along the minus strand of CAJQZP010000160.1, from coordinate 2,646,721 downwards.
TCCACTTCAAACTTTCATTACGTTCGCTTATTATATAAATAAAAGTCTTAGGTACGTTACCTTTTTTAAAATAACTGCCTATGATAAATGTGTGTGATGACATTGATAAATGATCTACAAATTTGTTAATAGTCGGGTGGCATGTCGAAACTATAGTACGTGCGAGTAGCACAGATGTTTTTATCAGTTTTTTCCGCCTTAAATTTGTCTTGATCATTAACTATTGAATAAAAGTAAATTTTTAATTATTTGTGCACTTTATAGTGGCTAAAAGATTTGTAGCGAGTAATATACATAATAAAATACGAGTATTTACCGCCATTAGCGCCCTAAAAGCTGCTCCCCATTACCGGCTCGGATACATTTTACATTTTTGTTTGACAACTTAATGTTTATATTTAAATTACCTGCTAGCAGATTTTGTCCTTTTTATAATAGTGTAGCATTTTCTACTAAACTACTTTTTACGATTTTAATCTAATTTGCTCACCGTGTGCAGTTTGGTCCAACTTGAAAGATAGGATAGTTTTTAGTTTTTTTGCCCACAATTTTTTTTTGCGAATTTAAGGATTTTTAATAGGACATGACAAATTGTCGTCGAAAAGGGCAGAACAACGTCTACCTAGCAAGATAGTTCAATATATATTACAAGAAAAATTATTGAAAGTCATTGTTTTTACCAGTGGTTCGGAAATACCTCTGTCCTGAGAACAACCCGGTAGAAACTATATTTTATACAATTGTATGTGAAAAATTTTTGAAACAGCGTGGTAGTGATCACCTCATTCCGGGTAGATACGTAATGGAGCCGTGGTAGCTCAGATTGTTAGCGCACGCTGTAAATTACATAATACGCGAGCAACCCGGGCTCGATCCCCGACGGCACCAATTGAAATTGTCAATTGTAATTTTAAGTGCTGATTCACCACGTGCACGGCGGTGAAGGAAAACATCGTGAAGAAAACTACACGTCTGAGAAATAAAAAAAATCATATTTCGTTACATGTGAAGTTTGTCAACACGCATTGGGGCAGCGCGGACATTTCCTAAAACCCTTTCAGAAATGAGAGGAGGCCTGTGCCCAGCAGAGGGACGTATATAGACTGCAACTAACTTTTAACTTCAACTACACGTAATAATGCTATTAATATATCTACTAATGGTATCGTTAAACGCTTCAAGTCAGCTTGAAATACCTGTGCTAGGAACCACTTTCATGATAGGAGTTGAATATTAGATCCGAGGCCAAAACTCTTCAAAATTTCAGTTCGCACATTAGGTTGCGTTTTTTACTCTTCTAAACCAGTGCTTAACTACAACTCCACCTGATGGTAAGTGGTGATGTAGCCTAAGATGGGGAACGCACTGACTTAACAAAAGCCTATTCACTCTTGCCTTGAAAACAACCACATTTTAATCGGATGGAAAGACAGATGCTTGCAACTTATTCCATTCCTTTGCTGTACTGTATGTTTAATAATAAAATCGCTTCCTTTTCTACCAAGAAGTCCGTGGAAGGTACCATCGTCTTACTTATTTCTGCCATCAAAGAGCAGGGGGTACACTATTGTACACTATCAGGTCTGAAGGTTATAGGAGCGGCTCGTTTGTCACCCTTATTCTATAAAAAAATACTATCGAAAACAATCCACTTTTCAGGAGATAGCATAATGCCGTAAAACGGCTTATGCAAAAAGCTATTAAATATAAATAAAAGTATCTTAACGGTAAATATAATTTTCTAAAATAGCCACGCGCACAAATATTACGTGGTCACGCTTATAAAGATATTTTCTCACGACGTCGGTCAATAAGGCTGTCGGCATCAGAAAACCAGTTATATAACCGTACTGCAACAATAACTACGACCAGGTGGTTTGACTTCGACCAGCTACGCAAAGCACGAATATGTGTGTATAACATGAATTCACAAGGTTGTGTACACTTATATCATTTACTTTGAAAGTGTATTATATACCTAAGCTGCAAAGGAACAAACATCCGGACCCGAAACTTTTTTTTAAGAATTAACGAGCTCGCAGATCATCTAATGGTAAGTGTTAGCTGTGGCCTATAAATACCTACATTTATCCTCGATTAAGATTCGAAATGTAGATGCATTGTCACCCTGAGGACTAAGATCTAATGCCTCGTTTCCAATAAAGGTAATAAAGGATAAAGGTCATAGAGCCGTGGTAGCTCAGATGGTTAACGCTCGCTGTAAATATAACAGAACGCAACCCGGGTTCGATCCCCGCCGGCACCAATGAAATTGTTAATTGCAATTTTAAGTGCTGATTCACTACGTGCTCGGCGGTGAAGGAAAGCATCTTTAGAAAACCTGCATGTCTGTGGAATAAGAAAAAAAATATTTCGAATACACACACTTCTTCGCCCTTAAACCCTCTCAGAAATGAGGGGAGGCCTGTACCCAGCAGTGGGATGTATATAGGCTGTAACTTTTTTTCCAATTAAGGTTTTCAGTACCCCATATCCACCATACAAAACACAACAGCTTTCAGCCGCTTTTTTCGCTGTCATTAACTGTAGAAATATATGGCCATTAACTGAAACAAATTGTAAATAATCCTACCCTACATAAACTATAATAAATTAAGTAATATTGAATGAAATATGGAAATAATACTTTTAATCGGTTACTCTAAACGTGACTTTTTTTTTGACAGAAAAAAATTTAAAAGTCACCCTCAATCTGTGCTGACTCTCAATAATGAAAAAAACTCAGCATTTTTCACACCAAATTTTTAATAAAGCAGCCGACTATCGTCTTCATTTCCTTGCTAGATTGCATTGACCTTCTATGCCATTTAATTTATCAAGGGAAAAGTCAAATCAGACGATTTTGTAGCGTTGATTCAAGTGTTAAACCAAAATAAATAAATCAGAAGGTAGTGTTGTCAAACGATGTTTCTTTACCATACCTGACTAAATATAGATTAGTGTTACGACTATTTTTTCAATTGTTAAATAAAATTTATACATTAAAAAATTATAAGCTCTCTAAATATAGAAGTGAAACAATTAAAAAATTTTATCGATACAACTCTAATTTTTAATTTGTTGTATTTCTGAATTATCTGAGGATTAAAAAATTTGTACTTTTTTCTCTAAGCATTGTAATTCAGACTTTCACTATCAACTCTATAGAAGCCAAAACCCATCATACTTCATAACTGGAAATAAGCCTCTCCCCATTGGAGAAATGATTTGCCACAATCACCACGTTTGGCGGTCTCTTAGGGGTGCTCTCCGTCCATTGATAGTCATACGGCCATCTATCGAAGACAATGGGTCTTTCTGGTCTTTCACATAGCCGTCTTTAACCACACCCTTGGGACGAAATAGCGTGATTGATAGAATCAGGCGTTACTTTGCGGAAATCCATTATAATAAAGATATTAATATTTACGTTGCAACCATCCGCCAATTAAATACAATGATGTGTCTTACCTAGCTTGAAGAGCACCTCCCGCCCTCCCTCAATTGCGTGCACTAATCCCGTCACCACTAATCCCAGCACTACTACTCCCAACACCACTACTCCCTACTCCGGACTTAGCGGTCAGCCGCCGTAGAGTATCACCTGAAGATGCCTCGTGTAGAGGCGAAACACGTGTCCATCCACCTTAATACATGGTCGATGGTGTGTCTTTCCTAGAATAGTAGTGTTGGGAGTAGTGGTGTTGGAGTAGTGGTGCTGGGATTCGTGGCGACGGGATTAGTGCACGCAATTGAGGAAGGGCGGGAGGTGCTCTTCAATCTAGGTCAGACATTGTATTTAATTGGCGGATGGTTGCAACATAACTATTAATATCTTTACGAAATAGCGTGATGAATTCCATTCCACCGCCACCATATTGCTTAATGTCTTATCATATTTAGTCATATTCTAAACAGGAACAACCTTTTATTATTAATATTTTAAAATGATTTTTTAATCAACCTGAGTACTCAATATCGTGGAAAAGTCGAAATTCCGTCATATAATTTCCGTCCTTGCGCTTCTTGATAATTGATCTCTGATCCCTGATCCATATTAATTGGATTGTAATGATCCTCTAGGGTAAGGCCGAATGTGAATTCCATGTATCCGGGTCCACGGGAAATCAGATCACCTTTGAAGCGTTTAATGTTCAAACGACAATTTCGGCTTTATGAAAAGAATACAATTAATCAAGATATATAACAATTAAGATAATATTTTCTTATTATGTTATAAATCCACCTTCACTATAAGCAATAACAATATATTGCTGGGTATCAACGTCTCCTAAATTGGCAAATGAATTGGTTCTCGTATTACGTGTAATATGTACGAGTAAGCTTCACGCTTGATGTTGCATATTGCCGCATCACGGATCGTATATTTCCGTGGTTGCTTCGACAGATCATAATCAAAATCAATTTTTTTTAAATTATTTTTCATAGAAAAATTTGGTTATGAAAGGTTGACAATACTGTCAATGGATAAACTCAAACGATAACCTAGTGAACTTCTTTATTTAAATTTAACGATCCGCCCCCGGGTGATTTCTTGATCTCGACAAAAGCGCCACCTGCCGGGTCCAATAGTTAATCTATACTATCTAGGGATCCACTTAAATACACACAAAAAGCTAATTTTTAGTTTTAGCGAGACTAACTGACCGCAAATATTTTTACGTTTACTTGGTGGTTGAGCTACTATTCTGCCCAGGAGTCTGTCTGGGTTGGCATAACTTTTATGCCACTATGTGTTCTGCAGGCAGCAAACCTATTGATCTATTCGGATTTTAATGGTAGGAAAGCCAGTGCAATTGCAGAGTGGTTCTGATAACTGTGACACCTCGTTTACTCATTATTTTGAATTCCCATTTTTGATTTCGCAAGAATTTTGTAAGCAAACATGAGCAAAGAAAAAATATATGTTTATTACACTTCTTAAGATGTACATTACAAAAACATTAAGAAAGGTGTGTTTCGGTGGTTTGGTTTGGACACGCAGAAAGAATGAATGGGAAAAGAGTGACAAGGCAAAATTTATACTTCAGAAGTGAGCGGAAGAGTCGCAAGCGGCCCTAGTAAATCCTAGACGGAAGTTTAGGGTTAAAGATATATTGAAGATGGTCCAAATTAAGAGTACCCATAACCGAGGAGAGAAAAAGCTATATATGCGTTGTTACTACTGAGGACTAAGATGGAATACCTCTCAACCTTTACTTATGGTTCTCTTTACTTTCCAGCCGTAATACATCAATGTACGCACTGCGATGTGGCAGCAGAAACAGGTACGAAGGTAATACCTACCTAAAGGAAGTCCTAAGCAAAACCTACATAAGTCCTACCATTCATTAAAACTACTTGTTCTCTTAGTTTTAAATTAAAAAAAATCGCAGATTACATTTTATATTTTAACATTGGTATGAAAATCACCATAACACTACTTATACTGGGATAACACATTAAAAAAAACTTTAAAGTTTCTAAGCTTTATTAAGCCAACTGTTTGCTTCTATATTTGTAACAGCTTTTTTTTGTACTGTAATGTAGGAAGTAAATGCATGATAGCTGTCGCATTTTATGTAAAAAAAAAACGTCTGGGTTCAGGCTTGCACTTAAATGAATGTTGATGTTGGATGTTTTACGGAATCGGTGTAAGGAATACATTACACGTGGTACATATTCACGCTAGGGCCACGTTGCAGCTACATTATGGTTGTATAACGGAGGGGTTGGCTTGATCAGGAAAAGACATCGTTCTCACGTAAAATCGCAGCTCAATGATGATGTTTCTTATGATGAGTATAGAGAACCGGAGACTTTTTTTACTCGCACACAAGGCATTCAATCTTATTCCTCACGGGTGACAACACATCTACATTTTGATTCCTAATCGAGGATATATGTAGATGTTTATGGGCCACAACATTCAGCTGCTATCATGTGGACTGTGTGACCGTTTGCCACTCTTATTCTGTAAAAAAAATCACTATCATGAGCCCGTAAAGTCCACTGCTGGACATTGGCGTCTCTCGATGTGGGAAGGATTTTCCCTTAATCGTCACGCTTGCCACGCGGGCTGACGACCGCAGTACTAGATTTTTTCTGCGTGCGTTTTATACGTAGTAGGGTCATGCTGCAGCTATACTACTGGTATAGTATAGTTGTAGCACGAATGGGTCCTCAACCGGTGAAGTACCACGCTCTTACAGAATACCAGTGTAAAATAGCAGCTTAACGCTATTTCGTATAGTGAGTTTAGAGATCCGGAGATCCTTTTTTACTGGAAACGAGATATTTCATCTTAATACTCACGGATGACAATGCATCTGCATTTTGATTCGTAATCGAGGATAGATGTGGATGTCTATAGGCCAAAATGATCACTTACCATCCGGTGGACTGTGTGCTCGTTTGTCATCCTTATCCTATTAAAAAATCATTGACGCACCTGCCCGTAGCCGACTTGGGTTTTGTACGTTTATTTGTTACAAGATAGTTAGCGTATCTGCAGGAAACCGTAATATTTTTCTGATATTAACCCTAGTAGCCTCTAACAACACCCACGTGACGAAATGATGATTCTCTTTATCATTCACCGCACGGCGATTAGTTACACACAGGAGTACATCATCACTATTATCATCATCATTACAGCCCATCACAAGTCCACTTCTAAATATAGGCCTCCCACAAGTCAAACCATAAAGGACGGTTTTGAGCCAACCCTTTTTACCAGGTCTATATTTTTAATTTAATTTACAACAGGTGTCCGTTCCAGAGTCTTCACCATTTAAGAAGTACATAATAAAGTAAAAGGCAGATTGTACGTCCCACTGGGCACGTGGGCCCACGCTGGGCACAGACCTTTCTTCTGAGAGGGCTGTGGAGCAAAAAGTTTGCTGCGCTTCTCCAACACAAAATTTTATTTAAAAATCACTAGAAATTTAACGTAAAAGTAATCATCATTATTCTTTAATCTAAAAGGTATTAAAACTATATTGAATTTCAAAGAATTAAAAGCCTTCATTATATCAGTGAACAAAGTAATAAAAACACGTGAAGTCAGAAGTTAATGCGTCCAAGTATGTTTAGGGTTTCATCAAAGGCTTCTTTCTCTTTAATTAACTGATACACCACTCCTTATGAACATACCCCTGAAACAGCCTTACGACTCATTTTTCATCGTAAACTTATCGGAAGAAAGCTCAAATTACTCTGCGATGCCTCTTACCCTGGAAAGTATGCAGTCTGAGTATATACCACTTTTATTACTCCTTTTTATTTAGTTTCCATTATACAATGCCGATGTGATCAATTTAATTTAATTCTTTTAATGTTATTTAATATATAAAAGTCTTTGTAATCAAGTTATTTTAAAAGCAATACATCTCGATAGAAAATACTCCGTAATCTTTTGGATGAACTTAATCAAATCAATCGGAATAATGTATTGTATATAAAAATAATCAGAATTTATCCTATTTAATTACTTTTTAGGGCTATCAAACCTTAACTGCATATAAATGTGTTTTTGCATTATTATTATTAAACTACGCTCACTCTTGACCTTCATCTGGCCCGAGGGCAAAGATGAGGTCAACGATGGAGCGATATTGCCCAGAAGCAGCCTGTTAACACGCACCTAGAAGAGGTTAAGATTATGCACTCGGAAAACAGACGCCAGCAGGACATTCCACTCATTGGCTGTGCGCGTTATGAAAGATGACTTATAGCGCTTAGTGCGAATATTCAGAATATCAACCAAGTGTGTCTGGTATTCCGATAGGAGAATGGAGATGGCAGTATGAGCTTATGAAGTTCGTACCTCATGTTTGTAAGGCAATCCGCGCTATGAACTTTCGGGATAAGTGTTTTTGAATCAATTTACATGTGTTCTGTAGATTTACCGGATAGTATGTATGATAAGGTACTAAAACCATATATTTTTGTTAGGTGTTAGAATTATTTTTCTGCTTAGAAGTATCTCTGGATAGGAACCATCCTCTTACCTTTTTCTGCCGACAAATTGCAGTGAAATGAAATGAAATGACCAGCGCATAAGAAACCGTGAAATGAGAACAATTTATGTCGCTTCGAACTATGAGACTCTGTATGGAGAACATTTCGTAAAGCTTTTTTTTTAAAAAACATTTTCTGATCAGTAGAGAAGATTTCTGGATGCTGGAGGAAGTATCACACTACAAGACGTGTGTGACGATACTTTAAGTTCATTCTGCGTAAGTCTGACCATAATTAATATTCAAAAGTTGAAGGTAGCCAGACTCATTTGTGATATTAGAACATTTAACACCTCCCCCTCGATTACAGATGCTACGATTCACTAAAAAAAGTCGGCAAATTAAAATTTTAAATGTCGAGAAATGAAAATCGGTAAAATACGTAAAAATTATTTTTATTTAATATGGTTCTAATATATTCTCACTGGCTCCACTACATATACATCCATTGTTTTATTGTTGTATATTAAAGTATCATCTAAAAATTCCTCCAGCTCATTATTGCTAATCATGAAATTTTGTATTTATAATGCACAAAGTACATTATTGTAAGCGCAAAGTTCTTTCCAAGTCAAACCGTCATCATTTGTAGGGCAAATTTAATTCCTAAGTTAACGTTCGGTCGTGTGCCAGCGGGCACAGTTCAACAGGTCCCTCGCCGTATTCCCTTTACTTGTATAATAACCAGTTTGTGTAGAGCTACCACGTTGGACAATACTCTCATTAGTACTCCCTCTGCGCTCAAATTTGGAATTTGCTTAATTATAACATTAAATCCAATTTGGTACCTTGTAGCTAGATATTTGTTGTATATCATTTAAACTACGAGAAAGTGTTTTTTTATTTTTTACGAATTACATCTTTTATTATATTAATTGAGCTATGGAGATGGCTATGCTAGAGGTTTCTCTGCGTGATAAACTTAGAACTGAGGACATCCCTATTGGAATCAGAGTAACCGACATAGCCTAACGATTTAGTCAGCTGAAGTAACAATGGCCCGGCCATATAACTCGAAGAACCAACAACCGATGGGGAACAAAGGTTCTCGAGTGGCAGCCTCGTAACCGAAGCCGAAGTGTAAGGGCTCCTCACTGGTTGGAGTCACAACCGGGTAAGACATACAGGAAGTCGATGGATGCAGGTGGCTCAGGACTTCCTGTATGTCTTACGAGGCTGTCACTCCAACTAGTGAATCGGTTGTCGGTTCTTCGAGCTACATGGCCAGCCCATTGTCACTTCAGCTTACTAAACCGCTATGTAGGTTACTCCGATTCTACTGGGGATATTCTAATTTCTAAGTTTATCGATCAGAGAAACTCCTATCATAGCCCTCTCCATAGCTCAATTTATATAAGAATATACATCTTTTGTTCCGTAAAAAATAAAAAAATACTTTCACTTAGTTCAAATGACGTACAACGTGCAAAGTAACCATACAAATATATATATATATATATATATATATATATATATATATATATATATATATATAAATATATACATAGTCTATTCGGAATCTAGGTACCAGGTACCAAATTGAATTTAATGTTATACAGACCGGGGTAGAACCACGCAGCTAGCTGCTGTATTTCGTATGGTGAGTGTTGAGAACCGGAGACATTTTTTACTGGAATCGAGGCATTATTAAAAAAAATGCTATAATAAAATATCTGTAATAGAAGTTTTTTTAGGACGTAATCGGCAAATTAGAAAAGTCAGCCTAAAAAAGCTTTTTTAGCCAAAAAGTCATAGCTTTTATCTTATAAATTTTTGATAAATTACTTATTTTTGGTAGCGTCATATTGGTATCTAAGATATCGTGGGCGGTAGTCAACATCAACAGAATTAAATGTAGGAAAGTAAATATGTGTATATATCTTTTTTCTCTTATAAGTTTTATTATCATCATTATTATTATCTACAGTCTATCGCAAGTTGTAGAGAAGTATTGGTCTCTGATTGCCTTGGGCCTACAAATGATTGTTCCGACTCTGGATGTTTGTCCTTTATGTATTTAAACTGCCCCCGCGATACAGGAGAAAATCCTTGTGAGGTAACGTTTTTAAAAAAGAATTATAAAAAAAACTAAAATGAAATACCTACATGTAAAACCTGGATGAAATAAAACTGTTAAAGACTGAGATACTGAGATGTAGAGTGATAAATACATATGATTTGATATTAAATTCTAAGAAACTGATTTTGTGAAGCTTAGCAACTACAACCAACTATGCTCTAATAACATTTATTTCACTGCAATACTTTTTAAATAACCTAAGAAAGGTCTTTTTTATAGAATAAGAGTGAAAATGAGCACACAGTTCGCCTGATGGTAAGTGGATGCTGTGGACCATAGACATACACTTACTCTCAATTAAGAATGAAAACGCAGATGAGTTGTCACCCCTTAAGACTAAGATGGAATGCCTCGCTTCCAGTAAAAAAGGGTCTCCGGATCTCTATACTCACCATACGAAACACAGCAGTATTTAGCTGCTATTTTACGCTGGTATTCTGTGAAAACGTGGTAATTCCCCGGTCGAGCCGACACATTCGTGCTACAACTATAATATAGTTGCAACGAGACTCTACCACGGATAAAATTGACAACAACTCAGGAAAAGTGGATGCTGTTACCTATAGACATACAACTACATGTGTCTTCGATTAAGATCGAATTGCAGATACATTGTCACCCTTAGCTAACAACAAGACTAAGATGGATCGCATCGTTATCAATAAAAAGAGCAGCTGGTTCTAGTCACCCATCATTTAAATGACACCAGCAATGCTATTTTACGCTGATGTTATTTGAAAGCATTTTCCCTCAGTCAAGCTGACCTACCCCAAGCGTAGTTCTATTACATTGAAAGTATCAATGTAATTTTGATATATTTCCCTACATACATAACAATTAATAAATATATTAACTCGGCTACCAATGAAATACGGAATTTCATTTGCTTTATCACTCTTTACATTTCTCTGCAATAATTTCAAGTAACCTTTTTTTTTTTCATCTATGTTGATGTTTCATAAAACTGACGGTATAAAGGCGCCAACCTGTTTGCGAAACAAATACTCCTTAAAATCGGTCCATACATTTCATCTGAAGGATTGACGTTAAAAGCTCCTTAGTAAAGCTTGCGAGCGGATTGAAAACCCGTGTTTAAAAGCTCTTCGAGTGCCTTCTAAATGTCTGTGAAAATCATTTACTTTGAAATATTTCAGCGGGCATTGATATTACGAATTTTTAATATTTTTAACGTTACTGCTTCTGACTTATTGATGAAATGATTTACTAAAGCTGCAAAACACTGTCTCAAAATTTTATTTTCGTTATAAAATAGATGCTCCCAGAAATAAATGAAAACAGCCTATGTTTTTAAAGAATGAGATTGACAAACGAGCTCGCGGTTCACCTGACAGCAAGTGAATGCAGTGGCCTATAGCCATCTACATATAATCAATAAAGTTTCAAAATGCAGATGCGTTGTCACCCCTGAAGACTAAGATGGAACGCCTCGTTTTCAGTAAAAAGGGTATCCAGTTCACTTTTTGTCTATAAACTCAACATACGAAACATAGCATTAAGCTGTTATTTTATGCTGGTATTCTGAGCTGATATTCTGAGAGCGTCGTCGACCTTCCCGGTCGATACGACCCATTCGCGCTACAACTATAATATAGCTGCAGCATGTCTCTACCACGTAAAAGCTGTACCCAGTAGTGAAAGATGCATCCTTTTTTTATTAATGTTATAATTTTTTTTAATTTATTTCATTTTATTATACATAAAAGTAATAGACATAATCTCAAGAACAAAAAACTAAAAATAGATTATCACCTCTGCGGACACAGTAAAGATCAGAAATTGATTTTGTATTCTATAAACATCTACATTATGTAGATATCTTCGAAAATGAATCTCAATGAAGCTGCATTTCGCATCTAAGAACGAAAATCGTCATAATTTGTATTTCTAACTATCGTCTTCGTTCATACACTGCTTTGTGTAGGTATTTTCGAGAACGCAAAAACTAGCACGAATAACATAAAGGGTTTGCTTATACTCACTACAGTGGGCAATCGACTTGGTAAAACGACACTGCGTTGGTAACACTGGTGACCAACGTTAATCTACAAGATTTTATTCCGTCATTTTTGATTGGATATCGTGCAAGTTGCACCGATCGTCATAACAAGTTTATTAGTTGATCGAGGTGGTGTGTATTGGTGTGGTAGGCATTTAAAGCAAATTTATTTTATATGGGACCACCTGTCGAAAAACATCGAACCCTCCTATTTTTACATTTGAACTTCAAATTATAGTTCAGTAATATTATTAAAGCTAAACTCGTATCTGCCAACACTTCATTATTCTGGCCCGTTCGAGAACCACGATAAAGCAAGAAAAAAAGTTTTTTCCCCCTATTGCCCTTTACGGCACCTACAGGACGATATGAGGTACCTAATGGTAATTTATACATCTTCCCTACACGGTGTAATGAAGAAAGTGAAATGTTAATAAAGTAAGTAATTTAGAAAGATTAATTATACGTGGTAGAGCCATGCAGCAGTTATATTACTAGTATAGTTATAGCACGAATGGGTCGGCTTGACCGAGAAAGGGCCACGCTCTCACAGAATACCGGCGTAAAATAGTAGCTTAATGCTGCTGTGTTTCGTATGGTGAGTTAAAGAACGGAGACCCTTTTTACTGGAAATGAGGCATTCCACGGATTACGGATTAGTAAGCTGAAGTGGCATGGGCCATATAGCTCGAAGAGTGATGGGGGCGTAGTGTAGGGCGACCCCCACTAAATGGAGTGACGACCTGGTAAGACATGCAGGAAGTCGATGGATGCGGTGGGGACCCTTTTGCTTACTTGGGGGAGGTATATTTTGAGGCTGTATTTGAGGCATTCCGTCTTAGTCCTCACAGGTGACAACGCATTTTGCATTTTGATTTGTAATCGAGTATAGATGTAGATGTCTATAGGCCGCAGCAACCACTTACTATCAGGTGGACTGTGTGCTCGTTTGTCACCCTATCCTATATAAAAAAAGAAAAAAACTTCAATAACTGCTAGAAAAATCCTACTTACTACGAAAAAGGCTCAAGTCTAGCAGCGGACGCTTACAGATTGAGGAAGAAGACGAAGAAGTGGTGGTAAATAAATGCATCAAATAAACCAGCTCAATTTTAAACTGTGAGAACGTCGCATTCTCACAAAATTTTGTAAAACTTTTAAATACAGATTTACCATGAATTGAGGTAAAAAGAAACATTGTGAAAACCGCATGCCCGTAAAAAAATGGCAACTGTGAATCAGCGAGGCGAACTACGCTCCAATACCTCTCGTAATGAGGGGGAAATAAAAAATATAAACGCAAAAGAATACTCAATTTTTATAATTTAAAAAGCAAGCTGCGTTTTTGGACACTTTTTAAAAATGCGAACGAATTGAACTCTGATCATTTTTCGATGTACGAGGATTCATATCACGTACGTTGTTTCTATAGTTAAAATGCTTAATCGGATGCCTCTTCAGTGTAAAATAAGTATACACCGCCAAAACCCGAATTCAAGCCGGTTTTTACTTGTCAAAGTAAATAAGTCTTAAGAATATCATCACAATTTCAGGGTATAAATTGTTACAACAAAATCTTCTGTACCCCGTGGCAATCCTTGGGGTGAATTTTTTTTTTCAATTTTATATGTAACCACCTGTTCAGCCGTCTCCGAGAAATGGGTGAACATATGCCTAATAAACGTATACATCGAATATAGAACCTCCTAGTTTTTTGATTAAAAAGTTATACTTCAACTGCGCGTAAAGGTTACGTACGTACTGATTTTTTTTATTATGAAAACGTTATCCGCATCTTAGCAAATTCCCCTCATCGTGAACTCGTTTTACGTTTACATATATTGCTCATGGGTAAATATTAAAACCCGGACAATTGGTTATTGCCTATAGAAGTAACTGTTATCATTCATAATATACGCCTACCGGGACGAGGCTACGACTCGAGAACGTTTTTCCCCCATCGGTTGTCGGTTCTTTGAGCAATATAGCTGGCCCATTGCCACTTCATCTTACTAATCCGTTGGGCTATGCACTCTGGTTCTGTGAGGACGCTCAAGGTCGCTCAGCGAGCTATGGAGAGGGCTATGCTCGGGGTTTCTCTGCGTGATAAACTTAGAAATAAGGATATCCACAGTAGAACCAGAGTGACCTACAAGACGACATTAGTTGACAAAGTAGTTTGAGGTTCACATCACCATCGGAACAAATGTTTTCGTTTCCACCAATAGTTTGCACGCATTTAATATACAAAATCGCATCACCTTAACGTATCAAAATCTATTTCAGGCCAATATAGAAACATTAATACAGGAGCTGCAATCAAGTTCCAGCCAAAACTCAGTCTATATAATAACAAAAATATTTACAAATCTCCATATTCGATAGCCGTACACTATTTCACACTTTTCTTTTTTTTTTTATAGGATAAGGGTGACAAACGAGCACACAGTCCACCTGATGGTAAGTGGATGCTGTGGCCCATATACATCTACATTTATCCTCGATTAAGGATTTAAATGCAGATGCGTTGTCACCCTTGAGGAATAAGATGGAATGCCTTGATTCCAGTAAAACGGGTCTCCGATTCTCTACACTCACCATACGAAACACAGCTGCATTAAGCTGCGATTTTACTCTGGTATTCTGTGAGAGCGTGATCCTTCCCTGATCGAGCCGACCTATTCACAGTACGTATAATAATAAATTATGAATTTATATACAGTAGATCCGCGGTAATCCGACAAACGTTTCGCAAGACGGTGTCGGATTATCAAATTTGTCGGACTATAGTGTACTGCCACAGCCCCCTTGTAGTCCGGAACTTTTTGAAAAAGAATACCTTGTAATCCGACAAATTACATATCAAATATTAAATAATAAAAAAGTCATGTGAAATTAAGTAAATGATGGATGTCCGTTAGGCTGCAACCCCATAGTCACACTTAAACTGAGACAATGGCCTGAAATAAATGCAACCTGTTTATCCACGTATTCGCGAAGAACACCCCCCCCCCCCCATAACGGATTCATTTAAGGCATTTCGGATTACAAGGGGCCGGATTGTCGAAGGTCTACTGTCATCATCATCATCATCATCATTACAGCCCTTCACAAGTCCACTGCTCAACATAGGCCTCCCCCAAGTAATGCCACAAAGCACGGTCCTGAGCCACCTGCATCCATCGACTTCCTGCATGTCTTACCAGGTCGTCACTCCATCTAGTGGGGGGTCGCCCTACACTACGCCTAAGAAGGTCTACTGCACTGTGATACAACCATAATATAGCTGCAGCTTGGCTCTACCACGTATAAAATAATTCATAACATTACATATTAAAGTATATCTAAGAAATGAAATACATCAAGGACGTGTAAAGTCCGAAAACATGCACTGAAGCAACGTAGCGAAGTAGCTCCATAACATAACTCAAAAATTAGAGAAAGCGTGTGCCGAAAAATGGAACGTAATATACGTAGAACGTAAATCGTAAATAATTAAATTTAAAACGTAGAACGTAAATAATTAAATGTAACATTACATAACATTACAAGGTATAAAAGAAAGAGTAAAGAAAGAGTAATAATAATTAACCGTAAACACACTAATCATTTATAATGCGCATATGTAACAAACATCACGCAGCGCTGGTTACATATTTGTCTATCTTTTTCGATGCCCCGTACAAATTGTAGATGAGCATAAGAAAGCTTCTACCAATATTGTACAAACTGAACAAACAAGTTATTTAGGGTAATAACAAATTCCTCAGCGCTCTGCTAAGTCGTCTTAAAACTTCAGTGGTTTCCGTTTGCCCGAAGTTCTACAAGGGGAAACAATTTTTTTTAATTTGTACTTCGATTTATTTAATGCCTAATAAAATTAAATACTTAAACCTGTTTTATTTTAATGAATTAATGTACTTGAACTGCCTTTTTGCGTATCCTAAAAAGTTATGTACCTACCTATTAGACGGAAGTTTTAGTTTTGCCTGAAGGATCCGTACGTTAAAAACTAGAGAAAATCTGTTGCGTAATAGAACACACTATCATCGATAAAAATGTATTATAGACTTCAAAACAATTTCAAATGCAATGAAAGACTATTGCAACCGTTTTAGTAGATTGTATGTTTTGACGACATACATACATTTTCATAAATATCCATACATATTAATTTACTATAAGACTGTTTCTCAACTATCATGTGATGCTGATGCGTTGCATACACATCCGGTTTGTTCTAGCCTTAATACGGGACTATCTAAATAGGTTTGTAAGCCGGGATAAAACTTAGAAAATCAGTGTCTCACTTTAACACTTTTGTTTCACTACAACTTGACATATACTTGCGTTTCTATTGTTATGATATATCGTTGATAGGAAATTATCAATCACACAATTTTTTGTACAGAATTACAGCGTGAAATAGCAGCACAATGCTTCAGTGTTTCGTATAGTGAATGACGTAAACCACAGACTCTTTTTTCTGGTTACGAGGTATGTCATCTTAATCTTCAGAGAACAACGCAGCTGAATTTTTTTAATCAATTATAAATTTAGGTTTCTATGAGCATTCACTTACTTATTAGGTGGAGTGTATGCCCGTTCGTGTCCATCCTTACTTCTATAAAAAATATTTTATTTTAGTTCTCACATATTTTATTGCAATCAGCTTAATCTAAGGGTTGCAAAGAGTGTACTTTTTATATAATAAGGGTGACAAACGAGCACAAGTTCACCTGATGGTAAGTGGACGCTGTGACCCATAGACATCCACATTTATCCTCAATTAAGAATCGAAATGCAAATGTGTTGTCACTCCTGAGGAGTAAAACGGAACGCCTCGGTTACAGTAAAAAGGGTCTCCGGTTCTCTACACTCACCATACGATACACAGCAGCATCACGCTGTAATTTTACGCTGCTATTCTGTGAGATCGTGGTCCTACCCCGGCTGAGCAACATTCTCTTGAACATTCTCTTTTGAATCATTGCCCTTGGGAAAATGAAAAAAAATGTTAGCAGGTGCAAAGGAGATGAACTGGATTCCATACAAACTTGGGCCGGTGTGAAAAAAGTTCAAATATGTCTTGTTTTGAAAACTTAAACATTTGATACTTATGTCAAAAAATTTATTTTTGCAGGACCAGAGGTTTTGTTTTTATGTTTTATGATTTGTAGGTTATGTAAAATCACTCGCTCTTTTAATAAATTGTTTAAATAATTTTTAAAGTACACCATAGTGTGCAGTTTTGTAGTTATTGTTAAATAAAGTAAAATAAAGATTTCTTATATTTACGCAAACACTCATTTTATATTCCCGACGTTTCGAGCACTTTACAGCACCCATGGTCACGGAAGAGACTGAGGTGTTCGACGTCCCAATGTCAAAGTTAACCACTGTTACCTCCAGATTTAATTTTATTTTTAATTTTTGTTCCGATCTACGCAGTCTAAACTTATAATATCTTGAAGTCTTGCAGTTGTATGCTTGGGTTGAGATTTAATTTTATTAATTATAGGATCCCAACCAGATGGTAGCACCCAGCCATCTTCTCTATTCAAATTAGGATGTATATTGATTTCAATAGCCTCGCGAATCATCCTTGCAAGGAATCGTTGATTTTAGCGAGGATTTATGGTCTATCAAATCTGATTAATTGACACATATTATGTGTTCTTTCACGCGGGTTTTTATTGATATTTTTGTTTGTCCTATGTAAGAGAGACCACATTTACAATCAAGCTTGTACACTCCTGCATCTTTTAGAGGAACATTACACTTGACTGATGGTAAAAACTGCCTAATCTTCTTCGGTGGCTTGAAGTATGTTTTAATGGAAGCACGCTTCAATATGTAGCCAATCTTGTCAGTGACACCTCTGACATATGGCAGTATAGCACACACACGCTAGACTGAGGCCAGCTTCATGACTTAGGCGTGTTTTGCATGACGTGTTGGAACTTGGCGATCACGTGTTTACCTGTGTCTCTGAAATAAAGATTTACCGACGGTAGCTAACTGTTAAGTATGGTGGTGAGAATCACCGTTTAAATATCTGAATATATATATATATATATATATATATATATATATATAATAATGAGTATTTTTTATATACAGTGTGCCTCAAGATGTTATCAGTTATTAATATCAATTTCGCCTTTGATTCCGTCCAAATTTGGGCGGTGCTACAGTCCCTTTCAGCGGTACCAAGTTGACTGACGGTATATCGAAGTGCTGAGGTGTTTGTACAATAAAGCTACGATGGCTATCCGAGTACAGAATCAGAGTACGAAACCTATCCAACTGCAGAGAGGTGTAAGACAGGGTGCCGTAATATCCCCGAAACTCTTTACCGCTGCATTGGAAGACGTTTTCAAGCTACTGGACTAGAAAGGATATGGTATTAACATCAATGGCGAGTACATCACTCACCATCAATTTGCCGACGATATAGTTCTTATGGCAGAATCGCTGGAGGACCTAAGCACTATGCTTAATGTCCTCAATAGTGTCTTAAGATGAACATGGACAAAACGAAAGTCATGTGTAATGTCCATGTCACACCTATGCCGGTGGTTGTTGGGAGCACTAAGCTCGAAGTTGTTGACGAATATGTGTACCTGGGACAAGTAGTGCGACTAGGTAAGTCCAACTTCGACCGAGAGGTCAATCGACTGATTCAAGTTGGCTGGGCAGCGTTCGGGAGATTGTGACACATATTCTCGTCAGACATACCTCAAAATCTCAAAACTCGATTGTACAAACAGTGCGTGTTGCCAGTGATGACCTATTTATCTGAGACGTGGTCCTTCACTGCTGGCCGTATAAGGAAGCTCAAAGTCGCTCAGCGAGCTATGGAGAGGGCTATGCTCGGAGTTTCTCTGCGTGATAAGCTTAGGAATGAGGTTATCCGCAGTAGAACCAGAGTAACCGACTTAGATCAACGGATTAGTAAGCTTAAGTACAATGGGCCGGCCGTATAGCTCGAAGAACCGATAACCGATGGCGAAAAACGGTTCTCGAGTGGCAGCCTCGCACTGGCAGGCGAAGTGTAGGACGACCCCCCACTAGATGGAGTGACGACCTGGCAAGATGTATTTTATTGTAGGTTATGCAAACTACTTACAGAAGAACCGATAACAGATGGCGAAAAACGGTTCTCGAGTGGCAGC
This sequence comes from Parnassius apollo, assembly GCA_907164705.1. Lineage (NCBI taxonomy): Eukaryota > Metazoa > Arthropoda > Insecta > Lepidoptera > Papilionidae > Parnassius > Parnassius apollo. Next base: position 2,627,425 of record CAJQZP010000160.1, on the reverse strand, counting down.
CTCGCACTGGCATTCGAAGTGTAGGGCGTCCCCCCACTAGATGGAGTGACGACCTGGTAAGACATGCAGGATGTCGATGGAAGCAGGTGGCTCAAGACCATGCTTTGTGGCATTCCCTGGGGGAAGCCTATTTTCAGCAGAATATTACTTTCATATATCTGCTTTCTAAGTTATTATGTATGCAGAGCTGTTCAATGTTTCGAAGGCTTTTTCTTATTAAAACGGGAAATATTCACTTCTTTAATTTATTTAATATAATTATCTATTTTTTTAATAAAATTCGACTGCAAATTTTTGTACCAATTAAAAACAGGCATTCTAGACCTCAGCCTAATTAGTATTTACGTTATTAAGACTTACACTAGCCAAATTACCAACCACGCACGCGCTCTAATGACGTCATTTTGCGACAAACCTAATCAAGTGGCCGCAAGCCGGCTAAACAATGTCAATTTTGCAGTCCTAATTTAGTCCATAATAATTATTTATAAACATTCGATATGCTTACATAAGTAAACATAAATTTAATTTCTTAATATTTTGTTAACATTCATTTGAGGGTTATTTAACGTGCATATTTATTTTATATAGTGGAACTATAAAGCTATAAACTATTTGGAACGGAGCGTAGTGTAGCCCTATTGTCACTGACTCTCCTTTGAAACTAATTGTCCGAATTCGATGAAACTTAACAGAGATAATCGACGTAGTGTGAGGCAATATACATTGGTATAGATTCATAGATTTTGATGTACGCAAGTCTCAGTGTTTATATACACACCAATTTGTATGTGTATAGTAATAAATGCAAAAGCGTCACATAATATAGATGGCATAAAGCAAGGTATATTCGTAAACGTATTATTAAAAAATTAATTTTACCAGTAGTCTGCATCGACTACTGGTAACATATGAGCCGTGGTAAAATGCATATTTGAATTTTATATTCTCCCGTCTTTTTTTAACCCCCGACGCAAACAAATGGATATTATATGTTTAACGTGTGTATCTATGTGCCTGGGTGCATGTGTGTCTGTCTGTGGCATCGTAGCTCGTAAAGGGATGAACCGATTTAGATTTAGTTTTTTTTTTTTGTTTCAAGAGTGACTTGGTCGAGAGTGTTTGTTAGCTATGATTCAAAAAAATCTTTTCAGCCGTTTGAAAATTATCATCTCTTTTTTCTTTCGTGTGTTTTTAAATTTTCAATTTAATATTATTATGTTCTTTCCTCTTTGTTCATATTATTAGTTGTTTTTTTCTAAAAAAATTAAAAGCTTTTAAATTTTGTACTTGTTTATTGTGAAATAGTAATAAAATTTTAGTTAAGATTTCGATGTTTAATTAAATATACTCTAGTAGTAGTATATGAACATTCCTTTTCATTTATATGTTTATATCTTTTTTAAATTACATTAATAAACATTATTACACTAAATACCACGTTTGTCCGGAACACGTCCGTAGTATAACACGGCAATTGCGTGTTATAACATCAATATACATCTAAATTGTTTATCTCATCCAGAAAGTTTTATTCACTGTTATCGGTTAAAATATTTTAAATAAATAATAAAACAACTCCTACTCACTACATATCATAAAATTATTATAAACGCTTAAAGTCTGCGTTTATGCTTAAAGTTCCAATGTTTATGTGGGACTTTAAAAAAAAGAATGTGCTGACTGTGGTTACTTCCCCAGCTCGTTGTAAAAGATGACCAATGGGACATTGGGTTTGTGATTGCGTAGGTAACGTCACTTCTTTTACTATTTTCCATCTATACCCACATTTTTTGACTAAGTGTTTACTACCCTTACCTTTACCCTTGGTGGTTGCTACCCTTTGGACTATGGAGTGTAGAGGTAAGGAGTACAGACTTTGTATTAAAAAGTGTCCGTAGAAAAGCGTTAAATAAGGGTGGCGTCAAGCTAGAGGGTAAATTTTAAAGAACTTTTTATAAAATTTTATGGCACAGACTTTCACCATAATTTTTTTTATAATAATTATTTTATTGTTCTCAAAATTTTTATTTTCTAAATCAATCTCAATGTGTTTTACGGTGACTTTTTCTGGGTTATATTTACTAAATTATTTTAGACAACGTGAGTAGTTGAGGTTTTAAATGCTGCAGTTTCACCAAGTACTTTAGTCACCACAAATATTAAATTACTCAACTCAACACATTTCACTCCGTCGACAACTGCTAAGTTCATTTCATACCCTCTAGCTACTCCATCGCTGTTGTGGAGAGTTTTTTAACTGTTTTTTACTGCTTACAGATGGACACTCTTTCAACTATTCTCCTATGTGAGTTGGTCTTCCTTACCTCTACACTCCATGTTTTGGACCCTGCGTAACATAATATATATATATATATATATATATATATATATACATATATATATGTATACAGTCTTCCGCGTTTCCCAGAGTATCATATTATATTTCTCAGGCATCGAAGCGCAACCACGCGTTCAAAGGCCTCACTATCTTTATGTAATCTCATTTGCAGACTGTTTAACACCGTTAATATTTATTAATAAGTAAGTAATATAGGTTATTACATTTTGTAACACATTCCTATGATCTATCGAAATGACACTTCATATTGAAATTACATATAAATACTAGTAAATCACGACATAGTTTCCTGAAGTCAAATATTTTTGGATAGGAAAAACTTATTTAACTTACTCGCTGGCTAGATCACTGGCTAAGTCTGCCACTTTTTTTTATTCAACAAAGTAACAGTTTTAATTACAAAATCAATTTCTTTGTGCCATTAAACATCTATTGTTTTTCTTGGCACTGCACAGTTTGCTCTTATACATTAATTTACTTAAGCTTATTATTTAAATGACATTGGAATTAACTTTTACTTAAACTAAATATAAAGTACTATATAACAATTGTGCTACAAAATATTAAAAAAAATTTTGGCATAAAAATTTTATATAAAATCTATAATATGTATTTCTTAAACTATTTTTTTTTTTGTGGAGAAGGTAGTTTTTGGTATTGTTTACCTGGAATAGTGAAGTAAAAACGTGATTGTTGTCTTCAATTGTCAATTAATATTTTTTTTGTTGTGTTCAATTAATCTTTGTCGGCGTGAAAGCAAAACAAAATATCATTTCTTTGGAAATGTTGCCACTCTGCATAATATTATAGCTTCAGCTTCATATGGTCCAGTTTATTGGGTATGACTTGCATAAAATATAAAAATACTGTATAAGTGTTTCTTATGGTGAATTGGAATTGGAAAACCTATTTTTTGCTATAATATGCCAGGACTTGACTACTAAACATAAGTAGTGACATAACCGAACATTATAGCTAAATGCACTCACTTAGCTTAATGGTTTTTTTTTTTAACCTATCTAACGTTATTAAGAATCAAAACGTATTTGGAGTATGGATGTTTTAGTTACAGACTACATGTATATATACATTATGTAAACTTATTTTGAAATGTATATGTCTTTCGTAAAATAATTAGTCTATCATGATATAATATAAGAAAATAAATATAATGGAATTCTCGTATCGCAATAAATCCGTCCAACAACCTGACGCCTCAATAACTTTTTCACAAAAAATAAACCCTCGTCACGGCACCTGCCATTCGATGTCATCTAATAATAAGGTCTTCTGCACAGCTAGTCGAAGATTACAAAAGAACCGCAAGAGCGTCCGTTAAGCGTTGGTATTTCCATCAGATAAATCCGCACTATTCTTGTATTTATTTATAATTTTTTTAACTTTTAATACGTAGCTTTTAAACGTTTTTAGTTCTTTTTAGTTTTAATTTATTCATTAATATAGGCCTTTTTAAATAATACATCAACGACGTATTTCTAAAAAGATTTGCTAACATTGACCAGGTAATCTCTTTCTTTATATTATAAGTTCACAGCTAGATATGAACCTCGCTCATTGTAGATGAGATTTGCCATAACCATAGGGCATTACAGATTGGCAAGTAATTTGACACGACTCGATGTCACGCTGGTCTGAATATTGTATATCTGCCGCGTTCAAGATGGTAAACCGCAACCTAATTGACGGCTCCGTAGCGCAGTGGCTAGGCGTTTAGTTACAGCGCTGTAGAGATTTGGGTTCGAATCCTACACTTAACAAGTGTTTGTGTGGCCTACATATTATTATTTGGGTCTGTATGTCCTTGTGCAATTTTTGTATTAAAGACCTTCACGGTAACGGTAAGGTAAAAATGCTACAGTAAGAGTAACGATTTCTTTTAAAATTTCTATCGAAAGTCATTAATACTCCTTTCCGATAGTCGCTTTTACCGACAATAAGGGTACGAAATCGGATGATGGATTGTATGCCTCCGCCAGCATACCAAAATAGAATTTGATATTAGTATGATTTCCGTCTCTATAATATAAAAATCATTGCTGTCTTGTTAATCTCGCAAAAACTCGAAAATTGCATTTTTTCTTGTGTGTTTGAGTGGATTTCTGGATGGTTTAGATTCACAATTTGACCCGGTAGATGGCGCTGTTGTCGAGATCCATAATTTGTAAATAATGAAAAGGACATCATTTCATCCACCATCATGTGGTATAGTAATCAAGTACCTGATTAAATCAGTATAAAAATGTATGGTAATTTTTTTATAGAATAAGATTGACAAACGAGCACACAGTCCATCTGATGGTAATTGGATGCTGTGGCCCATAGACATCTGCATTTATTCTCGATTAAGAATCAAAACGCAGATGCGTTGTCACCCCTGAGGACTAAAATGCAATGCCTGTTTCCAGTAAAAAATGGTCTCCGGATCTCTACCCTCACCATACTAAACACTGCAGTATTAAGCTGCTATTTAACGCTGGTACCGGTCGAGCCGATCCATTCGTACTACAACCATAATATATAGCTGCCGCGTGGCTCTATCACGTAAATTCTAATTAGTCATTAACTACGACACCCATCATCTTCTTCATCGGCATGTATTAGTTCACTGGTGGATATACCGTGGCGGTTTAAGAATATCAACTACCCCATATATCATCACGTAATTGTCGTAAGAGGTGACAGAGGAAAAAAATCAGGAAATGAGCAGCAGCGTCTTTCTAATAACGATTAAAAATAAAAAAACTGCAGTTGCCAAACTACTTGCCAAGCGTGGCAACTATAACAAATACCTATGAGGCGATCTATGGGGGAGGCCTATGATCAGTGAACTTTAATGTGCTATAACGGTAACAGTAACGGATATATAGGAATACGAAGTTTGTATGACTAATGTTATGTCTAAAATTCAAGATTTTTAAATTAAATAAATGATATTTCTTATCTGTTTTACCAGCAGTAATTAATTTTAAGAACTATAAAAATAGCAATAAAATTGAAGCCGGATTAGATTTCCGCAGATTTATTTCTACGAAGAACATTAAGCTCATAGCTTAACCGTTAGTCTCTCTAGCAAAAGTTTACAGATTGCCCCTTTATGCTCTGTAATTTCCTCGTAATAGCATTGGAAATAGCTTTTTACAACAGTTTTGATAGTTTGAAGAGGGACAGTATAATTGGACTAAGAGACATTTCATCTTAATTTTCAGGGTGACAAGGTGGAAGTCTTACCATCGTGTAGAATGTTAGCTTAATAATCACTTAAATATAATTAAAAACTAAGAAACATTTCTAACAAATCCCACTTTAATTATACATAAGAGTAAACGGACACACATAAATAAAAGTCAAAAGTATAAATATGTTCTCTAAACCGAATTTCGTTGACGGCGGCCAGTCTCAACTGAGACTGGCTAATAGTGCAGGACAGGATTATAGTGCCCGAGTATATGTGCATGTACAAGCGCTCTCTCTAATACCTCACTCTTGCAGTCCGATGGGACGATTATCTGAAACGACCGGAAAGATATCAGGCGCAGTACCAACGCAGTAGAACGGTGGTGAAACACCATCGATATCAATAATTGTGCGAAACGATTACCCAAAAATGTGGGAGATTTTATATTTCATTCATATTGACGTACCTGTTGATTCTACGAGTATAAAATGTGTGTGCGAGGCGTGTGCATTTGTGTGTGTGTGTATGGGGATATGGTTGGTTATGTGTGTTTTATGTAGGTACGAATATCGCACTAAAATATTGAAGATAAGTAATAAAACCTATTATTAAGGTAACAGTTAAAAATAAATAAAAAGCACAGTAGAATCATGTATCTCTCTTTCTCGCTCTAGTAAAAGACTGTTCAATCAAAAAGGTTAGAAACATCTTTGTTTGTAGCATATACTTTAACTTTCTGCACCTCTCCAAATTAATTTTAACTATACTAAATTTTATTTTCCTCTAAGCGCGAAATATTTTTTAAAAGGGGTATAAAGCGTTCCCTTTACGTGTATATATAGAAGATACTAGTATCATATACCGTTCATCAACGAGCCTAGTTTTTTATTTAGTTACCGGTTTCCCTCCCTTTATTTTTGTTGTTGGAGCGACCGGTGTCGAGTTCCACGCTGGACAATGCTCTCGTTAGCTTACTTCTATTAATTATCAGAAGCGACGTAATGCGATCGCATGTAAGTAAAAAATAGATGAAGCAAGTTGTGTTCAAGCTTTTAAGCAAATTTATGTTATTTTTTACTCACTGTAAGCCAGCTTACGCTATAGTTTAAGTGATATTATATATTATATGTATTTTATTGGTTTCTCGGAAATTCGGCACTAACGATTGGAATTGAATTTTGTTTAAAAATAATGTTTTATTTTTCAATTTTTTCTGGATAGGTTCACCCTGAAATATTTTTTTATGAAATAAACGTAACGAATAAGCACACATTTTACCTGATGGAAAGTCGATGCTGTGGCACACAGACATCTATTGCTCTCTTCGATTAAGTATTAAAATGTAGAATAACTCGCTACCAGTAAAATGTCTCCGGTTCTCTACATTCACCATACGAAACACAGCAGTGTTAGCTATTCCTATGTTATGCTGATGTTCTGTGAGAGCATGGTCCTTTTCCAGCCGAATCATTAACCTTCGGGTGGACTGTGTGCTCGTTTGTCATACTTGTTCTATACTAAACACTTTAGTGGAATGTCGCTATGACAACAGCATTCTTGTTTTCACCCTTTTCTGTAAAAAAATATAATAGAATAAAACTAATAATTTAAAAAACTATGTGTCAATCGTTTCGTTAAAGTTAGATACAGATAAATAGAAGATTGTTAGATATTCCGATAAAAAGTAAGGAATTTCATCGGATAAATTATTCATGAACGAGTCACACTAACGAATGCAAGAGCTTACGGTTTTCAACGCGTTGCAACAAAAAGCTTCATTTATGACTTAACAGTGGAGATGCATATTCAATTGGTATTTAGTTAGCTAACAAGGTCGTTATAACATCAAACGACGTTGTTTAGTAAAACAAGAGTAGTAGACATAGGTACCTACTGCACTAATAAATACAAGAGCTTAAGTTTTCACAATGTTGTAGCAAAAAGTGCTATTCACCAAAGTGTAGAGATCCAAATTAAATTAATATTTAGACACCTACTAAAACTAAAATTGAAAATATTAAAGTAACAGCATACATGTGTCCCATGGCTGGGCATAGACCTTTTTTTGCTTCACTACCATCATTATCATCATCATTACAACCCTTTACAAGTCCACTGCTGAACATAGGCCTCCTCCCCCAAGGTATGGCACAAAGCACGGTCCTGAGCCACCTGCATCCATCGACTTCCTGCATATCTTACCAGGTCGTCACTCCATCTAGTGGGGGGTCGTACTACACTTCGTCTACCGGTACGAGGCTGCCACTCGATAACCTTTTTTCCCCAACGATTGTCGGTTCTTCGAGTTATATGGCCGGCCCATTGCCACTTCAGCTTACTAATCCGTTGGGCTATGTCGGTCACTCTGGTTCTACTGCGGATATCCTCATTTCTAAGTTTATCACGCAGAGAAACTCCGAGCATAGCCCTCTCCATAGCTCGCTGACCGACTTTGAGCTTCCTTATATGGCCAGCAGTGAAGGACCACGTCTCAGTTCCATATGTCATCACTGGCAACACGCACTGGTTGTACAACTTAGTTTTCAGAGTTTGAGGTATACCTGACGAGAAGATGCATCGTAATTTCCCGAACGCTGCCCAGCCGAGTTGAATCCGTCGATTGACCTCTCGGTCGAAGTTGTACTTACCTAGCCGGACTATTTGTCCCAGGTAAACGTACTCGTCAACAACTTCGAGCTTAGTGCTCCCAACAACTACCGGCATAGGTGTGACATGGACATTAAACATGATCTTTGTTTTGTCCATGTTCATCTTAAGACCTATCCATTGGCAGGCACTATTGAGGTCATTGAGCATAGTTCTATAGACCATACGGCACAACTGTTAATATGCCCAGTCAAGCAAAGCTACTATCTTAATTACTGGCATATAAGCAGACGCGATTACAATGTAGAAAATCTTCACAAATTTAACAATTACTTGAGCTCTCTCACTTTCAACGAGGTTTATAAGGAAAAAAATCCTAATCTTGCTTTTGACCAATTTCATGACTTGTTTACCCTCCTCTATCGCCTATGCTTTCCTGACATTAAAATTAAAGTCTATTCACGTAAACAAACAAAATGGTTATCTAATGGGATAAAAAAATGTACTAAGCGTAAACGACAGTTATTATGGCAATACAGAAAAAAACGCAGCGTAGAAAATAAAACTATATTAAAAGAGTATTCCCAACGTCTAAACAAAATTATCAAACTTACCCAAAATTCCCAAAATAATTACTATATTAACACAGCACAAAATAAATCTAAAGCTACCTGGCAAGTGATAAATAAATACAAAAATGGCACAAATGAAGAAGCAATTAGTAAAATTATTGTTGATGGTGATATAATTGAGGATCCTCTAGTTATAGCTAGGGCATTTAATAATTTCTATACCAACAAAATTAATAAAGACCGCCCAAATAGTGATAAACCATATAAGTTAACTTTTAACAATCCCAATTCAATTTTTATACCACCCACAACATCATTTGATATAGATAAAGCTATAAAATCTCTTAAAAACACAAACAGTACCGGTTGTGATGAAATTTGTACAAGAGTTCTAAAATACGTATCCGGTGCAATTGCTCCGGTACTTAGTTATATTTTCAATTTATGTATTTGTAATGGTATATTTCCTGAAAGACTAAAGTCTACAATTGTCAAACCACTGTTCAAAAAAAAATGATCGGGAGAATATGTCTAACTATAGGCCCATTGCGCTTATACCTGTGCTCTCAAAAGTATTTGAGAAAATAATTTATAACTCTTTATATAACTACCTTGAAACGTACAATATTCTTAGAGAAGAACAAATAGGATTTAGAAAAAATAAGACTATAAATATGGCTCTATACAATTTTTTTTAATACCGTTATGTCTAGCCTAAACAATAAAATACCTGTATGTGCACTTTACATGGACCTTACTAAAGCATTTGATTATGTTGATCATAAAATATTACTCAAAAAGCTTGAAGCCTACGGCATTCGAGGTAATGCAGATCTACTAACATCATATTTAGTTAACAGAAAACAAAGTACACACATTACAAAAATTTGTCTAAAATCAAGAAAAGAAATGACCTATGTTTCTGAATACAGAGTCGTACAAACTGGAGTACCGCAAGGAAGTGTTTTAGGACCATTGTTGTTTCTTATTTATATCAACGACCTTCCCAACGTCATTAATCACAAAATAGTATTATTTGCTGACGATAGCACAGTTATTTTCACTAGCAGAAACAAAATAGAATTAGAAAGTAACATACACTTTGCTTTAGAGAAAATCATGAATTGGCTAAACATAAATAATTTAAATATAAATTTAGAAAAAACAAAACTTATGACATTCTATCAAAAACGTAATAAAATAAATAATTTAAATATCAATTATCTAGGACAAAAAATCAATACCATAGATAATATAAAATTTTTGGGTATAAATGTAGATTGCAATTTGAACTGGCAGTCTCATGTGAGCAGTGTGTGTATGAAATTAAATCGTTTTTCGTATGCGTTATATATGCTTGGAAAAGTTGTAGACACATCCGCCGTAATGGCATCATATCATGCTTATGTTATGTCTACACTTAGATATGGTATTATGTTCTGGGGTAATTGTACGGACAAAGAAACAGTATTTAAAGCTCAAAAGAGATGCTTACGAGCCATTTGTAAAATTAACCAAAGTGAGAGTTGTAAGCCATACTTCATTAATTTAAAATTATTAACAATGCCATGTCTATATATATATATGAGGTAGTCTTATTTGTACGTCAAAACTTAAGTTTTTACAAAAAACTAAATGTCCAGCGTCATAAAGATAAATTGAGCCATCCCAATAGTAAGACTGTTTTGTTTCAAAAAAGCGTATTCTGTATGGGTCCTCGACTGTATAACCATTTACCTAAATATATAAGAGATTCTAAGAGCTTTCACATTTTTAAGAAACAACTAAACACATTTTTAACCATAAAAGCATATTATAATATTGACGATTATCTATATGACAATTTTTAATTTTTAACTATCAAATTTATTGAACGAAACGTTATCTATGTTATTAATTTTGAGACAATTTATACCTACTCTTTTTGACACTATTACTTGGACATTACAATTTTAATTATTACATGTATTTTATCATTATTTTGTGAATTATTATTATGTTAGTAGCGCAAATATACAAATAGGGTTATATTATGTTAATGTAATTATCGGCATTTTCCATTTAATTTTAATTATAAATAAAATCTAATATTTAAGTAGTTTGCATACCGAAAGGTAGAATATGGCTGTATTTTGTTAAATTATTAAGACCTATTGTAACCCATATATCGCAAATGAATAAAATGAATTTGTATTTGAATTTGAATTCTTAAGTCCTCCAGCGATTCTGCCACAAGGACTATATCGTGGGCAAATCGAAGGTGAGTGATGTACTCGCCATTGATGTTAATACCGTATCCTTTCCAGTCCAGTAGCTTGAAAACGTCTTCCAATGCAGCGGTGAAGAGTTTCGGGAAAATAACGTCACCCTTTTTTTTTTTTTTTCGTCTTACACCTCTCTGCAGTTGGATAGGTTTCGTACTCTGGTTCTGTACTCGGATAGCCATCGTAGCCCTACTGTACAAACACTTCAGCACTTCGATATACCGACAGTCAACTTGGCACCGCTGAAGAGAATGTAGCACCGCCCAAATTTCGACGGAATTGGGCTTTCTCATAGTTCACATACGCCAGGCAAAGTGGCAGATTGTACTCTTCGGACTTCTGTACAATTTGCCGAAGGGTATGTATATGATCTATGGTACTAAAGCCTTTTCGGAAACCGGCTTGTTCGGGAGGCTGGAAGTCGTCGAGTCTGCGTGCGAGACAATTCGTAATGACTCTCGAAAACAGCACGTAGATGCGGCTCATAAGGGATATCGGTCTGTAGTTCTTCAAGAGGGCGTTGTCACCTTTCTTGAAGAACAAGACCACCGCTCTTCTGCTCCACGCTTCCGCAGTAGTGCCACCATGGGGGACGGAATTAAAGAGCATCTGAAGGACTTCAAGTAGCGGTTTTCCACCCGCTTTCAGAAGCTCCGCTGTAATTCCATCCTCGCCCGGGGAGTTGCTGTTTTTAAGGTGCTGGATATCATCGGAATAGTGTCGGATAAGACCCGCTCTTGGATCGTTACTCACACTTGCGTGTGGCTCCAACGATGATGTGTACAGCTGCCCATAGAACCTCTCAATCTCACCCAGAATCTCAGATGTCCCGGAAACGATGCTGCCACTCTTAGTCTTCAGCTTTGACATTTGGCTCTTACTGGCAGACAGATCTCTGGAAAAGACTTTGGAGCCTTGGTTCCGCTCAATCGCTTCTTCAATACGAGTAGTATTAAATTTGCGTAAGTCTCGCCGCATGCATTTGGTGATCTGTCTGTTCAGTTGCCTGTATGCTGTCAAATCTGTTGACGATTGCAGCCTCATCTCCCGTCTAACAGCCATGAGATTAAGAGTGTGATCGGAGAGCTTTTGTGTTCTTCTGCGGCCGGTCTTGAAGAACTTAGCTCCGACCGCATGGACAGTTTCCACGAGCTTGTCATTCATATCGTCCACTGCATTGCAATCTTCTAGGCACTAAAAGCGGTTACGTAACTCTAGCTGAAAGGTTTCGGGATTCTGGATTAGAGCACGAGGGGGACGGAGCGTTGACTTCATTAGACGAGACCTCTTCAACTTAACGTTTAGGTTCAGTGTGCCTCTAACCATTCGGTGATCGCTGCCAGTTTTCACTCTTGCGATCACTGAGACATCACCGAACAATTGGTGTCTGGTCGTCTTAATGAGGTCAATCTCATTTTTTGTCGAACCGTCGGGGCTCGACCAGGTCCACTTCCTGTGGGGCCGCTTCTGGAAGAAAGAGTTCATCATAAAGAGTCCCTCTTTCTCCATGAAGTCGGCCAGCTGCTGGCCCCTACGGTTCCGTTGCCCTACTCCAAATTTCCCTAACTTCAGCTCACCGCTTTTTCTTGTGCCTAGTTTTGCGTTGAAGTCTCCCATCAACACCGTGTAGTGGGTTTTGGAGGAATGCGTGGCTCTAGAAATATCCTCATACATTTCCTCCACCTCCTCATCGGGATGTGCCGAGGTTGGTGCGTAAACCTGTATGACCTTCAGCGAATACCGTTTGGTGATTCTGAGTCAGGTACGCGACCCTCGTCGACACACTCCCAATCTTTACAACGTTGTTGACGAGAGACTTGTGGACTATAAATCCGACACCTCCTTGGGACAGATAGTCGCCCTCCCGGTGATAGAACAAGTTGCCGGACTCGAGGATTACCGTGTCCTCCCCCTCTCTTCGGACTTCGGATAACCCAATAATATGCCAGTGCAACTTGTCTACCTCTTCTTCCAACTCCAGTATCTTCTCGTCAGTCTTCAGGGTGCGTGCGTTATATGTTGCCAGGTCGAGTCGTCGTAGGTGGCAACCGAACCTCCACCGGAGATTCTTAGCACCACCTGCCCCTCCGTTACCATGGTCGCCACCGTAGCCAGGAATAGCGGGGCCGCCGGGGACTTGGGGCCGTTTGTATGCGTCGTTACTCATGGGGGATATTTGCCATAGTTGCCACGCTTGGCGAGCGGGTTGGCAACCACAGTTTTTATTATATCACACTTGTTATCAGGAAGATGCTGCTGCCCATCTCCTGATTTGTCTCCCTCTGTCGCCTCTTTCGACACCCACGAGAAGAGATGGGTTAGTGGATATTCTCAACCGCCACTACACGGCAAAATCAATAAAAAAATATGAATTGTATTAAGCTCGTCGTATTTTATTTTTTAACTGACTTCTAAAATGAAGAGGTACGCAATACGAATATGTTTTTATAATGTGTGTTACCTCAGAACATTTTTCTAAGCGAAACAGTTTTGATAATTCTCCTTTAATTTGAAAGCTGGTGCCTTTCGTGTAGTCCCATGTGTATTTGATCAAGATCTGACCTGTAGTTTTTGAGTTATCCTTAATAATGTATTTAATTGACTTCGACTATGACGATGTCCTCATTTTATTTGTATTGAATTTGGTTGTACAACATTTTTAATTTAGAACATATGGCGAATTTTGCTGCTGAAACTGCTGAGTACTCTTGACAATGTCATTTGCTGTAAGTATAAACAAACTGAAAACTTACATTTGTAATTTTAGTTGATATTATCGCTTAGCATTAATATTAAATACTACTCTTTTTAAACTGTGACTAGACGGTGAACGTTTCGAATCTCCATAGTAATGTGATTGGGTCTGGATCTGATAATTTTTATTTTACTTTTCGGTATATTTATTAATTTATCAGAACATCTTCCTCAAATGCCAGGTCATTAATTCTACCTGTATCCATAATCATAGCAGTTAATTTTGTTATAAAAATTAATTCAAGAGAATATAATTTAAAGTTAAGAGATTTCATTAACCTCATCTCTCATCTAATGAATTTATCTAAAGAATAACTGGTTATTGGTCGTCAAAGGGACATAATGTACATTAATTCATCAATTATCAACAAATAAAGCCTCTCGAACGATTGAAAAAAATTGCTTGCTATCTGTCGAATAAATGCTATATGTCTGTTTATCTGAATATTGTCAAATTGACTCATAGTCATGAAATAATGAATATAAATGTCTGTATGTTTACTTGAAGATTGCAAAATTGTCTTAGACATAAAATAATAGATTTACAATGTTGTGAATTATATACGGCTTATTTAAAATCCATGTTATTATCAGTTCACAATATTCTATCACCTTTACTAATACAATCGTTACGTGTCATCACACTCACAAAATTTTTATATGAATAGACGTCATATTTGGCAGGCGGCGCGACTATAATGTCCTTACTATACATTCGAAATCTATAAGCAACTCAATAAAATTAGATTATTTTTAAATTTGATTTGATTTGTGATCAATCTAGTGTTAAGTTGAATATTTAAGCAAAGGTAGTTCAAATTCCTGATAATAAATATAAATGAATTTTATAAAATCCTTTGGTGTTCCGGTTGTTTATGAACTCAGGTGAGCCGTATGCTGGATTGTCCCTTTTTGTAAAAAACATATTTAGATGTTTTTACTCAGTGACATCACACAAATGACCTTCATCAAAATAAAAGACGGCTTCCATCAATTTAACACAAAGATACCCCATGTTCTGGATTAACAAATGTTATTTTTGTATAAAATAAGGCTGACAAACGAACTCTCATTCCGGCTCATGGTCAAGTAGATGCTGTGGCCCATAGACCTACATCTATACTCAATTAAAAATCAAAATGTAGTTGTCACTGCTGAAACCTAAGGTAAAATGCTTCGTTACTAGGTTACGATAATAAAGCTACCACGTGGCTCTACCACGTTGAAAAATATCGGAATAATTTTTAAGTTCGCAAGAAAATGAACGTTATTTAATAATAATGTTCATTTTTATGCGAATCGAAATCGCCGCGTAATAACAGCGATTCCGTTATTACGCGGGTGAATCCGCGGGCAAAAGCTAGTACTTAAATTAAATAACTAACTAACTAAGCAATCGAGTAAATTATATATTTACTTGATATGTTTTTGTAGTATTTGGAAGAAGAAGTATGGTTTATATATCGACTTAAAAAATGGAAGAAAACATTTCTTAATTAAATTAAAAATGAAATTTTAATAATACACGTAATCCCATACATATAAGTCTCAATAAAAATTTTTGCATTATGCATGTCTCATTGTATACCAAATAGATCTCCAAATCAGCTTTTTAATAAAGACCTCTCGTATATTTCTTTGTATTCCCTGTTTACAGTACAAATAACTCTCATTGGGAAGGTTATGGATGGATTCTGATCGCATACCCCGTATGACAATTATTAAGCACTGGAGTTAATGGATTGAAATATACACATACTTCCCGGCTTTATAAATTTTAGACATAATATTTTTTTTTTCAACTTTTTAATATAGCACCTAGCATTAACGCGTTTACATGGTATGTTCGTGTAAAATTAATATTTTTGGGGTATCTATATAGTTTTTTCACCTGGTTGGGTTCTATAAATATATAATGATAAAAAAGGAAAAGGTAAATACATAAATATCAATAAAATAAAATAAACACAAAAAATACATAAGCAAATAGGGATCCAACCAGTCCTTCCATCGACCTTCTCCAGCCTTCCATTGGCTTCCATCTGGCCAAACGGCCGAGGGTTAGGAGGAAGGCCGAGGTTCGTTTTAATATAACGTAGTATTCAATAGCTTATATATGTAGTATCATTTGAAATTACAATAAGAATTTCGATTTGTATAATTGCCCTTATTTATATCAAAGAAATTTATTCAAAAGAAACGAAATCATACATAACATAAGGAAAACTTGCGTGCGGGTAAACGTAACGCTTAATCAAGCCCTTCGGCTTCAACTGCATGAAATTACCGTGGAAATTATCTCAATTGCTGCCACTTACAAATGATACATTACAAACCAGTTTATTTTAGCTTTCATACAGCAATATTTAAAAAAATCATAAAACACATTGAATTTTATGTCTAGTTACATAATAACCTTTTATCATCAAATTCACGAATAGTTAATAATAGAAGTTCAAGTACAATATTAATAAATCAAGACAAGAACCGAGAGTTTCTGGAGTTTCTTCCCGTGAGTATATTAGGAGGCGTTTACGCTAGAAAGATCTTATAATTTTTGAAAATTGGTGGTATAACCATCTCATATACGTCACAAGTGAAATACCACGCTCGGTGTTGGGCAATAGCGCCTAAAGCATGGCAATTGCCAATCGCCAAGGCCTCCTCTCTATAACGTCAAAGTTCACAACATTTTACGTAGCAAAACCATACTTTACGTGGTAGAGCCATGTTGCACGTAATACATTTTGGTTGCAGCACGAATAGGTCAGCTTGACTGGGAAAGTAGCTCGCTCTCATTGAATACTAGCGTAAAATTGCAGCCTAATGCTTCGTATGATGAGTGTAAAGAAACGGAGTCTCCTTTTTACTGGAAACTTATACCATCTTAGTCCACAGGGGTAAAAACTCATCTGCATTTTGATTCTTAATCAAGGATGGATGTTTGTATCTATGGACCACAGCTTTCACTTGCCACTAAGTAAACTATGTGCTGAAATGAAAATACAACAAAGAATACGCGTTACCTACTCGTATTCTCTATTGTAGTTTACCTCGATTGAAAGTTTATTTTTAATTTGTGAAACATTAGTTTACGTTTATATTATGTGTATTTTATTGGTATCTTGGATAACTTTTTTTGGACTTTTGTTTAAAAATAATGTTTTATTTTTCAATTTTTTCTTCATAGGTTCACCCTGAAATATTTTTTATGAAATAAGCGTAACAAATGAGCACACATTTCACCTGATGGAAAGTCGATGCTGTGGCATACAGACATCTATTGCTCTCTTCGATTAAGTATTAAAATGTAGAATAACTCGCTACCAGTAAAATGTCTCCGGTTCTCTACATTCACCATACGAAACACAACAGTATTAGCTATTCCTATGTTACGCTGATGTTCTGTGAGAGCATGGTCCTTTTCCAGCCGAGCCATTAACCTTCTGGTGGACTGTGTGCTCGTTTGTCATACTTGTTCTATACTAAACATTTTAGTGGAATGTCGCTAATGACAACAGCATTCTTGTTTTCACCCTTTTCTGTAAAAAAATATAATAGAATAGTATTCTAATTAATAATTTAAAAAACTATGCGTCAATCGTTTCGTTAAAGTTAGATACAGATAAATAAAAGATTGTTAGATATTCCGGCAAAAAGTAAGGAATTTCATCGGATAAATTATTCATGAACGAGTCACACTAACGAATGCAAGAGCTTACGGTTTTCAACGCGTTGCAACAAAAAGCTTAATTTATGACTTAACAGTGGTGATGCATATTCAATTGGTATTTAGTTAGCTAACAAGGTCGTTATAACATCAAACGACGTTGCTTAGTAAAACAAGAGTAGTAGACGTAGGTACCTACTGCACTAATAAATACAAGAGCTTAAGTTTTCACAATGTAGTAGCAAAAAGTGCTATTCATTAAACTGTAGAGATCCAAATTAAATTAATATTTAGACACCTACTAAAACTAAAATGTAAAATATTAAAGTAACAGCATACATGTGTCCCATGGCTGGGCACAGACCTTATTTTGCTTCACTATCAAGTTAGTATCAATTGTATTAAGCTCTTCATATTTTATTTTTTAACTGACTTCTAAAATGAGGAGGTACTCAATACGACTATGTTTTTATAATGTGTGTTACTTCAGAACTTTTTTCTAAGCGAAACAATTTTGATAATTCTCCTTTAATTTGAAAGCTGGTGCCTTTCGTGTAGTCCCATGTGTATTTGATCAAGATCTGACCAGTAGTTTTTGAGTTATCCTTAATAATGTATTTAATTGTAAACTTATATTTGTATTTTAGTCGATATTATCTCTTATCATGAAAAGTAAACACTACAAAGACTCTTTTAAAACTGTAACTATACGGTGAACGTTTTGAGTCTTCATATTAAATTGATTGCGTCTGGATTTGACAATTTTTATTTTACTTTTTAGTAGATTTATTAATTTATCAAAACCTCTTCCTCAATTGCCAGGTCATCAATTCTATCTATATTCATAACTATAACAGTTAATTTTGTTATAAAAACGAATTCAAGAAAATATACTTTAAAGTTTAGGGATTTCTTTAACATCATCTGTTTTTTTTTTTTTTTGCGCCCGAAGCAAATATGGGCAACCCTCCGGAAAGCGGGGGGAGGGAGGTTGGGAATGCTCATAGCATGTCTGTTTACTTGAAGATTGTAAAATTGTCTTAGACATAAAATAGTATATTTAATTATTTATAATGATGTTAATTAAATACTGCTTATTTAAAATCTTTATTTATTATCAGTTTACAATATTCTATCACATTTTACCAATATACAATCATTACATGTCATCACACTAACAAATTTTTTATAGGCATATCAAATAACATTTGGCAGGCGGCGCGAAGATCATGTCCTTACTATACGTTCGAAATCTATAAGCAATTCTTGTTTAAGAGTTTTGTTTCTAAACATAATTCGATAAGATTTGATTTTTTTCATTTGATTTGATTTGTGATCAATCTAAAGAGTTAAGTTGACTATTTAAGCAAAGTTAGTTGTTCAAATTCCTGATAACAAACGGATTTTATAAAATCCTTTGGTGTTCCGGGTGTTTATGAACTCAGGTGAGCCGTATGCTCGATTGTCCTGTTGTCCTTTTATTTTATAAAAAACATTTATATTTAGATGTTTTTACTCAGTCACGTCACACAAACGACCTTCATCAAAATAAAAGACGGCTTTCATCAATTTGACACAGATACCCCATGTCCTGGATTAACAAATGTTGTACAATGCCATGTAAGTGATGTGTGGCCCATAGATCTACATCTACACTTAATTAAAAAACAAAATGCAGATGTCACTGCTGAATACTAAGGTAAAATGCTTCGTTACTAGGTTACCGTAATAAAGCTACCACGTGGCTCTACCACGTTGAGAAATATCGGAATACTTTTTAAGTTAGCAAAAAAATTGAACATTACGGCGATTCCGTTATTACGCGGGTGAAGCCGCGGGCAAAAGCTAGTACATAAATTAAGTAAATGACTAACTGAGCAATCGAGTTAATTATATACATATTCGATATGTATTTGTAGTATTTGGAAGAAGAAGTATGGTCTATACTTCGACTTAAAAAATGGAAGAAAACTTTTCTTAATTAAATTAAAAATGAAGTTTTAATAATACATGTAATAAAAAAAATCCGCGTTATGCATGTCTCATGGCGTACCAAATAGATCTCCAAATCAGCTTTTTAATGAAGATCTCTTGTATATTTCTTTGTACAACCTTTTTACACTGCAAATAACTCTAATTGGGAAGGTTATGGAAGAAGATAGTGTTAACTATCTATCTAGTCAATTAATTCTGATCGCATGCCCCGTATGACAAGTATTAAACACTGGAGTTAATGGATTTAAATATTCACATACTTCCTGGCTTTATAAATTCTAGACATATTATTTTTTTACAACTTTTTAATATAGCACCTAGCATTAACACATTTACATGGTATGTTCGTGTAAAATTAATATTTTTTGGGGTATCTATATAGTTTTCTCATCTGGTTGGGTTCTATAAATATATAATTATAAAAAAATGAAACGATAAATATACATAAATATAAATAAAATAAATACAAAAAATACATAAATAAATAAAGATCCAACCAGATGGAAGCCCTCGGCAGGGGAGACCAAACGGCCGAGGGTTAGGAGGAAAGGGAAAGAAACCGGCGGACGAAGCGGGCGGTATCGAGGAGGCACTGCCTTTTGCATTTGAGCCCGGAGCGGTCCGTCGAAAAAAATTAATATTATTACTAACATTTTTTTCGTTTTAATATAACGTAGTATTCAGTAGCTTATATGTGAAGTATCATTTGAAATTACAATAAAAATTTCGATTTGTATAATTGCCCTTATTTATATCAAAGAAATTTATTCAAAAGAAACGAAATCATACATAACATAAGGAAAACTTGCGTGCGGGTAAACGTAACGCTTAATCAAGCCCTTAGGCTTCAACTGCATGAAATCGCCGTGGAAATTATCTCAATTGCTGCCACTTACAAATGATACATTCCAAACCAGTTGATTTTAGATTTCAAATAGCAATATTTTGAAAAATCATAAAACATATTGAATTTTATGTATATTGAAGTTACAACGTTTAATTTATATTACAAAAATTAATAAAGAAATTAACTAAAATATTAATTAAAATTATAATATTAACGATTAAAACTAATTATATACAATATAAAGGAAGAAACTGTAATATAGAAAATTTAAAACTAAGAATTTAAATCGTCAAAAAGACCTGCTCCCCGTGGTATAGTGCCAAGAACGCTGGCTGCGTTTCCTCGGTGAATAGCTATACTTAGCCTTTGAGCGAGGAAAGAACCAGCTCTCTTATCGCCAGCAGCGATGACCAGTCGTGGATACAGTTCCTTTAGAAACTTCATTGCACGTGGACCCCACGGACCGATAGTCTCTACAGCAAATGGCACAAATATGTAGTCATTTCTCAAAGACTCATATTTGCGCCATTTACTAAATTCGGCTGCCTCTGATGCCGCCCCGGCTCTAAAAGAGGTACCCTTGAGATGAGAGGCCGCCAAAGTGTCAACGCAAGTAGCATCCCACACTAGGGCTTTACCTCTCTCCCAAGGGACCAAAGTCATACCGTCGGGTCTCTTGCCATCGTCTCTAAATATCCCGCAAGGCTCTAAAACCGAGGGGATATTTATAGAGACAAGAGCCCTTCGGATGATTTCGTTCAAAAAACCGTGACGGGAAAACCTACCTGCACTTTTCTTGCATGAAAGTCCGTGGAGCCCAAACTCATCGACGCTGCTACCACAGGGGCACTGGTGAGGTTGACAAATAGCCACTCCTAGCCGGATTCCTACGGCGATGCGCAAGCTTTCCCCATCAAGCAATGTGCCGAGATTACTTGATGGTAGAGCATGTAACCAGTGGCTAGATTCCTTAGTCGAAACAGCTAGAAGGCGAGCCTGATCTTGTTGAATATGGAAATTTTGAAATAATTTTTTCTGGACACTCCGTACCAACGGAATATCCCACTGTTTTTGTTGGTTAACTTCCAGTGGGACATTTTCGCCGGGACAGAGCGTTAGCCATGTTTGCCTTGCCTTCGCAGCAAAGCAGAGGTCTACTTTATTATTTAAAATTGTGTTACATAGGTCATTGACACTATGCACGGAAGCAAGGAAAGCAGGCAATGCGACGCTAGAAATATTTCTTACACCAATTCCACCAAATTTGATAGGTAAAGTGGCTTGATTCCAGGCTATTTTATTTAATCTCAAATTTAGAATGTTTTCTAAAGCAATTTTAAGATTACTATCAATATCTTTTAAAATATCCGAACATTTCCAGACTGGACTTGAGTGTAACAAGTATGTAAATTTAGGTACAAGGAGACAATATTTTAAAATGGTAAGGGCAATATGGGGGTTTAAAATATATAATTTATCAAAGTGATTTAAAAATTGATCAAATTTTGTTTTTAAAACAGGTTTAATACTGTTACGAGCTTAGGGTTCGTGACAATAAAAATTGCCGATAAAATTACCTAAATTAACACTTTAATTTACTTTACACAAATTAAAACTTAAAACACCAATGATTAAACACACTAATTCACTTAATTCAGCTCCGAAGCTTCGCTTGTGTTGCCGAGTTCAAGTCTACCTCGATCGCATCTTGCAGCGCCTACTTATTTAAATTAGCAAAGAAATATCCAGAATGTTCAAGTAAACACGCGCAAGGTACCGAGCGTTCGAGTTTCGACTAGGCGCTGTCGGTTGAGTGATTTGTGATGTCATTTTCTCAATGCTCCCCTCGCTCTCGTTCCTGACACTAGATGGCGCTAGTGTATCGTCGACTTGAGCGCGTAACAATACTATCGAAAAACAACGGAGCACCAAGCAGGTAAAGCGATTCCGAATTGACAGTTTTTATTCCTGGAGAAATCTGATTGAAATTTTGAATTAAGGTATCTCTGTTAGAATTAGATAAATTATTAGAAATAAATATTTCACATTTATTTGTATTTGGTTCAAGACCAATATTTTTAAAATTTTGAAAAATATGAGTAAGGTCATTGAGGACGTCATCTGCTTTACCTCCCAGTGTACCGTCGTCCAGATACCAGACATTCAGCTTGGATTTTAAATTTGAAATATTAATATGATTTAAATAATAGGTTGAATTCCTAAACTGAAAAGAGCTGGACCTAATGGATCACCCTGCTGAACACCGACAGCAGACTCAATAATATGGTTTTGATAAAACAAGTTTGAATTTTGACTGTAACATTGCCAAACGTAAAGATACATTTCGGGGGTATTGTTAGCCACTTCTTTCAGCAGGGTTATCTTATTAATAGAGTTAAAAGCATTTCTAATATCAACCTTCAGAAGAACATCTGCATTGGAATTTGTTAAGAAAACCTTTGGTCCCAAAGCCTAGTTGAGTAGGTTGAAATTTTGTCTTAAGGTTTGAGGTTATGTGCCTGCAAGCTAATTTTGAAGTTAAGCGTCGAAATGTAGAACCAACAGCAATAGGACGGATACCGTTATCCTTTTTTTAAAGGCACACAATCTTGCCCCATATAAGTAGGGAATGAAATTTTATGTCTAGTTACATAATAACCTTTTATCATCAAATTTACGTATAGTTAATAAAAGAAGTTCAAGTAAAATATTAATAAATCAAGACAGGAACCGAGAATTTCTGGCGTTTCTTCCCGTGAGTATATTAGGAGGCACTTATGCTAGAAAGATCTTATAATTTTTGAAAATTGGTTATATAACCATCTCATACACGTCACCTGTGATATACCACGCTTGTTGGGCAGTAGCGCCAAAAGTGTGACAATTGCCAATCGACAAGGCCTCCTCTCTATTACGTCAAAGACCAAACATTTTACGTAGTAAAACTATACTGTACGTTGTATAGCCATGTTTTACCTAATATATTTTGATTGTAGGACGAATAGGTCAGCTTGACCGGGGAAGGAGCTCGCTCTCATTGAATACCAGCGTAAAACAGCAGCCTAATGCTTCGTACGGTGAGTATAGAGAACTTGAGATCTTTTTTACTGGAAACTTAAAAATACAACAAAGAATACGCGTTACCTACTCGTATTCTTTATTGTATTTTACCTCTATTGAAAGTTTCTTTTTAATATGTGAAACGTTAGTTTACATTATCTATTCTGCGAATAATATTGTATACAGTCCCTACGGAAAAAGATTTTTAAATTAAATTCCATTTGCAAATTAAATTCTCGTTAGCAATGGGGAATATAACCCCACGCAATAAGTGCTTTGTTCAGATTATAATAATTTTATCCAGTAATAGGATACGGCTTGTGAATAGCATGTATGTCGTAATGGAGACTTTTTACTCATATTTTATTATGTTTACCGGTATACTAACGTGGGTTAAATTTATATTCGGTCTCTTTGATTATTATTTGCTGACAATGGTAGCAAACAAAATTTAAAAGATCTTAACTTTATTTAAATTTAACTAAGTATAAAAATACTACTTAAAAGTTTTATTATTAATACACTTGTTATACCCGACTTTTGAAAAAGAGGAGGTTGTTAATTCATCAGAAATAAGTTATAATATAGGCTGATAGTCTCATCCTAAATTTGAAAAAAAAAACTCTACCTCTATATATACACTCCATCAGTTTTTAATACAAATACCCTCTAAATTATGATATTTCTTCGTCCACTCAAAATGGTGTTAAATTAATTTTCACATCATAGCTTTTTTTTTAAAGAAGATGGGGCAAACGAGCATACGGCTCACCTGATGTTAAGTGACTACCGCAGCCCATGACCAACCGCAACATTAGGGGAATTGCAGGTGCGTTGCCGGCCCTTTAGAAAGGAGTAAGCTCTTTTCTTGAAGGTCCTTTGAAGGTCGTATCGGTCCGGAAAAATTGCCGGTGGTAAATTATATCACAGAGAGGTCGTACGCGGGAGAAAACTGGGTAAACATAGGCCTCCCCATAGACCTCATAGGGGCAAAGAAATTTGGCAGGCGAGTTAGCTACGGTAGTTTTTTTATGTTTTATTTAGTTTTTATTAGAAAGACGATACTGCCCATCTCCTACGTGGTATTATTTATTTATTTATTTACACTTTATTGCACCATAAAAAGATTACAAAGGGCGGACTTAATGCCATTAGGCATTCTCTCCCAGTCAACCCGGGACGTGTGGAAATTATGTGATAGGTGACAAAATAAAATGAACAATAGAGTAAATCAAGGAAAAAAAACTTAAAAACAAACTAATATTATATATACAAATTCAATAAACTTATATACTCCAAAATATAATACAGATAATATATAATATATACATACATATTCATAGATACATAAATATATACATATTTTAAATACAAATAGATATATAATATAAACCTATAAATAAAATAACAACAAAGGTAACCAAAATTAACCATATTAACTATCATCTAATATTTTCATAAAATGCTTATGTACCAATCTTTTAAAAGCAGTCTTATTAGATGTTTTTCTGACGTCATCGGGCAAGGAGTTCCAGAGCAGTGCAGCCTGAATTGTGAAGGATTTACCAACAAAATTAGTAAAATGTAGAGGGATACTTAGTTTATTATTATATGAGGAACGCAGAGTTCTATCATGCGTTAGGGAAATATATTGAAATTTTTCCTTGAGATAAGAAGGAGTGGATGGATCATTTAAGATAGAGAAGAGAACAAGCAAGAGTATATTATGACACCTACGGTATATCACAGGATAGTGGACATTCTTACACCGCCACTACACGTCCTGTTGGGGGAAGCTTAATCACGTAAATTTAGCAGCCTGCTCCTAGACTTTCCTAGATCTTGACGTGGTTGGAACTTAAGAGGTGTCTAGCATTATTAATTAATTTAAACGAGTGTAGAACAAGGTATAGTTTGTGAATTAAGGTAAGGTTAATTAAAATAAAATAATACATATATTACGTATTGTAGATTTAGAATATTACAGTAGAACGCCGATTATCGGAACGCCGATTAATCTAATCGCCAATTATCCGAATCGGTCCTAAGCGTAATATAAAAATTATTTCAACTGATCGAAAGCTAGAGGCAATACACTACCATGTTTTGCGTCGCGTGGCTTCCGTGAAACGGAATTACTGTCAGTGAGCTCCTCCCGTATTGTAGAACTGTGTTTGTTAAACTTAATAAAGTTTATTCTATGTATGACAGTTTGATTTTCTTTATTACCAGTCCATGTACGATTATCCGAAGTTTCGATTATTGACCTCGGTCCCAATTAATTCTGATAATCAGCGTTCTATTGTGCTAGTTTTAACTATTTTTTATATTGTCTTTTAGTGAAAAAGGAGATCAACTTTAAGCATTTTACTCAATGAAGACGTTTTTAATGAGTATAGCCCCCGTGTCAGTAATATCGTTTAATAAATACATATCGATACGTTTTTAATGCTGAAATTATAGAAACACATGAGTACCATTCGTATAATTTTGAATTTTTTAACATA
Organism: Parnassius apollo; assembly: GCA_907164705.1. Classification (NCBI taxonomy): domain Eukaryota; kingdom Metazoa; phylum Arthropoda; class Insecta; order Lepidoptera; family Papilionidae; genus Parnassius; species Parnassius apollo. Next base: position 2,601,591 of record CAJQZP010000160.1, on the reverse strand, counting down.
AAATTTTAAAATGGGCTTGTTTGTGTGTAATCACAGCTCACACTCAGCTATTAACTTTCGAATTGATGACGTACGACGTACGTAAGTTCGCTTATCTATTTATTATAAAGTATACTAACGTACGAACGTGGTCTTATGCACAACTGCGCACAACTCTCGACGACCTAAAATGTGAAAAGATATTGATAATTGGATGTATATTATTCGTGGTCAATACAACATCTTCAACAAACAAAAAGCTTTTACACTGAAAAAAGCTTTTACACTGAAAAAAGCTTTGACTGATTTTACACGGTAGTAAGACTTGTGAAAGCTATAAAGGCTGGTTTACACATCTTAAGTTCTTGCACATCTATTTCTATAAAGTTGTAGAGCCAAACTGTAGCTATAATATTATGGTTGTAGCACTAATAGGTCTGCTCGTCCGGAGTAGGATCACGCTCTTACAGAATAATATTGGCGTGGAAATGCAGCTTAATACTGGGTTTCGTATGGTGAGTGTAGAGAACTGGAGACACTCATTACTAAGGAGTGATAACACATCTGCAGTATGATTCTACTATTATAAAATTAGATGTCTGTGCTGGTTTGTCACCCTAATTCTATTAAAAAAAAGTTTTGAGTAAAAAGTCTTTAGTCTCCAACATTTTATAATTAGGTATTATTATTTGTATTATTACCAATAAGCGTAAATTACCGTAACATTTATTTATTTTTCTTCTATAACGGAACCTAATCCTTCTCGTTCAAGTAGTTGCATTTCCCGCGACACGCATTATCCAGTTAGAAACTTGTCTCAACTCTAAAAGTGAGTAAACAAGAAAATTTACTTGAGTTCCTCAGCTACTCGTTTAATCGTTTGTTTTTTTTTTTGTAATAGTAATTCATTTTTAATCACATATCCTTTTCACAATTAACAGTACAATTTCACAGTACACAGCGAGCAGCACGGGTTCAATCTCAGCCAACATCAATGAAATCGCACACCTCTAGTTTAAGTGCTGATTTACTATGTGCTAAACCTGCATTACAAAAATAAAAGAGATCCTGTGCCCAGCCGTAGGACATAGATAGGAATGAATGATAGGTATGAACTTTTAAATACTTAGCTATTATTGAAATAATACTAGTTTTTACGGAATTTATCGCGTATATTTAACTTTTAAATACCCGACGTTTCGAACGCTTTACAGCACTCATGGTCACGGGCGGGACTGAGATGTTCAACGTCCATATGTCATAGTTAACCGCGGTTACCATAGATTAAAATTTAACTTTTGTTCCGATCTATGCAGTATGAACTTATGGTATCTTGAAGTCTTGCATTTGTATGCTTGGGTTGGGATTTAATTTTATTTATTATAGGATCCCAAGCAGATGGTAACACCCAGCCATCTTCTCTATTGAAATTAGGATGTTTTTTGATTTCAATAGCCTCGCGAATCATCCTTGGAAGGAATCGGTATTCTTTAGCGAGGATTTGCGGTCTATCAAATCTGATGTAGTGACGGAGGCGATCCTGTACGTGTTCACAGACTGCAGACTTCTCGGAGCGTCGATTCTTCACATCAGCTATACGTTCTTTACTTAGCTATTATTTCATTTACAAATATAATAAATTTATTATTTCTTGTACATCTCTTGTAAAGAAAAAAAATTTCTTACGATCTACAGATTTATAATTTTTTTGCCAACCCTATTTTTAAGAACGTTAATAACTGATATACTTATGCTGCAATTACCGATCCATGGTCATGTCCTAGTTTAAATAATCATGTATGATTTTGCTTTGGCGTATGGTCTGACACCAGCCAGTTGGTTATTCTGCCTACGCGGATTCCAGATATGAAGTATCACGCACCTTCCCTGTTGGACCTTCTGCTGATCTCTCATCCGGACGGATATCAAGTCTCCGGCGACGCTCCTCTTGGCTCCTCGGAGCATTGTATGATCCGGAGTATGGTGCCACTTACGCTCCCTTTGCAGTTGCGTCCTGCACGCTGCAACCGTGTTTGGTATGACAGGTCGGCGGATTGGAACGGAATGCGGTCTTTCTATGCATCCTACCCATGGGGGTGGGTTTGCTTCTCGCTGGATGATCCTAGCGCTGTTCCCTATCTACTCTATCACTGATTTGGTACTACAGGTAATGAAACAATTTATTCCATCATATGTGGTACCCAGTAAATAAGGTAGATCCTAACCTTGGTTTGATCGCTCCTGTAAGACTGCATTGCGCAGTAATCGGGAGTGATATAAAAATAAGTATAACTTCACCTTCAGGTCCTTCAAAAGAGTTATTGCCAAGGCAAAGTATGAGCACACTGGCAGAATTGGCGAGAAATTAGTTGACCTTGCTTCGGGAACACGTGCGTTCTTGTCTCTCGCCAAGTCTGTCCAAGGTATCACCATCACTATCATCTCTGCACAGGGAGGATGACTCACTGGCCCACGCCGCAGAAGAGAAAGCCGATCTTTTAGGCTCTCATTTTACGTCCAACTTGACTCTCGTTGACGGGGGAACACTCCGCCGACTATCCCGCGGTGTTAGTGTTCTATGCCTGATGTGTGGTCCACACAGTGCTTAGTACGTAAAGCACTCCTCTTCCTGGGCATCCACAAGTCAGTGGGCCTGATGGAATCCCCCTAATTGTGCTGAGAACGTGTGCTCCAGAGTTAGCACCGGTTCTAACGCGTCTTTTACGTACTCGTAGTACTTAGGCGTAGTCCCGAATTCATGGAATAGAGCTTTCGTCTACCCAATCCCCAAAAAGGTAACTGCTCCAACCATCCAACTACAGACCTATCGCCAAAAGGAGGTCCAGGTTCTCCAAAATAATGGAGTCCATTATTAACAGCCAGCTCATGCGGTACCTTGAGGTGCACCAGCTGATTAGTGACTGCCAGTACGGTTTCCGTCGGGGTCGCTAAGTTGGTGATCTTCTTATTGATCTAACACACCAATGGGTGCAAGCGCACGAGTACGAATAGCGGAACAAACTTGTGTTTGAAGACGAGATATTGTTGAACAAAATCTCGGATTATGGACGACTAAATCTAGTCCAATTCAATCCCCAGAATAAACAAGTTTGCGCATTTACCTCTAAAAGAACCCCTTTGTCGTATCACCTCAGTTTCAAGACTCTCCCTTTGTTGGTTCAGTCAGTATCGGAATCCTCGGAGTCGACATATCGAAGGATGTGCAGTTTCGAAAGTTAGGCGTGCTCAGCAGTATTTCATGCCGGCACAACACCTGCATCTTTACAATGCGCAGGTTCGGCCACACATGGAACACACTCTGGGTCGAGGCACCCCAGTACCAGCTCCTTCCACTAGACCGCATCCAATGCAAAGCGGCTCGAAACGTCGACGATCGATTTCTCTCCGTACAGTCGATACACTGGCGCTACGAAAAGATGTTGCATCTCTTTACATTTTCTATCGCATCTACCACGGGGAGTGTTCTGAGGAATTGTTCGGATTAATTCCAGCCGCCAAATTTCACCTTGTACGACCCCTCTGTGGAGTCGTTTACCACCGGCAATTTTTCCAGACCAATACAACTTAGGTACCTTCAAGAAAAGAGCTTACTCCTTTCTAAAGGCCAGCAACGCGCCTGGAATTCCACTGGTGTTGCAGTTGTTCTTGGGTGGTGGTAGTTACTTTCAATCAGGTGAGTCGCATGTTCGTTCCCCCCCCCTTCTATAAAAAAATCATGAACTAGTCATACAGGTACTAGAAACGTAAATGGATTGCAAGTCTTAAAAGGTTCGGTCTCCACTCTCCTTATTACATTAGAGATTTTTTATTTTATTGGAGAACACTGGTAGTGTAGTGAACGTTGCTTATACTGGAAGTTTTAGTAATTTTTACTTATAATACTCCAATGTTTGTGTTGGGCGTGGCTCACAACAGTAGTCGGAATGACGGATTTGAACCTACGACTTTAAATTTTGCCATCCGTATCCTTAACCATTAGATTATTTTAAAAGAAACGTGTAAACTAACTCTAACAATTCAGTAAGTTTTTCTATAAAAACTAAACCCTCATCATTCCACCTGCCTGTTGTTGACACGTAATATTGGTATTTAACGAAGTACTGTATCACTCAAGCATAAAATTTATGTTTTCGTTGGAGGATCAGGTTCAAAAATTTTGAAGTATTCTTAAAGAAATTCTTTAAGAAAACTTCAAAATTTATGAGTCAACTTACTAATGTTTTAATGCAGAATTCCTGTATAAATTTTAGTATTTATTAGTTAGAGAAATAAGTCTTCCTACACTGTATTTAAAACAAATGTAACTCTATAATATCATCCATATAATCAACTCGCTCAGATGCCGCTTATGGAGAAATGTAAATTTTATTATGTTAAATTATACTCGTTTTAATTATTTATTTATATAATTATGCAATAGGTGTACGCGATATACAAAATGTAAAAAAAAACCCTTGCCGATTCGTGTGGGCGCTAGATAATATGAGTATGTACATATAACCCTTTTCAGAGATAGATAAATTAAAAAATACTCCGCACAGAATAAAGTAAATTTTTATTAAATCGTAAATTTTACATGGGAATACATGCGGTTGGAAACAATACCGCCAGACCGCGTTCAAAAATACTCTCGCCAACGACGGTGAATCACATATTTTAAACAATAACATTTTTTTAAAAATTAAAATTATGAAGGTGTTTTCTTTAATGTTTAGTCGTTTAGATGTTTCTTTAACATTGTAGAGCCATGCTGCAGCTATATTAGTAGTATTGTTTTAGCACGAATGAATCGGCTTGACTGGGGAAGGACCACGCTCTCACAGAACACCAGTGTAAAATAGCAGCTTAACGCTGCTATGTTTCGTATGGTATGAGGCTTCCATCTTAGTCCTTGCCGGTGACAACGAATCTACATTTTGATTTGTAATCGAGGTAAGACGTAGATGTCTATGGGTCACAGCAACCACTTACCTACCACCAGGTGGACTGTGTGTCGTTTGTCACCTTTATCCTATAAAATGAAAATTGTTATTGCGGTACATATGCGCCCCTTTCGGATCGGCACAAGGAGGCTCTCACATATCGTATATTACACTATACGCGATGATGCCAAGTTGGATGCGCAGTATCTTTAAACGAAAGTGCACAATTACTGCGCGTTCCTAGTGATGACCTTATGGAACCAAGGCTCGTTCTTTCAGTGCAGGGTGTATGAGGAATCTTAAAATCGCTTTGACTGGCCCGGAGTTTTTCCACGTATTACAATCCGGAACTAAGATATTCGTAGACATAAGTAACAACCAAAGCCGGACACTTTCGTCAATAGAGCCTAACGGATCTGTAAGATAATAAACTTTCTATATTTATCACCTATATCTGCAACTTCTTTCTCATTTATCGTGTATTAGTTATATTACATATTTATATATAACCAAAACATAATGATTTCTCATATTTACGCGAATACTACACATGACTTCCCAGGGCGTCGGTCGGAAGTCTGCCGTATGTCAACATGTTCAGGATCGTCCCAACCGTTATATCGGATGTGAAAGACCACATATTCTCGCAAAGGAACCCCGATTCCTACCAAGGATAATTCGCGAGGCTATTGAAATTATAAATAATCCTGGGTCTGATGATGTCTGAGATGTCTGGGTGCTACCATCTGCTTGGGATCCCATAGTTAATAAAATTAAATCTAAACCCAAGCATACTATTGCAAAACTTCAAGATACCATAAGGTCATTCTGGGCAGATCAGACCAAAAATTAATGTTTAAAAGTTGAAGGTTGCCTTCGTTAACTATAACAACGGGACGTCAAACACCTTAGTCCCCCCGTGACCATGGGCACTGGAGTGCCCGAAAGGTCGGGAATAGAAAAATTAAAATAAAATCCGTAAAATTAATTTTATTTAATATAACCAAAACAGTCAAAAATACCGTACAATATAAATTAAATATTGTTTACAATTGTTACAGGTGGGTGTGATGGCGTACTACTTTTGGGTGAGATAATACGTATTAGTATAGTAACTGGTATAGTACGTGAGGATAATATGGTCATCTGCTTAATATGGTCACTTTATTATAACTCAAAAACTACAGCCTTGTTTGCATAGATGGCTTTGTGATACAATAGTTTTTCATCGGTCATTCAAATAATAAAGGGTCATAAGGTGGATGCTTTATCGACGCCATTTTGACAATTAACATTTAGTAAATATTTTAATTATATTTATAATTTAAATAATATTAATAATTTTAATATTCTGTATTGTAGTTAGTTTTTTTTATGTAGGTTTTTCGAAGTGTTCCTAATTATAACCAAAACTTGTTTGCTATTTTTTTCTTAATATATTAATTATAGTATACGAATTTGTGTTTTTGTCTCTCTCCCTCTCCTAGTTTTGGTTTTATAAGGCAGCAAAGCTTGAGGTGACCATATTTCCCTCATATACCTTAGTGGTTATAAGTATAGGAACTAATACGATAATCGGTTATCACCGGTGTTTTTACCGGACCGATGCGACTTAGAGACCTTCAATAAACGAGCTTTACCTACTCTGCGATTGCAGAAAGTTAAAGTTAGGTATACTGTTAAATTTGTCAAAGACACGAAATCACGTATCAGCGAGTGTAGGTTAAATTGCATCTGAAATGGTACTTGGTAGGACTCCGTCGTGCCTAGGTGTCCGACTGGGTAGGTACAACACTCTTACCTATTTCTACCGCAAAATTAGTTTGCAGCGCTGTCTTGTTCCGGTCAGAAGAGTATAGATAGCCAGTCTAATAACCATAGATGACTATAATACACAATAGAATGGCTGTCAACCTTATTTTGTACGAGGATCGGCGTCGCCGGGAGCACACATACAAGCAATTACGTCGTATTATCACTGCTTCTGAGTAAATTGTGTGTTGTAATGTTCAAGATCATCATTAAAAAAATAAATCGTTTAAATTTTAATACATATTTATTTCTAAATAGTGTACAATTTGGCATTTTTTAAATAATTAGCATGCAACGATGCTTGACACGAAAATTGGAAACTATTAATAGTGTGTTGACATTTATAGGTGTGGATTGACATGTTATCTTGCCCACTCCCCCGTTCTATTATGTGTGCATTATAAGTATTCTGTGGTAATAACAGGCTGTGACGCATTCTTTGCTTGAATTTGGCTGCAGGTCCATAAGGACTGCAGACACCACTTACCTTAAGGTAAATTTGTTTGTCCCTTCGTATTTATGAAACCATTAATTTTGAAAGAAATATATGGTAAAGTTGAGGATTAATGTTAAGTACTGTGTTAGACGAAAACACAATTTCATAAAATTATCTCGATAAAAAATAATCCAAAGTTACTGAACTAAAAAGTAACTGAACTAACTATAAAGCAAGGCTTATGTTTTTTTTTTGTTTTTTTAATTATAACTACTTTCACTGTAAAAAGAAATTACCTAAACTATCGGCGTCCTGAAGCTTGTTCCCTGCCATCCGATAACCCCGCTTGGTTTCGCTTCGGCTTTCGAGCGGGAAAGTTGTGTCGCTTACGATCAGAAAACACATTACGCAACAGGTCGACGTAAAATTAAAATGGGAAATAACCGTAATAAAAATAAGAAGCGACTGGGTTGGCGTAAAGAAACAGGCATAAATATGATAAACCTAATGAAATAAGTGTCTAACGACCTATCTACTTACAATATTAGTGATTACAAACATGTCGGTACATAGCAAACTACGCGCAGGGAAGTGGGGGCGAAATTAGATTTTGAGCTGAGGTAGTATAGGCCCTTAAAACATAAAAAGGATACTTGGCAAACTGAATTAGAGCCGCAGTTATTGCTGATTTTTCTCTCTTTTTTTACAAAGTGGGACGAAATGCAGCTAAAGCAAACCATTTTTCTAAAATATTTACCAGTACCTTTTGTGTTCTATAAAATATAAAACTAAAATCCTGTTGAGAAAGATTCATTAAAGCTCAGATTTTCTTTATGTTGCCCCATCTCAGCGCACATTTGTGTGTTGGCACTGCTCAAATTATTAACTGCAACTTTACGTGCCAAACAAAAAGAAAACTACACAAAATAAAGGAGCAAAATAGTAAAATGATTTTTTGTTTCTTCTTCTAATAGTACCATAAATATTCGGTTTTTGTTTATAACTTCCCGCTATGAAAATAAATGATTTTCAAGAACTGGTGAAGTTATTGTTTTCACCCCGGTTTTTGAAAATCTAATTCTCATAGATGTTTGAGGAGAGCCTTGCTGAACTTAGATTTTCTGTGCATTTAAACCGAATCATCACGGTTGATTCTGAGAAAACCTCAATAATTCGAGTTATATTAATTTTCAAAAAGTAGTGTTATAGAAATACAGTCAAACCTGGATAAGCGAGAGTTCAAGGGAGCACAGTCTCATTCTTGCTTATAGAGGTTTCTCACTAACCCGAGTTTCGCTAATGCAGGTACATGCGTAGCGTTTCTCTCTTATAGAGGTACGCAGCAATAACAAGTCACAGCATGTACGAATGTAGTAAATATGTACATATGTATTTTTAAAAGTGTGTATATGTTACGTTCATTAGATTTCGACATAAAAGTACTTTATAAGGTTAGGTATCAAAATGCTTACGAAAACAAAACAAAAATTCATGCACTATGTAATTTTATTTTATTAAGAACTTATTTACACTTAAAAAAAATCCGTCAATTTCGTTTGGGTTTCTGTTTTTGTATTTTGAATGTTTTTCTCTAGCTCATAAATTTTGTCGAATATTGTTTGATCAACAACCGCCGCATATTCAAAGTACTAATGAACCGCCTCCAACGCATTTAAAGCTAGCTTCATTGGAATAATGTCCATTCGAAAAGAATGTGATAAAATAACAACGTTATTTAGTTCCACGAAATAGAATAGGTACAATATTGACGAGAAAACAATACAAAAACAATGGTAGGAAGTTCCACGAAAGTTAAGAATGAGTCATAAAATAGCAGATGTTAAATTTGTAATTTGTTTTGTCATTTATTACTACTGTATGTGTGTATTTTTATTGTAGCTATAGTTCCTCCTTAATAATATAAATAAAAAAGCTCGACTATCGTTTATAGAGGTATAGATAAGTAGCAGTCTCACTTACGGAGATCCATGAGGGAAAAACGACTCTCTCTTACAGAGGTTTCTGTTTCTCGCTAATAGAGGTTTTGGGAGCTTAAAATGACGGGTCCTGGCTATTACTCTCACTTATAGAGTTTTCTCACTTATCCAGTTCTCACTTACCCAGGTTTGACTGTATATAGTCTAATAAGCTCTTCTACTCAAAAAATGACGTCGATTGACGTGAACGGCTCAAAATCGGTTGATTCGTTCGAGAAATATCGTTGACGAAAGAAATCTTGAAAAAGTCTTTTTCAAAATAACTTGAAACTTTTCCGTGAAATCAATTTTTTTATTAGGCTTTTTTGTCAGGGATGGCCTGCAGGGTCAACGATTTTTTTTAAATTACATTTTGCATCTTTCGTCTTAGTGACGAAGCATCCCTTTTATGTAAAGTTGGTTGTAGGTTAGACAGAATTTGATAGATTGGGTCTACAGGCAGGACAAGACAACAAGCGTTATTCACTAGAAGTAAAATGTATATCTAATTTCAGAAAGGGTTCATGGGTATAGATTCCAAAGTTTATTTTTTATATAGATATAGATTAAGGGTGACAAACGAGCACACAGTCCACCTGATGGTAGGTGAATGTTGTGGCCCATAGACATCTACATTTATCCTCGATTAAGAATCAAAACGCAGATGCATTGTCGCCGCTGAGGACTAAGATGGAATGCCTCGTTTCCAGTAAAAAAGGGTCTCCGATAATAAGCTGCCATTTTACGCTTGTATTCTGTGATAGTGTGGTCCTTCCCCGGTTGAGCCGACCAATTCGTGCTACAACCATAATTAGCTGCAGCGTGGTTCTACCACGAATAAGTGTATTTATTGGAGGGGGGGGGGAGAGGGGGGGGGGGACTCTTTTTTTAAAATAAAATGGGTAAGGTGGGTTGTTTTTTTTTGTTTTTTTTTTTTTTTTGTGTTGGTGGGTGGGGGGGGGGAGAAGAGAGTAATGGAGGGGGGGGGGGGTGTTATGGGATGGGGGGGGGGGGGGGGGGGGGGAAGAAAAGAAGAGGGGGGGGGAGGGGGTTGGGGGGAAAAGGAGAGGGAGGGGGGGAAGGGGGGAGAAGTTTGACATTGGGATTTGAAAATGGCCAAGTATGTTTATTATGGGGGGGTGGGAGGAGGAGAGGAAAATAATTTATGGGGTGGTGGTGGGGGGGGGAATGGGGGGGGGGGGGGTGGTGGGGGAATTTTTGAAACAAGTAAAGACATATCAGTTGCTTTGAGATCAGTTATGGTTGTCACTAGTGGAAAACTAAGAGTTTATATTTATTATTTTGTTGCTCAAATACAATGACTTGGCTAAGGAGCACACTCTTTTAAATATTTTGGAATATTTTTTTACATATTCCCTAAATTCGACACTAGGATTATATGACCTTTCATTGTAAAGTTCATATAACCTTTGTCTACTCTTATGGACTCCTACTGTCGGCCATTCATTAAATGCCTAATGCAAATAAATATAAAAAGAGTATTGTAAGGTACTCTATTAGAGTTATAACATTATCTATTAACTACACCAATATATAATAGTCAAAGGATGCAGGTAGCTCGTGACCATACTTTCTCGAAATTTATAGCGAATGTCTATGTTCAACCGTGGACTTGTGAAAGGACTTTGTGACAGTAATTGTCATTACTCATAATGTGATATAAAATAGAATACAGCATAATACTCAATTTTCATGTACTTTTGGCAACCCTAGCTGCAATGACAGTTACTAATTACTATTAGGGTTTCAAGCTTTTTTACTGTAGCTTTATAAAATAAAACTAATATCTTAAATTACTCCTGACACATCCCATAAAATGAGTAAAAATCTACTCCAAATTAAAATATTTACCTTATATTGAGACGGTTTATTTTTATAGCGAATTTAGATTAGCGTAATTCCGCTTAACTCGTTAAGTGCTCAGACTTCATAACGACTGTGAATTTTTATAACAGGTTTGGCTGAGGCTCGACGCCGCCAAGCTACTGATAAGCAATACGTGCTGAAGGGATCGACTTCCATATTCGTGTTAATTAATGTTTGTTTATTATATTTTTATTGCACAATTTATGTACCTATACTTTGTCCGGATGTTTTTATTGAAATCTTTCAATTACAATAAGGTATGGCATAGTTTCTGTTTTTACTTTGGCTATGGCAGCTATGGTACAGTGCATTGTAGCTCAGGAGCTAATTTAAATTTCATACTAAACAAACAACCTAAGTTCTATCCTAGCGTAACTATTACGGAAAAACCGTAATAGTTACCCGTAGTTTAAAGTGCTTATTTACCACTTTGATGGATGATAACATCACAAATACACTTGCATATTCGAGGAATCACTAGAGCTGCGACGCGCTCCTGCTGCTATGTCCGACATAACTAAATTAAAGCAGGTCCATGCCACAGCCTAAAAAGAACATACTGTCAATCATCGCATTTTATGTTTTCGGAAAAGTCGAAATAAACATTAAATCTCTAGGGTTGTCAGATAATAAAAAAATAAAGAAGTGATATTATTTTATTTCACGTTTAAATAAATTCATGTGTATGTGAAAACTAGTGAAACTGTAATTATTTATCTTAAAATGAGGCCGACGCACCGGTTTTTTACCGCACGTGTAGTGTGAACCATTTCAATGTATTTGCGTGATAAGACAACCCTAGCGGACAGCACCCGAGCAGCCGCTCGGGAGCGCTGCGTCCGCGTCTCGCCCCGCGCCGTACCCTTCGATGACCAACTGTTAGTAGTAGTTAGACTGTGCCAGTACTTACTTGAGATATACTGGTTGAATGCATTTAGGTGACTTAAGTTACATAACTACCATTCTACATAACATATTCATATGTATAGTCTTAAACACAACATAATATACAATGACGAGATCTCTCTTGTCTCTCACACTAGAATAATACACCTGAAATTAAGTTACGGTTAACACTAATACCTAAATTGTTAGAAGCCATATTAGCTTGATTACATACGGTCCTTGAATGTAAAGTGATATTTTAAGTGACCTCATCATTCATATTATATTAGAACGTTTATTGCCACCATATTACACGGCACTATATTTACTATATTTCATGATGTACTTGAGGACACTGTACAATGAGGGACACTAATATCACTTTCTTGTAACTTAAAAACTACAACGTTGTTTGCTTAGATGGTTCTATGATACGATAGTTTTTTATCAGTCAATCATATAGTAAAGCGCTGCTTTATCGACACCATTTTGTCAGTTGACATTTAAATAAATATTTCAGTCGATTTTAACATTGTGTAGTGTAGTGTAGTTCGTTTTTTTTAAGTAGATTTTTCGAAGTGTTCCTAATTATTGACAAAGCCTATTTGCTATTTTTTGTCAATATAATAGTTACTGTATACGATTTTGTGTTTTTTTCTCTGTCCTGTTAGTTGTGGTTTTATAGGGTAGCAAAGGTTAAGGTGACCACATTACCCTTACATACCTTAGTTATTTTCTTTTTTTGTTATTCTATTGCATACTCTTGCAATATGCATGTACATTACGTGTACAAAATGCAATGTGCGCGTCGGCATTCCCTCCACAGACACTATCAATCGATCAAGTTTATGCACGCTACAGCGTTGAACGAAGACTGTGTTGGACAGAATAATGTGTTCACATAATGTATTTGTATTTAGTTCCAATAGTAAACTTAAAGGTGAAGGTACTCATGTCACGTAAATCCTTAATTTCCTACAAATAAACTAAATATTTATGTTGTAATTTATTCTGGTAACAAGGCATTATTATACCTTAGTCTTCACAGCTCTCAAAGCATCTGCATTTTGTTTCCGAGTCAAGCATTGATGTAGATATCTGTTATCAGCATGCACTATATAGACACAAATGTTTCTACCTATGTCCGCTATAGTCTTTGAAATAAAGCACAAAACAACCCCACACAGTATTTTCCTTCTTCGCTGAGTACTTGTGTAATTAATAATTGCCATGGTGGGTAACAATCTCGGACTACTCGTGAGGAAACCTGCATGACTGACAGATTGAAAAAAAAATTTCAGGACTCATGAACTTCGGAAATGGGAAAAACATTACTTAAACTTAAAACAAAATTGACCGGCGTTTACAAATAAAACAACAGATAAAGTCGACAGGTAAAAAATATCGATTTAATTATTTTGAAATAAGCATATATAGTTAGTTCGGAAAATTGTTGTTTTTGTTCTACGTTATCCCCTTAAATTCAACAGCTGAATTTTGCCCTCTCATGTTGCAGGGAGGATTGACAATAATCGCCTAACTCGCCACGTGGTTAGTAGTAGGACATCTTTCTCCATCCATCTAAGGAGAAGCCACCCTCTTATCTGTTTCTGGCATCAAAAAGCAGTGCTTTCACTATTGTTTGTAGGGCGTATGTAACCAGTATAATTAGAGGCTATGTGGTATTCCATTACCATTTTAGTGCTCAGAGGTGACAATGCATCTAGTCTCCTTTATTTGAAGTTAGATGCAGGTGTTAATGGATTGAAGTAACCATTTTCCATCAGATAGACTGTAAGTTTGTTTAACACTTCGATTTTATAAAATAAACGTCGTGCAAATGAAGTTAAATTAGCGAGATAGCATCGTTACCTCGTCGCAGACGGTATACACCTAAATGGGGCTATTCGCGGTGCTTACTGCGAGTGTTTGATCTCTACTCCTTAATTAGGAGCGACGTCGAGTGGTCTGAAGGGGCTTAAGAGCTCACACAATGCATAGCTTTTCAGCCTCAAATATTCAAAACAAGTTGTTCCATAAAAAATATTTTGTTTGCCTACTAATGGTTGTTTTTTTAATATTTGGGTTATATTAATTATATTTAGACACTGCAGTGTGGTTCTTACATCGTCTTTCATTCTTTGTTGGTCTGAGCCATGATAATCCTGCCTACAACAAGAATTTCTCCTAAACAATAGAATAAAGCGTATGCCGTATATGAAATCTCACTCAACGCACATAATATGTACGTTCCTCAATTTCGGCGAACAGCTTTTAGCATCGTATGTATTGTCCGTTCATGAATCAAAGCAATTTCTTTTGCCACCAAAATCGTTGATCTCTCTTACCGCCCAAATGAAAGTACGACGAGAAAAATATTAACCGAACATATTTATACCTCACAGGTCTCAAAAATATGGTCGGTACGTGTGCCATGTAATTTGTCCAGCATGGATGTAGGGGCGGAAATATTTATTAGTATCATTTCAACGTGATTCGTTTTCTCATCGAATGCCATTACCGTTATATTTCATTTGGTTACATGCCATATTAATTGGTGAAAATATATTTATTAAATGACTATACGTATTTTATATCTCTATATATTATAAATCAATTACTGTTCGTTAGTATCGCAGAAACTCGAAAATGGCTGGATCGATTTTGATGAAATTTTTTGTGTGTGCTTGAGAGGGTCTCTGGATGATCTTAATGATCTGCAATTGGATCCAGTAGGTGGTGCTGTTGTCGAGATCCGGAAATCTGCCCGTGTGAATTCAAGGCGCATCGCTATCATTTTATAAAAGTAAACTAAGGCCCGGTTTACATTTTGAGAAGTGACAAGTGCGAGCTTCAATGACAAGTGACAAATAGCAAGTTGGTGTTTACACATGTGGCAAGTGGATGTCATTATTTTGTGAAATATTCGAGTGTGAAATTGGGTTGGCATAGATATAATTTTTTAATATTTCTATGTGGGTTTGTAATTGTCAAGATGCGCTAGCATAGCTTTAAAGTTTAAAACTTTAATCAAAAAAAGGTAAAATTGTATGATGAGATACCAAAGATGTGTGAAGTGCCTTATTGCAAAGATATTGGTGCACATACCAATTTCCT
The DNA here is from genome assembly GCA_907164705.1 of Parnassius apollo. Classification (NCBI taxonomy): domain Eukaryota; kingdom Metazoa; phylum Arthropoda; class Insecta; order Lepidoptera; family Papilionidae; genus Parnassius; species Parnassius apollo. Next base: position 2,586,556 of record CAJQZP010000160.1, on the reverse strand, counting down.
AAAAACGCTAAAGTGAGAAAAACGTGTCTTAAAGCTATAAGAGGGAAAATTTTAAGCCTGAAAATAATGTGGCTCCACCGCCTGACCTACAGGAGTCTTTAATTTTCTTCTTTTCTTGGTAATATGTAGACTTAACGCTTCTTAATTTCGCATATACTTCTTTTGTGCCGAAACCAGCCATTCCGACTGCTTGAGATATTGGGAGCATAGCAGCGTTTCGCATCATTTTATTTTTTAAATTTGGCGATTTAATATTGTATAAATATTCGTGTTTCAATAATTCCTGGACAAATTTAATGATATTGCTATCTGACCACTTCGCCATTGTCGAAAACAATAGCGTAATAAACCAAAATTATTATAAACTATACACTATTATCACCAACACGTGTACGTTCTGACGTCGCAGCTAGAACGGGGGCTGAGGGGAAAGCAAAGATAGCGCGGGGCAGAGATACTTATCAGAGAATAGAGCAGGCTGCTATTCACTTGTTACTTTTCATTTCACACTTATCACTTGTCACTGCCTGTTCACACGCACTAAGCACTTGTCATTTGTCACTTGTCATTGTCACTCGCACTTCTCACTTCTCAAAATGTAAACCGGGCTTAAAGATGTATAGTTATAGCATAAGAGGAGGCCTGTGCCCAGCAATGGACGTCCCATTCTGATGATCCTTTCATTTCTGAGTGGTTTATAGAGCAGTTTGTCCGCCTCGCTGCTTCAGTGCATGTTGGCAGATTCCAAAGCTTAAAGCGGAAAGGAGTTTTGTTGAGTATGTACCGTATGAGTGGAATTCTAGCAACAAAGACATGTTCCCCAACACCACACCCCTTTAGGTTCTCCGCCTATATGACGTTCCGCTGTAGATTCGGTCGCCGCTGCATCACATTGATGGGTTGAGAATGGGTTTCTAAACAGTATTAGGAGCCTTTTAGCGCTTTGAAGATTAGTTATTTGTTTGTTAATAATTATAAATAGTTTTTTTTTTATAGAATAGGGTGACAAACGAGCACACAGTCCACCTGATGGTAAGTGGATATATTTTGTTAAATATTTAATGTTAAATATAGAAGTATTTAAAATAAATCTTATAAGTTTTTATTTTAACTGCTACACCTATTATAAATAGTCACTACTCCAATAAATGTCCGGTAAAAAATACATATAAGCAATAATTTCGCATTTACGCCCTTCCTTGTAGGTACTGCAATAAAGGTTAAAAATAAATAAATAAATATTACACAATTTTCAAACTATTAGCGTATAGAAAGTGTTTGAAAATTCGACGACCGTCAACGTATCCTCACGCGCACTATGTGTCTGCTTTGGTATAGTTCTTTGCGTTTATTCTATGCTGAACTGCCCGCGTGCGCGAAGTTTGGCGATCGCATACTTTTTTTTACTGAATTGGCAAACTTACAGTCTACCTGATGGCAAGTGTCTACTGTAGCCCATTACCACAGATGTGCTGCACTGCACCTCTTAGAGCTTAATTGGAAAGCCTCTCAGCCTGCAATTATATGGCTCTCCTTCTACCCTTCAGATCAGAATACATCTGTGCAGACACTGATAGTTGACAGCAGCATTAGGTACGAGGGTGGTTGTGGGATTTCTAGCACCTAGTAAGAACTTGACGATATTCCGCTTCCAGGCACCGCTTCCCTTATTATTATCACTTATCTTAATCAGGGCGTACGAAGTAGGACCCGTAGAGCCCTATATAATACTCACTAGCACGCCGGTAAAGCGTGATCTTGTTATAGTGCGCTAAATTACCGCGCGGATACGGTTATACAACTTCGTCATTTTTAAAGATTGCAATTTTTTAGTATTGTTAGAGCCATGTTAGCTCAGATGGTTGATGCTCGCTGTAAATTTCACAGTACCCGAGCAAACCGGGTTCAATCTCCGCTGGCAACTAATTACAATTTTAAATGCTGATTTACCACGTGCTCGGCGGTGAAGAAGAACATCATAAGGAAGCCTGCATGTCTGAGAAATAAGAAAAAAATTCTAAGAAATTTGAAGTTCGCCATCATCTCATTGAGGTAGTGCAGCGGACACTTCCTTGCCCCAAATCCCTCTCAGAAATGAGGGAAAGCCTGTGCCCAGCAGTGGAACGTATATGGGCTGTAACTAACTATACTTTTTTCTTGTCTTCTAAATCTATATGCTAGTTAGTCACTTTACTTTTATAAAATCAAAATTTCTATCTGGAGGACTGTTCGCTTATTTATCATATAAAAATAGTATCTCAGTTCTTATTTTTATTTTTAGCCTATATACTATATTTCTATTCAAGATAACTTCAACGATATAAATGATGATGAAATGGGTGGATGCGGAACATCCTATCTAAACTAAGTGCGTCCTTTTTCATAGGGTCTTAACAAATGGGTTCTGAGATTATCCTCATAGTAACTCCTCTATTACAGTTTTGATTTAGGTTGTTATGTTCACGATTCGCCTTTCAGTGAACAATATTTTAGTTTTTATTGTTTTTTGTATATATGTAATAGTTTTAAAGTTCTATATTTAAATACTAGCAATGCTATTGACTTTACAAATATTCTCTTTAACCACAGCTGGTAAGCTAAAAAAGCTTGTTTCATGAGTGGTTCACGACATTAGTCGAATGGCGGCTTCGAACCCACGACCGCACCTTGACATCAGGCTACTATCACTTATTAAGTTTGATAGGACTTCTTTTCATTTTTTATAGAATAAGGGTGACAAACGAGCACACAGTCTATCTGATGTTAAGTGGTTGCTGTGGCCCATAGACATTACATTTATCCTCGATTCAGAATCAAAACTTGGATGCGTTGTCACCCCTAATGGAATGCCTTGTTTTCAGTAAAAAAGGGGTCTCTGGATCTATCGGGATCTACACTCACCACACAGCAGCATTAAGCTGCTATTTTACGCTGGTAATCTGTGAGAGCGTGTTCCTACTCCTGTTGAGCCGACCCATTCGTGCTAAAACCATAATATAGCTGCAGCGTGACTCTACCACGTATAATAATGTGTGTGTAATATTTTAGGTGGCAGGTATACTTTTCTACCTAAGAGATTGTTCAGATAGGTACCAAACTCTTACCTATTTCTATCGTCTTGCAGCAGTGTTGCATACGGGATTATATTTTAGTCTGCAGCCAATTTAATTACAGATTGTAAGACATTCCATCTTGGAGAAGACGCATCTGTAACTTTCATTGTTGGAAGTCGGTTGCAGTTATACATGGGCTGCATTAGCCACTAACTGTCAAGTGGACAAACTTCGTTTGTCATTTAAATTTTGATAATTAATCGAATCAGGCGTTACTTTGCGGAAATCCATCATATTAGAATTGGTAAGAATTACTTCTCCTAAATCCGCTCTATACATTATTGTATTATTGGTGTATTATTATTATATTATATTATGAGTGGTGTGGGCGAGTGCTTACCAATTTTAATTTAAATTTTGTTAAAAAAGTGTTCCATTTGGTTTCTTATAAGACCGGCGAAAGATTCAAAAGCAGTTACTGCGCAAATATTGACTTAGACTATGGCACCGCAGGCTACAAGTCTCTTCCATTTCAAATAGGGTGAAAGACAAGAATCACTGTGCACAGAGCAATGCTCCAGTGCTGATGATTTTTACCTTTTCTTCTACTATCCTTTGTTTTTTTTTTTCAGAAACACCGTTTTCTACACACATTTTTAATGGCGAACATGTCTGTAATCAACACTTTTAACTGCGATCAAAAATTTTATATGTTAGTACTAAATATATGGAAATCGAACTCGAGCAAGCAAAAATGGACAGAGGGCCATAGCTATCAAACCACATAAAATAATTAAACAAAAAAAAACTTAATTTCTAATTAAAACTTAAATAATCAAATTCAGTCGCCCGCCTTAGCTTTTGGAATTTTACATTCAAACATCTTATTTGAATTAAGCAGATTTAACAGCCGTTTAAGGCAGGCGGATTATTCGCTTCAAAGTACGCAGTAAAAGGAAATCTTCGTGCCACATTTTACACCCTAAAGGCTTGAGCTGCCTTGCAATTAGTATTCAACGTTTGACTATGAGTTAAAAATGTCGTTATTCTTTCACGAAGTAAATTTTTTACTCTGTAACTGTTAATTAACATTTCGCCGGCTAATAGTTAAAAACTTAATAAATATCAAATTTCTTTCCGTTTTTCTAGTAACCTAGTACCAGACTTTATAAGTTATGTTATCTGTTTTTTAAACATACAAAATTTGAAAGCAACAAATTAAAATTATTTTTATTAAATATTTCTCTCCAACTCACTTTAAAGAGGAGTATTATACGTGATACTATATTCAAAAATTTACGCGCATTTTTGAAAACTTTTCGCTTGTTAAATATTTTATTAAAATAAAACTAAGATTTCTTTAATTTATTATCGTTTACTCGTTAAATATTATTATTCTAGTTAATTAAAATTTATAATATTTATTATTTTAGTATCAATATTTTCAAAGTATAAACGGCCATTTTGTTTCGACATAAAAGAGGTTAAAACGTATATATACTTTTTTATCGCACCAACCAAATTCAAACTAAGAAGGCTACAGTTACGTTGTTACCCATGAAGACTAATATTACAGCCTTTAATTATACTGGCTCTGCACACACTGCGGACCTAACGCAGCAGTGCACTCACTGTTGCTTGCTGAGAATAAAATAAAATATCTAAGATGGTGATACTACCCACATTTCTTTCACAAAAACTCGACTGATAGTTCATTTTCTTGACTTACTGCTGTGTTTTCGCTTTATCTTAAACACGGACACTCTGTTATTCTACCTTAATCTTAAAACCTGTTACACTTTATCTTATTAGTAAAATAAGTATGTATACGTATGTATTATATTCTTTTCATCTTTTTTTATTTTAAATCCGTGAAATCCAATAGCGGATTGTAAATCGCCAACCTCTTCCATTTCGCCTCACATCCTTAATTAAGGACCATATTATAAAAGCTGTGATGGATACTAAACTCCTAATCTTATTTAAGAACTTGCTGGTTCAGTTCATTCCATTCAACTGTATCTGAATCTATACAATACGTTACTAAGGGCTTCCTATTGTCCACCTTATCTTTCTCATAAACTAATTCTGGATATGTCGGCTATTCATCTTCTGTTCATTGTAATAAAATTTTAAGGGATTATTAAATATTAAAACTTATTTTTATTTACTTATATTTCATGACGAGTTCTGACTTAATCTATGATAGGACACTTAATGTTAAACAAGTGAATATCAGTGTTTTTAAATGGGGAAAAGCTGAGTCTTGTTGAATCCGCTGTTTTTTATTTCATTCAGAATAATAGTTGACGAGAAGCTTCAATGGGGCCCTCCTGTTATTAAATAAATAAACTTAGTTCTGTAGCATATGCTGTAAAAAGAGTTGATGCCTTGAATTCAAGTACAAACGTTTTTTTTGCAAAAACACAGTTAAAAAAGGTCTCATACAGTACTTGTGTTCAGTGTGCTCATATATATATATATATATATATATATATATATATATACCGGGGAAGGACCACGCTCTCACAGAAACAGCGTCAAATAGTAGCTTAATGCTGGTGGTTTACGTATGGTGAGTGTAGAGAACCGGAGACCCTTTTTACTGGAAACGAGGCATTCCATCTTAGTTCTCAGAGGTGACAATGCATCTACATTTTGATTCTTAATTGAAGATAAAAATAGATATCTATGGAACACAGCATCCAGTTACCATCAGGTGGACTGTGTGCTCGTTATACTCGTATCACTTTTATTCTGTAAAAAAACTAGTTTTATTAAAAATAGTGATAAACATTCCATAAATCATAGGAACAAGCACAAGTTAGTTATACCAAGTACTCCAAGGAGGCAGTAATTTTTTCACGGAACAATGTATATATTATATACTTTTACAACAAAGTTTCTGAAAGTTTGCAGGCCTTATCCATTCAAATTGTTAAAATGTTTATTAAGGAAAAATTGTTTAGTAAGGGTTAAAATACTGCTAAAGAGTACCTACATAATTGATAATAACTCCTGGGAATGAGGCAATCGCTGTTTCTATATGTTTTCGTACTAATTGTATACAATATTATATTGTAAATTATTTTGTTGTATTTTTGTATTTAAAGGACCCGCTTGGTTTCGTGCTGGTTCTTCCCAGGACAAAGGTTTTTTATGAACCAGTGGTAAAGCTTAAATAACTTTTCATAATTGTTCTTGTAATCTTTGTGGAATAAAATGATTCTAATTTAATTTGAGAAATGCTTTAAAATTTTTTGAAGTATTCCGTCGCTGCCCTGGTACACTCCCATTGCTCGCCCAGCTGATGCGTAAAGCGCGACTTGCTTGTGTGGTCATTAATAGCTTAATGCTTCTCCTCGCCTCGTTCATCCTCAATACTGTGTAATATGACAATTTCTTGGACTAGTCGTTGAAAAATTACTAGTCCAGGGAAATGTCATATTATATACATACATATATTATATACGTTTATTCTATCTATTTAAATCAAAGGAAATTATATTTTTCGATCAGTATTACCTATCACATAATTTTTTATTTTTGTAATTGATTGATTTATAAACTATACCAAATAAGTTTTGGTATAGTTTATAAATTTTTGATGAAATACATGGAATATTAAATGAAATTATTTTTCATTATTTTTTTATATAGAACTGGCTGACAAACGACCACACAGTCCACCTGATGGTAAGTGGCAATCACGGCCCATAGGCATCTACATTTATCCTGAATTGAGAATCAAAGTGCAGGTCTCTCGTTTTCAGTAAAAATGGTCTCCGGTTCTGTATATTCGTCATAAGAAACACAGCTTCATTAAGCTGCTAGTTTACGCTGGTGTTCTGTGATAGCGTGGTCCTACCCCGGTCGAACCGACACATTCTTGCTACAACCACAATATAGATACATTATGGCTCTATCAGCTAAGTGTAATGTTACGTTTAATCAATAAGCGGTATTAAAATACATATACTATTTGTGTTGGCAAAATTTGTTTCGAGCCACGAATACAGTCGTAAAATAGCAGCTATTTAAAGAGATACTAAATATTCAAGATATTTTAGCGGTAAGCGGCGTCAAAGGTTATGACACAGTTTAAAGAGAGTCTGTTGTTATGCTATAGCTAATGCACCTGCCAACGGGGTGATTTTTGTAAATAACATATAAGAGATAACCCGAATATACAATAAAAAACCCATCCTATTCATCCTTCTATTACAGCCTCTATAACTCTACTGCTGAACATAAGCCTTCCTCAAAATAGCCTCAAGGCACGCAGGTTAGCCATGCTACAGCTATATTATGGTTGTAGCACGAATAGGTAGGCTCGACCGGGGAAGAACCACGCTCTTACAGAATACCGGAGTAAAATAGCAGCTTAATACTGCTGTGTTTCGTATGGTGAGTGTGGAGATCCGGAGACCCTTTTGGAAACGAGACATTCCATCTGAGTCCTCAGGGGTGGCAACGCATCTGCGTTTTGATTCTAAATCGAGGATAAATGTAGATGTCTATGGGCTTCGGCATCTACTTACCATCAGGTGGACTGCGTGCTCGTTTGTCATCCTTATTCTATAAAAAAATGCTACCGTCCATTTTCTCTCTCATTTTCCCTCTGATGAGTCCTACGAGACTCTCGGGACGATATGAGATAGTGGGTATTCTTACACCACTACTAACCGTTAAATAACAATAACAAATATCGTCAAATATAGTACAACTATTACATCCTATATGTTTTATTTTCTAATCTCTTAAACAGACCTAACGATTAACACGTTATCTAATCCTCCCGTTAAGTAAATGCGAAGACGTACGCGTACGCTGTTAACTGATATGTGATTAGTTAAGCTAGTCTCAAGTCAAAAACTGGGGATGTATTCCGATAATAGGGGATAATCCCCGACTTTTCTCAGACAAATCGCATCAGCGCATTATCAGAGTATTGAGTTTCCCGTGCACAATGGACTTTACAAGAAAATTAGTCTTTATAAGCATATACTAGAACGGTATATACGTGATTTCGAGTCTTTTGACTACTACCGTTAACTATTCTTTACTCACGGTCTTCCTTGATATATACTATTTTGATTTTATGCGCCACCCTTTCTCCTATTCCCTCTTTGGTAATCCTTTTACGAGATTCTAAGTTTTAAAAATTGGCAAAGCACGGATTGATAGAATATGAAATTTAAAAAGGCAAATTCCAAAAAAGTATTTTTTTTATAATTGCATTATATTGAGTAAATGAGAGAATAATAGATGCCGCAAGTGGCTTATTCAAAGACAGTCCCTGGCTCTATGTGGCTTTGATACCCCCCTCAAATTAGACAACTTTTTTTTTGTATTTGGAAGATATAATTTATTAATTGTTTTATTTATATTTTTACTTTTTTATTGTTGATACGTGTGTTTCATCAATTGCCTAAGACCCTGTATGAATTATGCGCAAAGGCTGTGGCAGAATAGCAGGAGTAATGGGTTTCCCGTTACAACTGAGTCACAGACCGTTTTGTCACAACTAAAAAGTTATTATTATATTTATATTATAATTATTAGGCTCTCTATTTAAATTTTAACATTGTATTTTTGTGTGGCATATAAATACTTTTTATTTATTTATTTATATTTTCTAACTGGTCCTTATCAAGTTAGATTAAAAGACTATCCTTTAGACTACATTTTATTGATCCAATGTCTGTTAGATAAAACTGGGAAAACTATATCATTGTCAACCTATATACTATTCACGGTACAGTAGCTACACGGCTGGTAGCTCAGTGGCGCAGTTGCTTAGCAATTACTTTAGTAATAGAGTGCAGCGCTATGCGCCGCGGATTCGAATCTCACACGGTACCAGTATTTGTCTGAATATTTGTCCTTGTGCAATTTATTTTTATAAACTGCCCCCACGATACAGGAGGAAAACCTAGTGATGCACAGATCCTTTAATTTATTCTCTCTTTTTATTCTAAATCATTATCAAAGTTGGTTATTAATTCATTGATTCGTTCAATACAGGCTATCAAATATTCACTGATGTACATAGACTTCGGAAGGTGATTGCCTCATAGGAGCAACTTTCCATAGTTTCCACGCTTAGCAAACGGAGTTAGCAAACGCATTTTTTTATTATTTTCAACTATTATCATTAGGATGCTGATACCCATATCCTGTTTCAGTTTCCTTGTGTCATCTTTTACGAAACTCACAGACGATAGAGGGTAGTAGAATCTCTTAGATATACCGCCACTACACAAAGAGTTAATTAAAAATTAGTAGTTGTAAAGCAAAAATACAATGTGCATATATTTGCTGAATCGTTTAAATAAGTAGAGTTTCTAAATTTATTCTTTATTGCATTTCTTAAAACAAAATAATACGAACGGCGGACTTAATGCCTTGAGTTATTCTTTACCAGTCAACCCATGGAGTGTTGAGAATTTGACGTAGGTGTAGTAATATAGAATAAAATAAAAATATTAATAACTGCGTAATATATACATTTTACTGATATATAAAATAAATAAACCATAGAAATTTCTCCTATTTATACATATATCCAAAGATATACATACATACATAATATACAAACATATATACACATCAATATACATAATATATAAATAACTATGAATATATACGTCTGTTAACAATATAAATGACATGGATGATTCATGTAAGCAGCGTTGTCTTTAATAGATGAATACGCGCCAATTTTTGAAAAGCAAACTTACTAGGAGCTTTTCTGATGTCATCGGGCAAGGAGTTCCAAAGGCGTGTAGCCTGAACTGTAAAAGAGTTACCATAGAACTCTGTGCAATGAACAGGAATACATATTTTGTTGTTAGAAGAAGAACGTAGAACCATGAGATGAGCAGAGATAGTGAAATTTACTCTTTTGTAAGATAACAACGTGAGAAAATTGGTTATTTACAATGGTAAAAAAAAAACAAAGAATATTCAATTTAACATGTTACAACTTTAGTGGCGACTCTACAGTTTAATAAAATATAATGTTATGAGAACGTAACGTTTAAATATAAAAAAATAAAAACAGAAACTGTTTTATTCAATATAGATTATAAATAATATTTATTGAAAGCCACTTTTTTTTAATTTACTACCTACTGTTTCGGGAAAAAACCTTTGTCCTATAAAGAACCAGCAAGAAACCCAACGGGGCTTTATAAAAAAATAACAGCTTATAATTATGTCTGTTACATAATTAACAACACAAAACAAATTAGAAACAGCTTGGTTGTGATCACCTTTCCCAGGGGCTATTATCATCCATAAATTCCTTAATAGTATAATAACCCAATTAATATAAAATTAGTTCAATAAAGTTTTGAATTTTCTTCAGATCATTTTGAATATTTTTTGGGATTTTATTGCAAAAGCGTATACATTGAACCAAGAATGAATTACTGGCTCGGTGGAGTCGAGTAACTGGTACTACTAGCTTGTGTCTGTTCCTGGTATTTACAGAATGAATATCACTAATTTTTGTTAAACTGCTTTTATTTTTGTGTACATACGTAGCATTTTTATAAATGTATTGAGAGGCCAAAGTTAATATATTAATTTCCTTAAATTTTTGTCAACGTATATAAAAACAACTCATAACAATAACAGGCGACGTTAAATTTAATTAAATTTCGCAATTTGCTAATAAACGAATAGGTTTGCTTATTCAAATTATTTGCGTAGCTTAAGTAAGCATTATTTAAATATTTACGAAGGGTCTTGAATTTTGGCATGGAATGAGCAGAGCAGGCTTCTAATAAATAATGTACACGATTTAAGGACGAAGAAGCATTCAAATGAAATTTAACCAGTAGAAAACGGACTGACAACTCTGCGCTTGTGCAACTTGGTACATTATGCAATACACTATACAACTTAGATTCAAATTAGGTATAATTAATCGCTTATAAGTCTTCCCACTAAGTCCAAACAAGACCGAATTTGAGCTTGATAAAGGTGCGAGCATGTAAGTGTGGTGGTATTCTTGGTTGGCTTCGTTTTGAAATTTGTCAGTATCAATTTAAAGCCATAGTCTCGGGCACTGAGGTGATGGGTTTCAAAAATGTGGCTTCGTATAGATGGCGGTACAACCATCTCATTTACGCTAGACGTGAAATAGTCAGACCGGCGCAGTGACGGTAAGCAGCATCAATACTGGTAGCTACTGTAATCAATCAATCCAAGCGTGACGATGAGGACAAATCTCCTTATAACTAGAGCGGCGGATGTAAATGTTAAATAATTGTAAAATATCAGTGCCATTAGCTTCTATTTCGTTCACCTGTAACCCACTATTTTTCCAGACGGTAAAAAATCACCCAGTATATTAATTCATATTTAGTTACATAATTAATTTGAATTTGTAATTTTTAATGTTTTATATAATTTAAAAATGTATTTTTCATTATATAATTTGATTATTTACACATTTTCACTATTAAATAAAAATAGAGAAAATATTAGTTTCAGTTAATTTAATGAGAACCCCTATCTCAGGGTAAAGGCCTTCTCTCCTTTTTATCTTTCGCCTTGGTTTGCCATTCATCTCCTATGTCTTTGAAGTCGTCAATCCACCTTCTACGTGGCCTCCCTCGTTTTCTTATACCCTTGGGCCCTTTCCATACCACGACTCGACGCGTCCATCGAGCATTCTCTATTCTAGCTAGATGTCATGCCTATTTCCACTTCAATTTCATCGAGTGGATTAAGAAATCAATTTGGTTTGTTTTTCTCTTATCTTGGTGTGGCGTACTTTATCTCTCCTTCAGAGTCCTAGGATAGATCGTTCCATAGCAGCTTGACATATTCTGATTTTTTTTTTGCCTGTTTTATATATATCCAAGTTTGCGAACCATACGTTAGGCAGGGAAGGATGCAACTATACATTATTTTCTTTTTCGTAGAAAGCGGCATGTCTCCTTTCATTATTTCCTTGTGAGCCCAGTATTTTTCCAAGAAATATTTATTCTCCTTATTATTTCTTCTATGTTATTATTTTGGTGGAATGATACTTGCTTTCCAAGGTAGATATAGGTGTCTACATATTCAAGCTTTTCGTTTCCTATCTTTATTGATGGTTTTGTAGAATTGGTCATCAGTTTAGTTTTCTGCAGATCTTTCTGCCTGTGGATTTTGTATTATTTGCTCTAATTGTGAACTTGTGTCTTAGAATAATACTATGTCGTCAGCAAAACGTAAATGGCTGAGATAATTCTCATTTATTCTAATACCAACATCTTTCCAGTCAAGGTTTTTGAATATAATCTCAAGTACGGCGATGAAGAACTTAGGGGATAAAGGGTCGCCTTGTTTAACACCTCTTTTTATTTTTATGTCTGGGCCACTTGTTTCCAGGCTAATTCTACTTGTGCTTCTTTCGTAGATGTCTTTAATTATATTACAATAGATGTCTTCTATGTTGTTCGCCTTCAGCGCCTCCCATATTGAAATGTGTGAGATAGAGTCGAATGCTTTTTGGTAACCTATAAATGCTAAATAGAGAGGCTTTTTGAAATTCCTTATATTTCTCAACTATGTTCTCCAGAATTTGAATGTGATCTACGGTTGAATATCCTCTACGAAAACCAGCTTGCTCTACCGGTTGATTTCTATCATTTTTTGCAGATGTTCGAATTAAAACACACTGTGAGAAAAGTTTGTAAAGGTCTATGTAGTAAACTGATGGGTCGATAATTTCCAATATCTCTTGGATCACCTTTCTTATGGATTAATATAATACTTGATTTAGTCCATTGCTCGGGAACTCTCTGCTCTTTATTTATAATGTTGAATAAATAAGTTATCACCGGTGTTAGCAGTGTTCTTGCCAGCTTTAGTGCCTCATTGGGAATACCGTCTGGTCCTGGGCTCTTGTCTGATTTTAGCCTCTTTATTTCTCTATCTATTTCAGTTTCTGTCCAATCGATAATCGTTTGATTTTGAGAGTAAAAATTTATAGTTTCGAAATTCCCAAGGTCTTTTTGGTCGTAGAGCTTTGCATAGAACTTTGTTGCTATTTTGAGGATGTTTTCTCTATTAGTTGATGGAATAGAGTTTTCTAATAAGCTGGGTATCCAAGGTTTGTGTGAGCGAAGTTCTTTGCACGCGCGTTTGCAGCTGTTGCTAGTCATTATATACTTTTCTATTGTTTTTAATCTGTGGAAATTGTAGTCTTTCCTGATATTTTTGTTTGTTATTTTGTATATAAAGCTGAGTTTTATTTTGTCTTCACAACTTTTAGTTTTGAGATTTTGTAGTTCGTGGCGTTGTTTAATTAGACTTAATGTTTCCTTGGTCAGAATGTTGTAAAGTTTGCGTTTCTCTACTTGTTTGTCTGTTTTCATGCTGTCTAATAGAAATTTTTCTAGATTATTGTATAAGGTTTGATGTTTGTGTGTGTTTCTTCCAATTTTATAGATTTTAAATTCTCTATTTAAAATCTATTTTTCTAGGTAATAATTTGTTTCACTTTGGTTTCTCAATGTGCACATATGAGTTTTTAATTTTTGACGACTCTTTTTGTTCGATTTGAAGGATATTTTTGATCTAACCATTCTATGGTCTGATGGGAACATAATGTTATTTAAAACATGCACATCTTGCAATCGGTTTGGAAAATTTGTGAGTATATAATCTATTTCATTTTTGATTATTTGGTCAGGAGACTTCCACGTCCACTTATGACTGCTCTTTTTCTTGAAAAAAGAGTTCATAATGGATAGGTTATATTCTTGCGCATAGTGTATTAATTGTTGACCTCTAGGGCTTCTATTTCCAAAACCGTACTTTCCAAGATGTTTGCTTTCTTCGACGTTCCCCTTCACTACTTTCGTGTTAAAGTCGCCCATAACTATTACATATTTTCTTGAAGCTTCATGGACTCTATGTAGAGCGTTGTAGAAGGTTTCGATTTCCGACAATTCAGACTCTTCAGTAGGTGCATAAACTTGTATAATAGTTATTGGTCGGTCATTTAAATCGACATCCAGAAGAACTACACGATCGGATAAACCCCTAAAGCTTTTGATATAGGTTTTAGATGCTTTTTTATTATAAATTCGACTCCATATCTTCCCCTTATCTGTCCATTGTAAGATTGTAGCATAATATGAAATTATCGTATTCGTCCACTCCGTAGCCGAATCTTCTCATTTCTGACAGTCCAATGATATCGTATTTAATATTCTTAAGCGCGTTCGTAAGTTCTATAAGCTTTTCCGGGCTCGCCAGCGTTCTTACGTTGTATGTGCCAATGTAGATTGTGTTGATTTCTCTTTTTGTTTGTATTGTTGTTCTGTATCTTTGGAGGGTTGTAGTCAAGAGAAAAATCGATTTCATTTTTCTTCCCTGCGGTGACCAGGCGTATTGGGTTTTGTGATAATGGGGGGGGGGGGGGCTTCGTTAATTGTTAAATACTGGATGTTGGAGCTTCATTTTTTGAGGATTTCTTTTACTTTTGAGCTTGGCTTTCATGGCTTGTTCCATCTTGGTTTGGAGAAGTAAGCAAATTTCTTTTTTTTTTAATGTTGTTGTGAGTTCTGGTTTTTATCGGATTTATTTGGGTTCAAAATTATTAATTTGTCATATTTAATTATAGCTTTTAATCCTTCTGATTTGTATTTTATTAATTCCATTTGTAGTTGTTTCCTTTTCTCTAAAACTTTTTGTGGGTAATCTTCTTTGTAATATATTGTGCTATTTTTAATATTTTTCTTATTTTGTAGTAACATTTTTTTCCCCATAGTTGTGAAGGTGACTGTGATGGGTCTAGGTATTTCTCTTTTTTTTCCTAATCGTTTTGCAGATTCGATTTCGTTTCGCTCACAAGGAATATTAATTTTATTAATGAACGATAAAATTTTATTTTCTAGCTCGTGGTATGAGTTTTCTCCTTCCTCGATTCCGAAAAATACCAAGTTTCTCTTCCTGATATGTCTCTCCATACGATCCAATATGTTTTCATGATTTTGTATTTTTTCATTCAATTGATTATAGTTCTGTTCCATTTTTTGGAAATTTTCGCTAATGTTATTGTTTATGCTGTTCGTAATATTTGTTTCCATTTCTTTCATTTCTCTTTTTTGTACTACCAGATCGATTTGTATTGATTTTAAAATTTTTGTTAAGTCTTCCATGTTTTCGCTATTTGCCAATAGGTGACGCTAGAGGTATAAAATAAAATATAAGAGATATCCGAACGGTAAATCGTTATGAATCGATGACGGTTCGTATCTTAGTTGTATGTGTTTTGGCTTACTCGACCATAGATGGCGTTGATTTATTAACACGATGATATATATTTTTGTTGGATGACTAATGAGAATCGGAAGTTAGGTTATGTCGACACTGATTTCTTCTTTACTTATTGTTTTGTAATAAATTTTGTACTTCTTCTTATTTATTTTTTACACTCTTATCACAAGGTTTTGGAATGTTTTTTGTTTGTTACTGGTTTTTTGCACTGTTAAACTATTTGTCGGTTATACAATTTACAATGTTTATTCGTATAATTTGTTGAATCCCACTTGTTATCTTTCATTAACGGTAACTTTCCACACACGTCTTCGGCTTATAATGTTTTTAAATCTTAATAGCACACTTAATTATTTTATTTTTCACTTTTAACACGGAGTTCGCAAAAACAACTGTTAACATCGCAACGGTGGCCCCACCCATTTATTATTATTTATATATATATATATATATATATATGGCGGTGATAACGGAGTAAAAATAATGATAACATTTCCTCTCCTTAAAAAAGATAACCTTATCAGTAAACTCAAACCGAAATAGGTACACATCGTCTGCTCTGAAGTGTTTCAGCCAATAAAAACCAGTTTCAAAGTTTGTTCTTCTAGCTTCCACTATTTTACAATTTCAGGGGTATTGAACCCTACAGTTCTATGAAAGGCTTTTATTTTTACTTTTTATTGGTCAGACTGGATCTGCTTTTTATTAGTCTCATTTCTTCTTTTTCTTTTTTACCTGCATATTTTATATATAGCATTTTTTAAATTTTACTAACATGTGTACGCAACTTTATGTGCATAATTAGTGATAATTCAGTAATTATGCACATAAACTTGCGTATTAACTCTATTCAAATAACTTACTGTATATTCTTCGCAAAATAAGACATTCAAATGTAAATAAAATTTTAAGAACAATTTTTTTACATTAAAAACAAGTAAGAGTTTGATTGTATGTACTAATTTAGATACCTTATGAAGAATGTATAATCTAACTTAATCCTCAGGAGTGATAACTCATCTTTTCTATGATTTTTATTCGAGGTTTAATGTAGATGTTTATGAGCCATAAGATCCACTTACCATCAGATGGACTGTATAGTCTGTCACTCTATATTCCATATCTTAAATAAATAAATAAAATCCATTCCATATATTAAACCTGATCTGTAAGTAATAAATCCTTAAACTTTGAGGCCTCTAGCTTTCTAAGAGGGAACCGTTACTAAGAGGAAATCGAACGACTCACGTACGTGAGAGAACCAAATAAAGCGTTTCGAGAGCATCTCGCAACGAGACTTATAAGAAATTGCACAAGAAACCTTTTGAACGGGCTGCATACAAGTAAGCCCGGACGCAACCTGCCAAGTGCCAACCTGTCCATGAGTCCTGCTTCAACGGAAATTGCTTACTAAATTCCCCTTCTACATTCGTTAAGCCATCTTATAATTAATTACAAGCGCAAAAAGTTTGATTTTGATCAACTTGAAAACATTTTTCTTATTCGCAGACTGCATATTGTATTATTTTTGAATTTGAATTGGAATGAAATAAAAAGAAAAATTAGCATTTTGCCTGCAGAGACAAGCAGAGTGCAAGTAATCTTAATAACATATTTGTTTTAGAAATTATATTCCATATCTGCCATAAAAATATGTCTGTTAAAATAATTTTTGGGTCATTATCTCAAATGGAATTTTTAATCTATAATTATAAATCGTTGGACTTATAATTATAGATTAAAAGAGAAAGTCTGTAATATATAATATGTAAAATTGTATACATATATTCTTATTGTGTATATTATATATTGTATGTATATATTATATATATATATATATATATATATATATATATATATATATATATATATATATTAATATATTTATGTAAATTTATTTGAATATATTTATATTTATATATCGTTATGAGTTTATATACATCTGACATTATAATATGTAGTTATTTATTATTATACATTTTTATTATCTTAATTTCTTTTATATTTTATTTTATTAATTTATATATTTTTTTCTGTGGCGTATCTTATGTATTTTATTTCCATGTATTACAAAATTTTTGTTATTTTAGTTTAGTGTTCTCATATTAACTTTTTACTACACCTACTTCATACTATCTCTCCATTACCACAAGGCAGACTGGTAGACAATGCCTTAGGCATTAAGTCCGCCTATATACCACGTGTGCATATGAAGTTTTAAATAAATAAATAAAAACAATAAATTTCGACAAACGCCGTAAAATTAAAAGAAATTATTCTTAACAATTATTTAATATTTATTAACGGCAACGTAGTTTTATCTTGCTTTGTGGTATTTTATTATTGTATAACTTTTCCATTCAGTTGTTTCTTCTTAACCATTGAAACTTGATTTCTTTAGCATATCTTATATTATGTATATTTATGGGTGGGTCTGAAAATTTTGCGACGTAACAAAGGTACTAGACATTTTTTCTTAAATATTATTTTTATTTTTCTACGTAGTGTGGTGGAGAATTGTGTAGAGTTACAAGAAGTAACTTTTCTCTGCAAAATAATTGTTCACGAAGGCGATTGCATCGTCATTTGACTAAAATCTCTGTAATAATCGATTAAGATAACTCTATGACTAACTCAAAAATACAGTCTCCATAAGTTTTACGGCCAAAAAAAACAGTATTTGTTTGTTTTGGCACCGGTTCCCCCTTGCAGTCCACTTTTGTGACTGTATTTTTGTTTTGGGCGTATAATGGTGACTTCAAGTTTCATCTCTGGTAATTAATCGGCGCCAAAAGGCGGATTTATTGCGCCTAAATTTCGGCAACAGAGCGTTTGAAACGTTAACTCGAACGCGTTTTTGGTCTAACGTGAGCAAACGCGGCACCCAACGCGTTGACAGCTTTTTCATGCTAAATCTTGATTAAATATGTGACAAACACGTTCCTTGGACATTTTCATAGCCTCTGCTATCTCTCTCACTTCAATTCAGCGGGCCATTTGGTGAACTTTAGCGATGTTATCGTCAGTAGTTGCAGTTTTTCAACGTTTCGAACGTTCATCGTCTCCCAAGCTCTAACAGCCACGTTTAAATTCAACTGCCCTAAATTTCACTATGGTAAATGATGGTGTGGAGTCCCCATACACAGATTCCAACTCATCTTTGATTTATGAAGGTGTATTGCCTTTCAAAAACAAAAATTTAATGACAGCTCGTTACTAATTTTTTTCCCATTTTCACAACTCACACGACTGTCAAATCAGAACTACGCGTCCAAAATGGCTGAAATCTAAAATTTCGTAACTGTCAAAAGATGCACAAGTACATTCATTAGCTTTTATTGACAAGTGCTGCCATCTTCACGTTGAGGTCGGAAACTTTCAATACCACCCTGCTATATCGTATTATTTCAAGTGTTAGTATGATAATGAAATTAAATACGTCATTTTAGTCAAATCAGATTTCGTTTGTCATTATAAAACAATTTTAATGATAAATGCAGTCTGTAATTATTAATCTTTAGCTTCACTCTGTATTTACAATTAATCTAACATGCATTGCATTCATAAACGAGGACTCATTCCAATTTGATTGTCTTTAATTATACACGATAACGATTCTGAAGTTAATTGTTTAAAAATAGAGCAAAATATTCATACTACACGTACCCGCTTGCCAAGCGTAGCAACTATGGCAAACACCGCACTATGATGCAATGTCTTCAGCAATATAGACTGTAATTAATGGATGGATGAATTCATGCCACACGAAAATCTATAAAATTGTTTTTTATAAAAATTATAAAGATAGCTTCTTACTGCTATATTTCGTATGGTGAGTGTAGAGATCCGGGGATCCTTTTACATGAGAAATGAGGCATTCCATCTTAGTCCTCAGGGATGACAACGCATCTGCATTTTGGTTCTTAATCGAGGATAAATGTAGATGTCTATGGGTTGACGCTTGTCACCTTCTTTGTATTTTGTATTATTCTCTTAAAATGCCAAAAATGTTTTATTTATGGCATTTTAAGAGAAATATCAAAAATATTTTATGGTTACCGTAACCTTCGCAGAGATATTGAAGAGAGAATACAGCGATAAAAGTATAAGACTACACGGATTGTGATCATACAATCTCATGCTAAACTTGGATATTACCGCTAATCCCTATAATAACGGACGCATATCTATCTAGTAGAAAGCTACTGTGGTCTAATGAAGACGATACAAGATTCGTCCAAGATAAATTGGCGGACATTTTAAAGCTCAGTCGTTAAGGTTTAAATGTGTCACGTAACATTAGCCTTCATTATCCATTCCTACATATTTACGTACCCCATAAATAACGTCCATGTCTCCCGCCGCCATTTGTCATGCCGACGATGTACAGACAGCAGGGGAGACGAGGGGTGTTGAATTTCTTCGTGCTCCCCAATCTGCTAATAGCTGATACCGGCCGCATGCAATATTGATTACTTAACGTACTAACGTTTATTATTATTTACATACAAACGATTCGGCCTGGCTTTGCCTAAATAGGTTATATTAATGTGGCGTTATTTTGATTTAATATAATCAAAGATTTTATTTCTAATTTATCTCTTTATTAAATCTTAAAATTATTCAGATGAAATTTGTTGAGGCCAATGTCCTAATGGATTGGTGCCGGGAAACACGTGTTTGTTCCTCGGATTCTTATCATGACCAACAATTCTCCTTTAGGTTCTAAGCAAGTACAATTCCCTGTTGGATTCTGCTAAAGCACAAAAACAGACTATGCACATAGTGGGCGTGGATCTTACCAGCTTACCACTAGCTGTAGCCACGGGTTGCTTTATCGCGAGTTAGCGATACCGTCAATATTTTAACCGACTTAAAAAAGGAGGAGGTACTCAATTCGACAGTATGTGTTATCTCAGAACTTTTTTCTATGTGAACCGATTTTGATGTTTCTTGAATTGAATTTGAACTTCTCATGTGGTCCCATACAAATTTGATCAAGATTTGACCAGTAGTTTCGAGTTATCTTTAATATTGTGTATTTAATTGATTACATTGATGATGTTCGCTTTTTATTTATGTCTATTGAAGTCGGTTGTGCAAAATTTTTAATCTTACCACTTGTACTATGTCATATAACAAGTATTCCGTTTTTTTTAGGTAGTAGGACTTCTCCCTCCATCCATTATCTTTAATAATGCGTATTTAAATGATGTTTACTACATTGATGATGTTCGCTTATATTGAATTCGGTTGTACATGTACAAATTTTTAATTTTCCACTGTTTTGTGTTGTGTAGTGTTATAGTGTTATGTTGTGCTCCAGGCAATTATGAATTTATGAGGGAATGAAAAAAGAAGTTATTTTAATAAATTGAAACATACTTGTATTATAGGATTTTTTCGTGTGAACAATTAGGGTCTCTCTCTCTGTCTTACATTTAAACGTATAAATAATATTTAAGTATCTTTCAGTAATATTGAAATAACTGGCTTCAATAAAGCTCAGTGGTTTATTTAGGAAGTTATTTGTATGATGTTAAGACGTAAATAAGCGTTTGTTTAAAAATTTGTCAGTCTGTCTGTCTGTCCGGGATGATCTTCGGAATGGTTGAACAGGTTGTGATGAAAATTTATGAACAGATAGGGAGCAATATCAGAAGAGTTTGGAGAATCTGGGCTATATTTCATCAGAAAATATTTAAGATTTTTTTTTAGTTTAGAAGTATTTTTTAATTTAGAAATTAGGTCTTTGATTAGTATTTGATAAATAACGCCACATTAAGATAACCTGTGCAGGCGAAGCCAGAGCGGGTCAGTCAATTAATATTCTCATACCTCATGGTCTTTATTCTACAATACAATAATGACACTTCTTTTTGTATACGTGGTAGAGCCATGCTGCAGCTGTTATGGTTGTAGCACAAATGCATCGGCTCGACCGGAATAGAACCACGCTCACACAGAATACAATGCGTAAAATGGCAGCTCAGTTCTGCTGTGCTTCGTATGTTTTACAGAGAACCAGAGACCCTTTTCACTGGAAATGAGGCATTCCATCTTAGTCCTCAGGAGTGGCAACGCATTTACATTTTAATTCTTGATCGAGAATAGATGTGGATGTTTATGGAGCACAGCATCCACTTACCATCAGGTAGACTGTGTGCTGGTTCGTCACCACTATTCTATAATAAAAAATATAGGTACTCGTACATACAGATAATAGTGCTCAGAAGCGAAACATATTATTCGTGCTACAAATGGCATTTATAAATCCAGCACTTACATATTTCAATGGCGGACAAATTACGTGGCTACACGTATCGACCACTGTGTGAGAACTGTGAAATTTAAAATTCTCCCTTCATTCATCCCCTACGTGCCTTATTACCGACTGTATTAAGAGAGACCAGTAAATCTGGCGTTGAGGAAAATTGTCCCGATTCACGTACGGACAATAAACAGTATATGCTTCTGAACACAAAAGCTCTAAAATATATCATGTCTGTTACTGAGACCGTGAGCTTTAGTGTAACTCAGAAATCTAAAATTATAATTTATTAAATACTATACAATTAAATAAAATTAAAAAAGCGAGTGTACTTAGGACCACACGACTGAAGTAAAACTTCGTTAGCTCCGCATATATATATACATATATTCCATAATTTGTTATTATTCACCCGAGAATTCACAAAACATGAAATTTAAAATGAATTTACAATTTTATTCACTTTAAACGTAGAATGTTTAACGTATTGAACAAAATACTAATTCATAAAATTGTTCAAAACGAAATAAAATTATGAAAAATAACTGACTATAAGAGAAAGAGAGAAGGAAAATGTGCGTGCGCACTGCTATACCCACTCAACTCCCGATGGCCTCGCCCGATCACACTTTTCGTAACGCTTTCGTCACGCGTTCGCCAGCTTACTCCCCAAGTCAAGCGTGTGTAAAGAAGTTTTAGTTCAAATAGTCTGTTTGTAATATTAAAATACTAACTCTTACTAAACTCAGAGGGTTCCTTGTATGAGGTACAAAACCATAAATTACCATTTTTAAAATTTTGCCTGTATGTTCATCTGTCCGGGCTAATTTTTGGAACGGCTAAACTTTATGATGAAACTTTACGAACATATAAAAATAAATACCAGGAGGGATCTAGGATATATATTTTTACTGAAATCCATCCCAGTCCTCAGGGCTGGCAACGCATCTGCATTTTGATTTTTAATTGAAGATAAATGTAGATGTCAATGAGCCACAGCATCCACTTAACATCAGGTGGACTGTGTGCTCGTTTGTCACCCTTATACTATAAAACACATGGTGTTTGATCATCTTAAATTTTATAACGCTAGTAATTTAAAAATACTGCGTGTTATTGTAATAAGCATTATAATATTTCTCTAGGGTCTATGTTTTAAAAGAACCTTAAAGAAAACAAAACCTTCGTTTAGTCAATATGTAAACCATATGCAAATCGAAATAATCTAAAATTCGATTTACAGAATTTGAATTTATCGACTAAATTAAAAATAAAATATAAAACATTATAATTGTGTATCATTAAAATTCCGATGATTATACAGACTTAAATTCAAATATATAAATAATGGTAAACCGTTATTACAGTTTTTAAAATACGAGTAGATAAAGCTTCTACTTTTATTTTAAATTATCCCAAATTAAATGTGATTTATGGGCAACAATGTTATTACTAACCGATCGACCCTTACGAATTTGTGTGTGTGCGCAGTAAAGTCAGTAATAGTGCATTACCACACATTTTGAAATAAAAAGATAAAAAGGACAGAATGTGTGAGTTTTTTTTTGTAAACTTTTGTACTTCATTTGCCTATATTACGTATTCTGAAACTTCTCTGCAAATTTGGCCGCTTATATTGTAAAATTACCCTATATATTTTTAACTTCTTATCAAATATACTGCAGACAATTTATATCAGTAAGAATATGTTCAATAAAATATTTAGTTATAACTAGTTTAATTTTAGACTACATTACATTGCTTTTAAATCTGACAACCATACTTTAGACTACGCTCGTTTTTAAAGTAACAAAGGTATAACTCCTCGAAATAATCGCCGGTGTATGCACTTCCATAAGTTCCGAGCCCCCCTCAGACAGTCTGAGGCTCAGACCACTCCACGTCGCTCCTAATTAAGGGGATGGAATAACAATCATAGCCATCACGGATATAGAGAGAAGTGTCGTCTACAACAATGTAACGGAGCTCTCTCCCTTATTAAACATTTCGCTGTTGCTTTAAAAAGTTCTCATTATATTGTAAGTTATATTTATGTATGTAATTCTATGTATGAAATTATAATTTTTAACAAATTTCATACAAAATCAGGTTGCCAAAAGAACGTACGTAATTGTTTTAATGATTGTAATACAATATATCCAAGGTGAGTTAGCCGATTCCACCAATTACTCCGTTGGTTATATGTAAATTCTAAACGGAGTAGATAGTAAAAAAATGGTTTAAACTTTTTTAATAATCGTATTAATAAAGCTCTTATGGTTTCACCGTTTAAAAACTGAAATAATAGTGTATTAAATGCACAAGAATCTACCAAATAATTATTCACAGCTTAAGATGTGATGTAAAGTTAAGTTATTAATGTTTAAAATATACAACAATAATGTGAACAAAATTAAGGAAGTTTTCTTCATAATATAACTTTAACTTAAATCGCCTACTCAGGGAGTACTGAAATATGTTACGTGTAAATAAATCACAGTAAAAGAAAAACGAGAGCTATACTTCCAACCCGTCGCGTTCACAAGAGGCCAAATGCATCAAACAGAATCGTGAGCCGACTCCAATCCAGTCGGGATTGTACCTAAATAGAAACCGATGTGACACTACGGCCGATGAAGCGTGTGATGAATCACAATTGGCTTTTCTTTTTGCGGAACTATCCACGGTAAAATACGGTAAAATGCGCAAGTTATTTTCAAGTAAATAACTCGTCGTTGCGGTTTAATTAACTTTCGACTTTTATTCTTTAAGCATTAAAATAATCGAGTTTTTAAATACATAAAACAAAACCAATTAATAATACATTAAATTTGACAATGTTTTGAACTATAACATTATTTAAACGAACTAGAACCTTATTTTTAACCTTATAATTTATTTATAATATTAGTTAATACATAATATTATAAATAAATTAATAATATTATGTATTAACTTAACGAGTGTGAGTGAATGTGACTCTGAAGGGACGGTGTAAGAATATCCACTTCTCCTTATCATCCACAAATCAAGATACGTGTTGCAACGTCCTCCTAATAACGACTGAAAATAAAAAAAACTGCGGTTGCCAACCCGTTTGCCAAGCTTGGCAACTATAGTAAATATCCCCCTATAGGGCAATCTAAAAAAATACGCCGTAACAGTATCTACGGTACTGGGTGAATGTGAAAAAATCTAAATATTAAAAAAATTGAAAAATGGAATGAATAAAAATAAACATAATAAATACCAGAATATAAACTGTGGTTACTAACCCGCCTGCCAAGTGTGGCAACTATGGCAAATATGCGTCTCATGAGGTAATCTCTGTCTGTCTGAGTGTCTGAATGAGGAGGCTCAGTGGATGTACTACGCATAAAATTCATGTGGCTTTCATTATTTTTTATTATAAACTGGCCGGTAACCGGCGCGTTGCAGCTGTACAAGAAATACTAGCGGAAATATCGTTTTAAATTTAGAAGAGTTAGGTATATTGTTTAATTGCGAATGATAGTACATTCATTGAAGTTAAATGATGTACATATTAATTTATCAAATAAATTGTTCGGTACGATACGCGCGCCGCCTCCTGTAAGTTAATTGTACTATGCCTATAACCTTCACGGAAGTGCAAACAATATTTTGACAGTTTTTCCGCTATCTGATGATCGGTATGGCAAAGCATAAAATTCGAACAAATAAAAATTAGATATTACATTAATATATTAGATTTAAGACATTATCAATTCATAATAAAGATATTAATACTTATTTTGCAACCATCCGCTTCAAGTCACGACTTAGCGGTCAGCCGCCGTAGAGTCAACATCACCTGAAGATGCCTCGTGTAGAGGGGAAACACGTGTCGTATTATCGTCGATGGTGTGTCGTTCCTAGAATAGTGGTGTTAGGAGTAGTGGTGCTGGGATTGGTGGTGACGGGATTAGTGCACGCAATTGAGGGAGGATGGGAGGTGCTCTTCAAACTAGGGAAGATACATCATTTTATTTAATTTAGCGGATGGTTGCAAAAATAACTATTAATATCTTTATTACAATGGATTTCCGGTAAGTAACGCCTGATTCCGTCAATTATCATAACCAATTCGTTTATCATTAGGGAGAATAGGAGATTAAGAGGATTATTATATTTTCAATAAAGCGTTTAATCAGGATTATTATTGTTTTCTTATGTTCATTAAAACATTTTAGAAATCTGTATTTATATATATAATAGCTTTTTTATTTCAAGAATTTATATAATCCTTATTAGCAACTTAAAATCTGTATTTGTTAACCTACCCTATTGTGATTGAAACCGCACTTTTATTATTGAAACTAAGCTAAACTTTATTTTATGCCCTTTTAACAGAAATCAATGAAGTGGTTTCTGAATTTGATGAACTGTTTTATAACTTTTTTTATAGAATAAGGGTGACAAACGAGCACCACCTGATGATAAGTGAATGCTGTAGCCCATAGGCATCTACATTTTTCCTCGATTAAGAATCAAAACGCGGATAATTTGTTACCCTTGAGCACTAAGATGCAATGTCTCATTTCCAGTAAAAAAGGGTCTCCAGATCTCTACACTCACTATATGAAACACAGCAATATTAAGCTGCTATTTTACGCTGGTATTCTGTGAGAGCGTGGTCCTTCCCCGGTCGAGCTTACCCATTCGTGCGACAACCATAATATAGATGCAGCGTGGCTCTACCACTTTAAAATACGATAACGTAATTTATAACTTACCCTAAAAAAGAAAGGAGTTTTAATATTAATATTTATAATTTTGTTTGTTTCAGATGGGTAACCAAAACAAATGGTGGGTGAGGCGGCGTTGCTGTAGGTGAATCGCTGAAAGAATGGCGAGGACGTGGTCGCACGCGTATCTCCTTGCGTTAGCTATAACGCTAACGCGAGCTTACCTCATCCTTGTCCCTGACACTGCGCCACCGGGTCACGTTGTCCTAGATGCCGCCGTCTATAAGCTAGGTTCTGAACGTACCTACACAATTGACGTACATCGCACTGCCAACTTCGTTCATCACGTCCTTCGCGTTAATAAAACTACTGGGCTCGTCACCCTCAGGAAGAAACTACGATGCGATGGTGTTCTCTACCCTAACCTCTTCACTTTCTACGTTGACTCGACTTCGGAACGCATACGTGATATTGATTACTACAGTCTGCCAATAAGAGTGCTAGTGACAGGGGAAGACTGTAGCAGGCGACATGCGGATCTTTACGATATTGATTTTGATCGGGTATATGATCAAGATGATGCAGCATTACAATACGAAGATGATCACGTCAGAGACAGAAGAGAAGCAGTATATGCTTTTCGTCCCGACATGATAGACTGGAGGTTAATGGAAGAAGAAGAATTATTTTCTAGTCAATATAAAGTGCTATCAACGGCAAATCCTTGGACGAATACTATATTCGAAGACTTTGCAGCTAGAAATAGGAGTAGAAACAAAAGATCTCTGTCATTAGTACCTTTCGATATGGCCATAGATGTTAAGATTGCTGAAGCAAAACAATGGATTTCCGAAACTTATGCGAGTTTTTCTATACCCACTACGGATCGATGGCAAGGGATATGTCTAAAACAATCCCAATTCATAAATTCATTAACAGCTTTCTTACCCCGGACAGTTCAAAAAATGTGTAAAGTTCAGTTCTTGGATGTGAGTGACCCTCGCTTTTTGATCGAGAGTAGCCAGGGTGATTTGGTAGCAAGTAGTGATTTATGCATTCAGGAGCCTATGTGGAAAGTATCAGTACTCTTCACGTTTAATTGTGATAAATCTAATATTGTAGACTCCGATCACCGACTTAAAATAGTGTACCATCATCAAGAGCTAAATGATACAGATATAGCGCGAAGGGTGAAGAGGGAATTGCGGAACCAGTCGCCTTACTTCGAGCAGGCGCTTTATGTTGCTTCCGTCGCTGAGGAGCAGGAACCAGGCGTCGTTGTCACAACTGTAAGAGCTCGGTAAGCACATACTTATGTCGTAAACGTACATCGTAAAAGATTCATGAAAAATATTTCTAATTTATGTATTAGCTTAAATACTTTTCTATATATACAGAATTAACAATTTCTATTATTAAAATTAATATTATTTTAAATAATTTATTTTATTGCTGATTATGTTTATTTATATTTATTATATATTGTAAATCAAATTACTTTTTATATGCCGCCGGTAAAATTTCTGTCGTCTTAATTTAGCATAATCTATAAATCATAAAGCCGTATCTATTTAATATTTGCTAAATCTTCGGAGTATTAAATTTAGATGTAGGGTTATAAAGTTGGATACACGAAAACGTATTTCGTTTAAAGCAACCCTCGAATGCTACTAAGCACTCAAAGGAATCAAACATAAAAAGAAAAGTCAAGGCTATTAAATTATTTGCGGTTATTCTTCCCCCTGCTCGTTCGTTGCCATTAACAGACATTACATCCTTAAACCGCATTACTCTACTCAATGATCCGTGAATACCAGGGACATAACAACCAGGTCCTATTCCACTATTAGACCTTCTGGTAAATATGTTATTAGAAAGCATGTACGATTATACATTAACTTAATCATTCTTTTTATATCGATTAACACGGACACTGTTTATTATTGGAATAGAATGGGAAATATAGTGCGTTTTGTCCCTTAGATGCAAACCATCTGTCTGGTCAATTGGCTTTTATGATGTCATCTATTTCATGAGACCGGAACAATGTCACGAACCGGTGCAGTGTTGCCAGACAATGGCCGGCAGACCGTAAAACTAAACTAGCTTAATTCATATTGATGATATTTGCATGATGCGTTGCTTGCATCTGTGCATTATGGATATGTTGATGCTATAAGGGTGAAAGTTACTATTAGATACATTATCACGAGTTATAGAACTAACTCGTGATAATGTATCTAATAGTAACTTTAATTCTTTCGTGTTTTCCTAAATGTTAATTATAAATATCATAATTTTTACAACAAAGTTGAAAGAATATTTTCGTAATTACATCACTAATTTCGAAATGGAAACCTTTTCTTGCCACAGTGTACCAAAATGCGTAATATTCCGCGATTGGATTTTCGAATATTCTTTTAGATGTTATTCAATTTCAGTACCGACTTAAGTAAATTGCAATTTTTTCATTAACAATTAGATAATTAGTTGCTTATTGTTTTAAATATCTCGAATTTTAAATAGAATAGAAGCTAATATAGCTTTTTCGTATTATTTTGTATATATCTCGAGTATAAAAATAACGTTATTAAAAAAAACTTAAAAATAAAGCGTTTGTAATTATCAAGATTCCTTATTTTGGGAAACATGCATTTGTAAAGTTATATTTTGTCCATAAAACCTAAATTCGGGTACGCTTTCTTCATTTCAAAATTCAACATGCACTTGCTAATGAACGTCCAGTTTCACGGGTAATAATTAACACTTTTTAAAACTATACCCTTAGGGACCCTGAGAACAGTCCAGTTACATACTCCATGTCAAGTTTGTTGGATTCCCGATCCGCCGGCATGTTTGCGGTGGATACAAGGTCGGGAGTGGTGACTACACAAGCAAGGCTGGATCGAGAAAGATTGGATGTGCATTACTTTAGAGTTGTGGCACAAGATGATACGTTCCCACCTAGAAGTGGGACTACTACACTTCAGGTAATTTATGAATTAAGGCATTTAACGTACACACATAACAATAAGCAGTAAAAAGGAGTAGGAGAATAAGCTGCTCGGACTACGTTTAGCCATAAAAATTTGGTTGAGATATAAAATTGTGAAAGAAGTGATAGGTGGCTAGTCTAAGCTAGGCATCCCATTAGTTGCCTTTTACGAAATACAGAAGAAGTAGCCCGGTTGGCATGTTCTTATTTGTTATGAGTTCCAAACAAACATAACAACCTATAAGCACGGTAATATTATCTATACGGTATTGTAACTCGGCCGTATCTTTGAAATAAATGCCTACAGCCGCGCGGTACGTAAACATGCGATAGGGCTGCCTGCCTCCAGCATTTTCACATTTGCCTACTTTGTGTTTCCATTTAGTTTTATGATTGTAAATATACTTTTTTTTAAACAAATATAATAGGTATTTTGTGAATTTAAGTGTTCAACAAAAATGCGTGTCGTTTTTTGATTGGTAGATTTAATAAAACAATCATGTTTATGTTTGAATAACAAATCGGTCTTATAAATTTGCGACCGAAAAATATTTGCGCCTTAGCTGAGACGTATTCGAAATGCTTTGTTATTAAAGTACAAAAAATCCGCATTCTAATATAATGCTTAATTAAAAATTGTTTTGGGAAACATGGACAAGGTGGAGAAAAGGAATATATTTTACTTGGTTATAGATAGATACCTGCAACTACTTTACAATTTATATGTTTTGTTTTAAATGAAGTTCGAATTTATTATTATTTTATTTCTATTCTATTCTATTTCCTCCATTTTTTCATATATTTCACAAAATCATCACTGCGGCACAGTCACGACTGTCTGCATGCCGAGCGCATGCCGAGATCGAGACGCGTAGGCATAGCTCTCGCTTCGTGCGTTTGTATGGAGTTAGAATACTGTATAGATAAAATTACCGTGCTATAAGCCTCCGACCAACATGGGATCACAACAAGGCACATAAGTATATTACAAAAAAACGTATTCAAACTATAAAATTCTTGCAGCTTAAACTTTTTATGACAACCTAAAATAGGTTTGGTTTGTCTACTATGATATATATAATAGTTTATTATGATTATATAATTTTGTTTTTTAACTTTATAGAATATGCCAAATGTGCACACAGTCCACCTGATAGTGAATGCTTTGGCCAATGGACATCTACATCTATTCTCAATAAATAATCAAAATGCCTTATCACCCATGAGGACTAAGAAGAAATGCATTGTTTTCGGTATAAACTGTCTCCGCTAGCGTACACTCACGCGTATTTGACACGCTTTTTTGCAAGAGCATTTTCCATCCTCGGTCGCAATCTATTCGTGCTATCACCATCATATAGCTGCGGCATGGCGCTTCCACGTATATTATGTATAACAATGTTACAGTGATTCATTACCATCAGCCCATAAGTGTTCTAAAATTCTAGCAATATCCCGCTTGCTCTAACCATTTTGTCTCCCTGTGCTTGGAACGATTTACTACAACAATTTCTGTTGATCGTCCTGACCAAGTCTTGGCAACGGTAACAATTTTAATTTTCAAAAAAATAGTAGCTACCAGCAGCCGCAGAAGATACCATAACCCTTAGTTCAGACACGGCGGATACCGCGCGGACGCAAACCGCGCGGGTCAACCGCGCGGATCTTATTATAATGGCATAGTACTAGAACGTTCATACTACACCGCGCGGACCATGCAACCGCGCGGTAGCCGCAACTCGACCGCAAGAAAATGAATTCGCGCGTTCGCCGCGCGGACGTAATTCTATGACAATCCCTGGGCGTGTTCAGTTGCTCCGTGGAATCCGCGCGTATCGCACGTATGACAATGGAGCGCTTTGACACCGAACTATTCATTGACGAAGTTGAAAAAAGACCAGCAATATGGGACATCCAGTGTGAAGATTATTCTAATAAAATTGCCAAAAATAAGGCTTGGCAGGACCTGGTAGAGATTTTTGGTATAAACGAGGATTCATTGGAAAAGAAAAAACTTTTTGGTTAGTAGGTACTTTATTTAAACATTTCTCCTAGTAGTTACTTTACATTGTTTGTGATTGTGTTTACATAATATAGATACCTACCAATGTAATATACATATTTATAAGTTTATATTTTAGTATCTTGCCATTCTACACGACCCTCATTCACAAAGTAATTAGCATATCTATCTCTAATGTTCAAAGATGAAGGTGTACCTCTTCCTGCATGTAATTTATTAAGACTACTCATTGGCGCAGTGTACAAAGTGTCTTTATACCGTACACCATCTCTTGTCCTAACAAAATTGTATAACACGCAACATGCCTTTATTATGTCTTCGGCAAAGTCTATGTTAACGTTTATAGGCCTATGAAAAATACGCCACTTGTTTGCTAAAATACCAAAGCTGCATTCAATATTACGTCGAGCCCTAGATAACCTATAGTTAAAAATCCTTTTTTCGTATGATAACCCTTTACCCGCATAGGGTCGCATTAAGTTTTCCGATAAACCAAACGCTTCATCGCCAACTATAACGTATGGTAATGGTAAAGGATCTGCGTTAGATATTGGTTTAGGTTTTGGTATGTGTAATGATTTTTCTATTAATCTTTTATAAAATATTGAATTTTTAAATATTGCAGAATCACTACTTTTTCCATATGATCCAATGTCAACAAAAGTAAAACAGTAATTAGCGTCACAAAGTGCCAAAAGTACTATAGAAAAATAGTTTTTATAATTATAATATAAAGATCCAGAATCATCAGGCATTATAACCCTTATATGTTTGCCATCTATGGCGCCTATGCAATTGGGGAAATTTGCATATCTTTCAAAATCTATAGCTATTCTCTCCCACACATCTTCACTCGGTTCGGGCATGACTTTTTTTGCGAGTATTTTCCACAAAGCTTTACATACTTCACGGACAATTCCTGTGGTTGTAGATTTGCCAAGACGAAAGTTGTAACGAAGTTCTCCAAAGGAACAACCAATAGCCAGATATCTGAAACAAAAAAAAATACCAGCACATATTATGAAAACCTTAACATTTTTCTTAACGATAAATTTCTTATTCAGGTGTAACATTGCAAAAAAAAAATGGAAGAACATACGTGATGCCTACAACAAGGAATTCAAAAAAGGCAAGTCAGCTCCTTCTGGTTCAGGTGCATGTAAAGGTTCAAAATACATGTATTTTGACCGGCTTTCCTTTCTTCAGAAGACGGTAGAAAATAAAAAAACAACTAGTAACATAGAAGAAGCGAAAAATGAGCATAATGAAGACAGTGACAAAGACCAAAATAATTTTGTGAATGCACGTGAAATACGCTCCCCTCCCCCCAAAAAAAGAAAAAAAAGTAAAAGTGCACCAGAAGATCGATTGGCTAACATATTAGAGGAGAGCATTCAGTCACGAGATAAATTACAAAGAGAATTACAAGAAAATATTTCTAACCAAGATGATGATAAGCTTTTTTGTTTATCTTTGTACAAAGAATTAAAAAAAGTTCCAGAAAACAAGCGTTTGGCTACTAAAATTGAATTACTTCAAGTAATAGAGAAGGGACAGAAATTACCATTGCCATTTCGCATTACAACAAACCAGCAAAACATGCATAATACAGCATATTTAAATAGCCAACCATATTCAAATCCACAAGGATATTTTACTGGATACTCTACAATTGTACCAGCGGGATCTCCATCGCCTTCATCATACACTACTGATGACTCACAGTCTTCTATTGTAGAAAATATATATTCTGATATTATGTGAAAATAAATACCCAATATATATTCTAATATAACATAAATATAAATATATATTCTTATATTACATAAATATATATTCTGATAATTATTAAATAAAAATAAATACCTTACCTTAAAGTGATCACGAGTTTTTCTTCTGGTGATACGCTTGACCTCATATGGGTATTAGAAGATGTAATTTGTTCACTGATTATTTCCAATAATTCGTCAAATGACTTTATTGACATTCTTAAATAGTTAAAAAATTCGGAATCATAATTCCTTAACTTTGCATATAAAGACACAAACTGACCATGAGTGAACCGATCTTGTAAAATTGGATGCACCCAATACTGCCGTTTCCTTTTTTTTTTGTGGAGTAGGAGTAAGTACACACATATTGCCTCTTCAACTTCCATCATTGAACTGAAAGGCTGTCACCCTACCTCGCAGTCCTCGCACCGCACAATAACCGCGCTTGTCTGAACACTTCACTATTCTCGCGGATCGGACCCGCGCGGTTTGCGTCCGCACGGTTTCCGCCGAGTCTGAACGTGCTATTAATCTATCAAGCATTAACGTTCATTATAACTAAGTAGATTTAATAGGAACGTTACTAATATAAATAATTATATAATAAACTAACTAGATCAACGTGCTGGATTGCAATGATCACGCACCAGTCTTCGAAATGCAACAGTATGAGGCGTCAGTTCGCGAAGGTGCCAGCCCTGGTACCACAGTACTCACTTTAAAGGCGACCGACCAAGACATTGGTAACAATGCACAGGTAAGTTTTTTATACTAATATTTCACATGTGCAGACACTTAACCCTTTCTCTGACCCATGAATCATGTATGAACATTTCAATTGTTTAACTTAGCTAAGCTTAGCGGTCAGCTACCGCAAAGTCTACATCACCCGAGGATGCCGCGAATAGAGGCGAAACACGTGTCGTATTATCGTCGATGGTGTGTCTTTCCTAGTGTAGTAGTGTTGGGATTAGTGGTGACGGGATTAGTGCACGCAATTGAGGGAGGGCGAGAGGTGCTCTTCAAACTAAGTAAGACACATCATTTTATCTTATTGAGCAGTTGTGGGCGAAGTAATTCTTACCAAAATTTAATATACTTAATGGATTTCCGCAAAGGAACGCCTGATTCTATTAATGATTGTGTCTCTTTCGCGGACCGTGAAACTGTTAATACACAAAATCGTATAACTTCTACGTATCAAAATCCATTTATTGAAACCCTATTTAAATAATAAAACGGAAGCAAATATCCGCCGGCGATCAAGTTTCCACCAAAACTCCATCACTGTTATAGTTATCATCTGTACTTATATAATATTATGTGATACTGTCAAATTCACATTTCCAATGAAATTACGACTTAGCATGAGATTGCAGAAAGCTAAAGATAGATAACGAGGATAATTTAAGCGCATTTAAGAATTTGCTCGTTTTTCAATTCAGATGGAAAGTATGTTTTTACGTATTTTATTACATAAATGCGAAAATAATTGTTTAAGTAGCTTCTGCAGCTCTTGTATACATGAGAAACTGCAAATAAAGGAGTCTAGAGCTTTGTCGTTCCTGAGGATTAAATTTAAATTCCATAATTTCTTCAAATTATTCCATTTGTATCACCTGTGTGTTTATTTGTTTATTTATTATATTATGAAAAGATATATTATGAATAGCTGAATATAAAAGGAACGGTCAAAAAATCTAAAGCCTAAAGGAACGCTATTAACATCAAATCGGCAATTCAAAATTCAAAATTAAACGTAAAATTAACTTCATATAATGTGTAGTATTAGCCTAAACATAAGAAGTAATTAGCTTGCTGAACTAAAAATTTAAATACTTGTACAACAGATCATATCAATAATCAAGCAAGTAAAAACAAGAGTTTTCTATTTTCAGGTGGAATATTCGATAGACTCCGTATCAGCGGACAGTCTCAATCCAGAAGATGTGAATGAATCAATTGACGGCAACAAGGAACAGACGGACATACAGGACGTATTTAGAGTTGACGGCAGAAGCGGGGCGCTTCTTACCAGAGCACCCCTTGATAGAGAGAAAGTGTCCCGTTATACTGTCATAGTAAAAGCTACAGACCAAGCCAGTCCTATGTCTGATAGATTGTCAAGCAGGTATTTTATTTTTACTGGTATACTATACTGGCTACTTTTATAGGTGGTAAAGTCACGCTGCATCTGTATTATAGTTGTAGCACGAATGGGTCGGCTCGACCGTGGAAGAGAAACATTCTTACAGAATATCAACGTAAATAAAACAGCAGCTTAATATTGCTGTGTTTCTTATGGCGAGTGTAGAGAACTGGAGACACTTTAAACTCGAAAAGATGTCTTTCTTCTTAGTCCTCGTGGGTTACAACGCATCTGAATTTTGATTTTTAATCGAAGATAGATCTGAATGTCTGTGGGCTACAGCATTAACTTACCATCAGATGGACTGTGCACTAGTTTATCTACCCTATTTTACAAAAAATTAAGTAAAAAGAACTGCAAAGAAATATTATTTTTATGAATTCTATGAGTTTCAATTACAAAATTAATTCACAACCCTTTGGCAATGGCGTAAGAGGCAGAGCAAGGAACATAATTCTCTAAATTGATACCACCATGGTACAGAAGAAATTCTCAGTATAGAGAAAACGCTTATTTATTAAAAAAATAGATATATCAATATAACAGAATGATAAAAATGTGTCTATTGAATACGTTTTATAATACATTAAAACATTCAATTCGATTTTAAATAGAATCGTCATACCACTTAGTTTGATACGTATCAAATGCTTCTAGAGTTATTTGTCACAGACTCAATATCCGTTATTATGCTATCTTTAGATAGTAAGCCTATATTTCGTGATGGAAAAAATACAAACATAAATGAAATAAAAATATTGAATCTGATAAGAAATTCAATTCTCTATTGTGTGAAATTTCTTTCAAAGAAAAGACCTTAAGTCTTGTCTATTGAAAACATTTTTTCATGAATAAAATTCTACAATGTATAAAGAAAATCTTGATATTTGTTCCAAAATAATTTTTATGGTAACCTTTATTACATAATTAGTACTATAAGCGAAAATAAAGTACTCACTGCAAATTAAATTTTATTAATTTTGGTAATCAATCTCACTGCAGTCATATCGATTTTCGATGTCAACGAAAATCGATTCTTTTTCTTTCTCTACATCAGCCCGCAAAACTCGACTGCTGAATTACAGTAGCTCCCGGTGTAAGAAAAATTGCCATAATCTTCATACTAGGCAGACGGCTGCAAGGTCGCAGGTCTGGATATCTTTTTTTATAGAATAAGGGTGACAAACGAGCACATAGTCCACCTGATGATAAGTGGATGCTGTGGCCCATAGACATCTACATTTATCCTCGATTAAGAATCAAAACGCAGATGCATTGTTACCCCTGAGGACTAAGATGGAATGCCTCATTTCCAGTAAAAAAGGGGTCTCCAGATCTCTACACTCACCATACTACCAGGAAACACAGGATTATTAAGCTGCTATTTTACGCTTGTATTTTGTGAGAACCTGGTCGACGCATTCGTGCTAAAACCATAATATAGCTGCAGCTTAGCTCTACCACGTATACAAAACGTATGCATCTGGTATCAATGGGATGGTTTAAATTAAAAATACAACCATTATACTGAAGCAATTTTCAAAACGGTAATCTTAAATCATTCTTCATTGAAACTGTTTTCTACTTACCCTCTCATTTTATTGCAGCGCCACAGTTCACGTGAACATAATAGACGACAACGACAACTACCCTCAGTTCAGCGAGAAAACTTACACCGTTACAATTGAAGAAGACATCAGTGTTGCTGACAACCCTATAATCGCCAAAATCAAGTATGAACTTATTGACGTTTTATCAATGCAAATAGCAATAAAAGATAATTAAGATGTAATAATGTAGTGTATAAAAATATGTTAAGCTTCTAGGAACGTGCCCTTTAACAACTGAACCCTTTAAAATACTGCGGTAATTCGTACGACTTTAAACAGGGAATAGATTAAAAGATGCCAATCATAACTCTTGCATTCTTCGGAAAATTATTCATACTCCAGAAATAATACTTTTTTGAAATAATATTATATATCTATGAGAACTTTGACTTCTCATAAACAGACAGACATCTCTTACATTCATGGAACCTTCATCATTATCATCGCAATCGTCCTTGCAGCTTAACACAAATCCAAGGGCTATTCCCGAAAATCGCCAGCAATCTCGTTATGACCATTGATATAACTCGACACGTTAATAGTCTTCTTTCTGGTGGACCGCCCTACACTGCACTTCAGTTTGAGGTTGCTACTCGAAAATCTTACTTGTTTTTTAACTTTCTTCTGCTACATGACCGACCCACTGGCACTTCTGGTTACTGATTCATTGGGTTACGTCAGTTACTTTTGTTTAATGCGGATACTTCTTAACGGATCCTATCGTTAGCAACTTGCATTCGCTGCACTCCTTTAAATTTTTTTATACGTTCAGCAATAAAAGGTCACGTCCCTGATGGTAGTAGGTCACCAGTGGCAACATGTACTGATTATAGTTTCGATTTTAAACTTTAAGGAATATTCAACAACGGAATGGGACAATAGAAATACGCTATTTTCTATTGTCATGTTTTCGGGAACGCTGACCGATTGAGTTGAATTATTTTTTTTTTTTTTTTTTTTTTTTTTTTTTGAATGGGTGGTTACTTCTTAGTCGTTGGATTTACCTATAAGATTACTTAGGCCTAGGTGAAGTTACTCGCTAATAATTTTAAAATTAATGTCCCCAATAACACAGGTGTAGATACGGCATGATGTTTAATTTGATTTTCTTTTGTTGCCCATGTTCATCTTAATAGTCGTCGTCGTAACTTATCTGTCAAGTAAAATTGATAGGTTCTATATACTGAACCGTAGAGTCTCGTTAAAGTCACACAAATTTGTAAAAAATGAACCAAAAGCAAGTCTTGTTCGACTATATTTCGGTGATTTCACGAATGTCAGTATTAGTAACAATCAAAAGCTATCCAGTATCATAGAAACAGTAAGGCTCTGGATAAAAATAACGTAACAACTAACTACAACTAGTTTAAGTATCTGTTATCCGCTCGATACGATACTTTAAGTTCTTCGTAGAATCAAGATAATATTAAATTTTAAATTGTAAGAAGAATAACAAGAGAGGAAAGATGAAAATTTATCTCACTATTAAAATAGTTTAAAGAATAACTTTTAATCGTCGATCACAGTATGCGAAAACGTTTTCTTATGTAGTTTTACAACAGACTTCCATTAAAGCTTCTTTAAAATATTCTCCGCAGTGAGATAAAATTCAAATAGATTGCATTTATTCGTTGGCCGTCTTGGCAACTTGTTTTATCTATACGTTAGAACTCCCGCAGCGTCCAGCCGTCTAAATTTATGCGTCCATAGTAAATTGTTGTTTGCAAAAGGGTAATATAGATACAGCCCTAAGCATACAACATTGTGTTCTATGCTTTATACAAATTTCTATTTACAATGGATTACAGGTAAAGCAAATTTCTTAAAACATTTATTTAAACTCATTAATCTTGAACTTAAAGCTTATTAAAAAAATATTCCCTTGTATGAATGGTTATTATTAACCTTAATAAAAGTAAAATTAAAAATGATGTTTTAGTTTTGCGAAGCTTTATGAAGTCGTAGGTGATAGTAAGTCGAACCAACATTAGAATAGCTCTCCAGCACCTAAAACGTCAAGGCGCCTGGCGAAGATGGAACAACAGCGGAGCTTCTGGAAAAAGATGAAAAAGCGGTACTTGAAATCCTTCAGAAACTCTTTATTTCCCTCGTTCATTGTGGAACTGCCTCAGAGGCATGGAGCAGACGTGCGGTGGTCTTCAAGTAGGGCGAGAATGCTCTATTGGAAAAATGCCGACAGATTTTCCACCTAAGCTACTTCCTGCGTGCTGTTTTCGAGGAACATAACAAATCGTCTCGCTCCCAGAATTGTACAACCTGTTACTTTTTATTAGGTGTGTGGACTATGAGAAAACTAACCAATCAATTATAGAGAGATATAAAACAGGGTGACTTTATATGCCGAAACTCTTCACCGTTTCTCACAGGCAAAGATGCAGGTAGTCGATGGATGCAGGTGGCTCAGGACCGTGATATGTGATTTGTGCATTGCTTGAAAGAAGCCTATGTTCAGCAGTGGACTTGTGATGGGCTTTAATTTGATGATGATGATAAAGATGATGATTATTATTAATATTAGTTGAAGATAAAAATAATTTTGGAACCTAATTCAAGATTCCATTCAATTTACTAGACAAATTATTAATGCACTGGCGACCCGCCCCGGCTGCGCACGGGTGATTTCGGGATCTTGACAACAGCGCCACCTCCGGGTCAACATGTGAAAATAAACCATCCGAATATAAACCAACCAAAATCGATTGGATAGTTTCAAACTCTATTATGGACTTAGGTAGAAATATTTTTGTGTTTTATATATTAAAGCATACAATACATACGTGTGTAGACTGCCTCGTTGGTCTAGTGGTTGTAGTAGTGCGACCTTCTGATCATGAAGTTCTGGGTTCGAATCCCGGGTCGGGCCAAAAAATCAATTGTTAAGTTTTTCCGTCAAGAAATTCTCAGAAGCTGCCCGGAGTCTGGATGTTGGCGGTGACTCACCCCCGTGCCTCGGAAAGCACGTAAAGCCGTGGGTCCTGCGCCTGATCTCTCTCCGGTCGTGTCGGTTTACTCTCCCACGTCACACTTGGGTACTATAATCCTGTCGTGGGGCGTTGCCTATCTCCATTGAGACTGGACGCCGTGACCGAAATTCGGTCTCGAGGACATTATTACATTATCATCATCATCATCATCATCATCATCATCATCATCATTACAGCCCATTGCTGAACATAGGCCTCCCCCAAGGTATGCCACAAAATTTTAATAAAAATATTATTACATACGTGTGATTTAAATACAAATTTAAAAAACTTGTTGATACTTTTACAAAAAATATTTTAAGTCTAACTTGCTTGCAAGAGTGTTTTTTCTGTTTTAAACTTTAAACTCGACAACTTAGTAGAAACTAGAAAAGTTCCCGTTGTGTCCTTACATTGTTTCAGTATAAACAGTTGCCCGGCTAAAAGCTTCCTAAAAATAACAACTTGTATCTTTCGTGTAAATCGATACTAACTTATTCAGAGATTCAAGTTATTTGTGTGCAAGCAAAATTGCAAATGGTTCTGCGTCGCTAAAATAACTTTTTAACCGACCTCAAAAAAAGGAGGAGATACTCAACTCAACTGTATTTTTTATGTGTTGCATCTGAACTTTTGTCTTGGTGAACTGATTTTGAAGTTTCTTTTTTCATTTGAAAGCTAGTGCCTTGCAGGTCCTTTAAATTTTAGGTCCATATAAATTTGATTAAGATCTTGTTTTCAAATTATAAATGTGTATTTAATTGACTCCGACTACATTGGTGGTGTTCTCATTTTATTTATATTTATTTGTATTGTTAATCATAATAATATTTTTGAGACCGATTTTTGGTCACGGCGCGGCGGCCAGTCCAACGGATACTGCCATCTGCGCAGGACAGGATTATAGTGCACGAGTGTACGCGCAGGCACAGATGGACTCTCTATTCGCTCGTTCACATAGTCCGATGGGACAGTAATTAAAAAAACGACCAGAGGGAGATCAGCTGCAGGACCAACGGTTTTACGGGCTTTCCGAGGTACGGGGCTATAACACCACAAACTTTTCATACGTGGTAGAGCCACGCTGCAGCTATATTATGGTTGTATCACGAATGGGTCGGCTCGACTGTGGAAGGACCACGCTCTCACAGTATACCAGCGTAAAATAGCAGCTTAATACTGCTGTGTTTCGTATGGTGAGTGTAGGGATCCGGAGACCCTTTTTTACTGGAAACGAGGCATTCCATCTTAGTCCTCAGGGGTGACAACGCATCTGCGTTTAATTCTTAATCGAGAATATTACATGTCTATGGGCCACAGTATCCACTTGCCATCAGCTGGACTGTGTGCTCGTTTGTCACCCTTATTCTATTTAAAAAAAACTTCCTAACGACGGGTTGCTGAATATATCTTGACATAAAAACCCAATAAATAACTGATTTCAGTACGACCCACTTCATGATCACCAATCAACCAAACCTTTACCACTAGACCAACAAGGCAGTCAATTACGGTAATAAGACGCTGTTAAGGGGAAATATAACCTCAAATGGCTTAGCTAGATCCTCCGTTATGCCGAAAGTATTGCAGCATTAATTTTGAAA
Source organism: Parnassius apollo (assembly GCA_907164705.1). Taxonomy (NCBI): domain Eukaryota; kingdom Metazoa; phylum Arthropoda; class Insecta; order Lepidoptera; family Papilionidae; genus Parnassius; species Parnassius apollo. The sequence continues at coordinate 2,545,101 of CAJQZP010000160.1, read as the reverse complement.
TAAATTATGGTAAAGTTGAGGATTAATGTTAAGGACTATGTTAGACGAAAACACGATTCCGTGAAATTTTCTCGATAGAAAAAAAATCCAAAGTTACCTCCAAACTGAACAATAAACCGCTGTTATTCATAAAATACTTTAAATAAGATCATGAAACTTTGCATACTAACTGAACAAACTATAAAGCAGTGCTTATGTTATTTACTTTTTTTAAAATACCATTATTTTCACTGTAAAAAGAAATTACCTAAACTATCGGCGTCTTGAAGCTTGATTCCAGTCGCCCCGTTAAGCGGGCTACATACGACACGATATCGGTGGCGATCTAGGGTGGAAAGAAATCGGGGCTTTTATCGGGGTAGACCTTACACACGGGCCTGCCTAGCAGTACGCGTTCGGACTTGGAGCGGAATGCATATGCGGTAGAGTTCTTCAAAATACCTCCGACTCTCTTAAAACACCACCGTGTTGGTTTGGCATTAGCCATCTCGGTTAATTTATTCAAAAAATAGAAAAAGAGAAGTTGCTGGGTGAAAAAATGGCTCCAAAAGAGATAAAAATTAAGCCACATAAACGTACTAAATGGCCTGTAATCCAAGGACGTGATTAATTTTCTCCGGATGGATGAAGACAGTTTTTATAACCTTCTAGAATTTTTTTTTTTTTTTTGCGCCCGAAGCAATTAAAGGGCTACCCTGTACGTAGGGAGGCGGAAAATGCATTACGCATACCACGATAGCCGGTCTATCGTGGTTATGGGGGACTCACTGTCCTACCGGGGACCCTAAGTGATACCCCCTAAAAACCGCCTTTAGGGACAGGCAACCGGCTGATTAAGCTCTATTGTGCCTTATCATGAGCGACCCTCTTTTGGGAAAAGAGGGCGCAGGCGGCTAAGTGCCGCTGAGGGAGTGCCTACGAAGGCAAATTAATGTCAGATATTACAATAATTTTATTTAATTAGAGTTGGCCTGAGCCGCCAGGAGACAGTTCAGGTCGTTTGAAAGTTTATTAGGCGGGTCCGAGAGAGAGTTTCTCGGCCTGCGGACACGATAGCGAGAGGGGGGTGGGGCTGCATAAGAAGCTGCCTCACGAATTAAATGGTTTGGGTGCGACTCTGAGGCTTTGAAGAAGTTCTCAGAGAGTTTTTTAAGAAATTGTTGAATTGTTGGGAGCTCCAAGTCCCGATGAAGGTCGGCATTACGAACGTACCACGGTGCGTTCGCAGCTCGACTACAGAATAGGTTCTGAACTATTTGGAGTTCATTTAAAATGTTAGGGTTTGCGTGGGCGAAGACGGGGCCCGCGTAGGACATGACTGGTCGTATACATACCTTGTAGAGTGTACGCTTGTTTCGAAGGGACATTTTACTGTGTCGGCCCAACATACTGTTGAGCCTACTCAGATAAAATCGTGCGTGACGGGTTACTCTTTTGACGTGGGGCTTGAAAGTAAGCCCTGTGTCTAGAGTGACACCTAAATATTTGGCGGACGTATGCCAGGGGACAGGGGTCCCTAGCATACGTATTGGAGGAGTGTTTTTGAGACCTTCTAGAAATGATTTCGCCACTTATATAACAACGTCAATTTCTCCTACCTATGCTATTTAGTTATTTCTTCTCTTTGTTCATTTCTGCTTTGGTCAAAATCTGGTTATGTATTACACACAACAAACAAGGAAATAAAATACTTTTGTATAATAACATGTATACTTTTTTTTAAATGTAATCTTTATTTATAGAGTAAAACTATCAGAAAATAAAATAGCTTATAGGTATCTTTTTTTAAACATAAAGAAACCTTTAATTTCGGACATACTCCCTTTTATATAACTTGTTTGTTGATGTGGAGATGGTGAAGGAGTAGAAGTTAGTTGTTGATAAGAGGATGAAGGCACGTAAGATATCGAAGTGTGGTCTTGTGGAGTTGTAAGAGATATGAGTGCGGTCTTGTGTTGATAGCGTTGGAATAGGAGTTAGTTGTTGAGGAGAGGCTTTATCTTCTCCTTACTTACATCATACACTCTACTTTACGAACGGCAATAAAAAAATTAGTTTAGTAGGCATTCTTGACCATGTCACTTCGCAGGGTCACAGGCTAGGGTGGATATGATTTGAATTTCGATAAAATTTCAATTAATTTATTTATTTTATTCACTTTTTTTTTGTTTTTTGTAAAATATCAGTGCCATAGGCTTCTACTCCGTTTTTATGATTAAAATGTAAAAATTTTGTTATATAAAAAAGGTCATTCAGTATCACTGTTTTGTTAACTTCCTTCCGCGAGGGTTGCCGGCAGCGACTGCCAAAAGAAATCGGGCCGATGCGCCTACACACACGCAGTAATGAGGGGGCGGTGCCCCGATCTAGGAAGCATTTTTGCTCCTGCCAGCCGATTAAGGAGGCGAAATCGGCCACGACTTAGGTTGGCCCTACATACGACACGATTTAGAGGCAATCTAGGAGGCATCCCCACTACTTCACCCTAGATCGCCACCGATATCGTGTCGTATGTAGCCCGCTTTAGCATCGCTTAGGCTTTTGAAGGGAGAAGTTGTGTCGCTTACGATCAGAATATACATTACGCAACAGGACGACGTAAAATTAAAATGGGAAATAACCGTAATAAAAATAAGAAGTCACTGGGTTGGCGTCAAGAAACAGGTATAAATATGATAAACCTAATGAAATAAGTATCTAACGACCTTTCTACTTACAGTATTAGTGATTACAAACATGTCGGTACATAGCATACGACGCGCGGGCAAGTGGGGGCGAAATTAGAATTTGAGCTGACTTACTATATCCCCTTAATGAAGAAATAATAGAGATGTGTAGATCTGACAAATAGTTTTTGAGCTATTCTTAATAATGCGTATTTAGTTGACTTCGAGTATATTGACGATGCTCTAATTTTATTTATATTGAAGTCGGTTGTACAAAATTTTTAACTTTACCGCTTGTTAATATACAAGTATAATATTTTATAATTACTAATCAATGACTTTGGTAATTCCCGTTACCGTTGCAGCCCATTAATCTAATAAAAAAAATAAAAAGTCCAATGCTCAATATAGACCTCCCCATATTTTCCATAGTTTGCACGCTTGTGTCTACTATTCATTCAGATTTCATCAGTCGCTAGACGTGACGCTCGAGTTAAATATGCAATTTTCACAACTTGAATTGATACTGTTTTCCCAATTACATTTTGGTATTTACTATCCAAATACTTAGGATGAATCACGTAAACTACAAGAAATTTGCGCACACATTTTAGCAATTTTTCATCGTTCATTTTGATATTGGGCTGCTCACATCTTAAAGATTTGTCGTCACTGCCCTGCGGGCGCCTGGCGTACACGTTCATGTTAAAACGTGTTGGGGCCGGGCTGAGCCGGAACCGGGAAATAATACCCACCGACATCTTGACGCCGTGCCCCGTTCGGGTCCGGGCGGCGCACGGCCGGGCCACGGTCAAGCATGAATCACTTCATACAAAAAGTATGCTTAGATGTTTGGCCGTGTCCCAGCCGGGTCTCGACCGAGGCCTGGGCCGATCGCGACACGGTGTAACGTGAATCATCCTTTAAAAGGCGATTTTATAATTAAAAATAAATGTTTATTCATTACCAATAAAGTTCTATGTCTTTTCCTAAATTTATTTTATATACCTAACTTATATGAATAAACACGTCATCTACCTACAGCGATTGAGCGAGATATATTTAATGTCTCCCTGCAGGTTCGACTGTCCCCCGATAATTTATTTTAGATCTACATAATTGGGTAAGTGTAAGTGTTCACACACTTACCCAACTATTTACATGAACTTTCGCATTCACCGGACACTTCACTTTAAACGGGCTCAGTATATGTATACATAGGTAAATATGCACAGGTGACACACGTAAGTAGAGAAAATTACAATATTTGTTCCCAATAGCTTCAAATATAAACAGTTCATACGAACACTTGTTTACAAGTAAAAGCAAGTAAACCTTTAATTAACGGTTTTTATTATTCTGAATTCGTGGTCACAGTAGCTGACGCCTTGCCTCATAAAATTTTACAACCACTTTGAGATCCTATATATATTTGAGACGGCAACTTTGCCATCTTTCTCTTTACGACACAGGTTTAAAATATACGACCTCAAAACGTAGAACTGCTGAGCAAAATTTTTGTTTCGCTCTTTTATAAAGGTGAAATACCTGGCAGTAGATCCTCTTCCCAAGCATTAAGCTTTCAAAAGTTAGGACTAAGTGCTAAAAAGTTAAATCCCATAAGTTTAGAGTAAAAATGTTACAAGACGGTAATGTTTCTTTATTTAATATGGTATTTGAGACGGAATATTTTTTGTTTGCTCTTGTTTTCGTTAATAACTCCCTACAAAACATTTACCGGTTCAGCCGTTTGAAGATCACCAGATCTTTTATTTCGGGGGTTTTTAATTTTTTATTTAAGTTATTTTATTAAATATTACCAGTTAAACATGTTTTTCTTCTTTTCCCACCTTATCACTTTTCCCAATGCAAATAATATTTACCTAATATAATCGCCACTCTTGTCACTCATTAAACATAGTACATATGCAATAATAAAATGAATACGTAATATTTATTGCCTACTCTTGGTTCATCATCATCATCATTACCTACTCTACTACATCAAAGTCCATTGCTCCCCCTATGACCTCATGGGAGACATTTGCTGTCACGATTGGCAGGCATGTTGGTAACCACAGTTTTGTCATTATTTTTTTGAGTTATTATCAGAAACATGTTGATTAGACGTTTATTTCCCCTCTATCACCTCTTACGAAAACGGATCGATACGGATCGATGTGGATTAGTGGATACTTACGTCGCCACAGCAACGATGCTCGGTGCTCGATGCTCTTGGTGAAAAATATGTAATTGGCTATTCAAGTGTAATGTCGCGTTAAAATTACACAAAGATTCACATGTGGTTTCTTTTACTGTGAGTACTTGTGATCAAAAAATTTAACTTTATTCCGGGCTCTATGGCAGGGATAATAAGCATTTGGTTGCGGAACTGCGGGCCGCGGGTTAGAACCTCGCATGAAACAAGTGATGGTATTATTTGTAGGTCAACTAAAAATATTTCCAAGTCTGGATAATATTATCCATATGCAATTTATGTATTAAAACGCCTCCAAAATACATAAGAACATTCTAATGTGGTTTGGGTTTTTTTAATTGATTTTTATTTAACAAAAAATGTAATCGGACCCAAGTGCTCATCTGTAATTGGAAACAAAAGGACGTCAACAATGTTACCGCGATGTCGATCCTTACAATGTTTAGGAAGTCGTTTGTAAGGATTCTTTATACCATAAGGTAAAAAGCCACAACGTATAATATGGTTGCGGTAATGCTTAAAAACGATCAATGTCTAATACTTACCTATTTACTAATAGTGTGTTGAACGTACTAGGGCGGGCTAAGCGAATCTATCAATAACCATCACCAAAATTAATTCCGTGAGTATCGTAAGGTATATTGCGGTTTAACCATCTCATTTTAACTTGAAATATCATAATCGGCTACGAAAAACATGTCAAAAGACACGGAAACACCAGAACAACAGAAGTGAAAACTCAAAACAATGGATTAACTGTGATCACAAGATATTATCGTTCCAAAAAGTCAAACACACATATGATACAGTCGTATATATAAAATATATTAGTGTACATATGCGTATACACAGTGTACATACACAGGCCGCTATACTTTATTTACTTATGTGACTGTACTACGCGTCGCTAGTCTGGTAAGCGCAATACGTCACGAGCATGTCGAGGCCATCGGTGACGCGAACCCATAAGTTTTTCCCCTACCAAAAATCGCTCAAAGCGTCTAAAAAAGTTTTCACTTCAAAAACAACAGTCTGCTACTGCAATTGACTATCAAACCACCACATACCAGCTGATAAAGGAAAAGAAAAATATCTTTTTTCTTAATATTTTTAATATGAGGTTTTTTTTTAAAACGTTACACTAGGATGTTCTCCAGTAACGTAGAGGCAGTTGTACATACATAAATGAGATGGCTAAAATGTGCCCCAAGCTGTACAAAAATAAGACTATTGCTATTAATTTAAATTAAATAAAAAAAGAATTTTGAATAACTATTAACATTTCATAGCAGCTGTTGAAAAATAATCAAGTTTAAAAGTATTTAATGTGATTTCTTCTCTTTGAAGTCACACTATAGCACCTTTAATGTGGCCATATAATACTTAAAAAGATCAGAGTAGAGAAAAAACAATAGCTTAACTCATAAACATACTTTATTTATGATATGTTATGTATAAAAACAAGCCTTCAATTAATGGTTTAATACATCAAAGTAATCAAAATACATTAAGGGATAGGATTTTATTTATTTGTTTAATACAGCAACAGCTTAAACATGTAGCGTTACATTATAGGATAGGGTTATCTTACTTTAGTACTTGCAACACTGAATCCGTCCGTCAAGCATCAAAACAGTCAAAGTTAAACTTACGCGCCGTTTTTCTGTATATGATATATGTACGCTTTTCCTTCGTATTTGTGTTTTATCGTATTTTACTTTTATTTAATAAGTGCCATAGCCCCACGCGAGTGCTCCACTAATTATAAACGGTGTCATACGTAGGTTTAATTATTTTCTGTCTAATATACTTCGACCAATAATAGTTATGTTACAAAAGCTAGTTACAAATAATAATTTCAAATAGTCCTTGTTTTTTTTAGCTAAACCAGTTAGGATACATCCTAATCATCATGCAATGCATTAACCTACATAACACTCATGTATTGGAACTTTATTAATATCTACATTGTGTAATAATGATAAAAACCGACTGCCAAAGTCAACTTCTTTAAATCTTCATAACTTTTATCCACTACTGCGTAGCTACATACACTTTTCTAATTCTTTATATAGAAGATCTGTACTTTCAAATGACATAGATTTCATCTCTGTACAGTCTGGGGCACAGGTTCATACAATTTTTGGCCATCACCTTTCACAAGAGTAAACGTCCAGACCCGAAACAATAATTTATAGGTCATACAAATACTTGTTCCGTGGGGGATTCGAACCTGCAGCCGTCTGACACTGCGCCACGGTGACTATTGAATGAATGAATGAATCCTTACAGAGTCGGTGTTTTGTTGTGAATTCCAATGTAGTTTTTCTTACACAAAGTATACAAGAAGCATGACGGTGTATTAAAAAGTTAAATGTCAAAGTTACAGACTATATACGTACCACAGGTGGACACAGTTCTGCATTCACTTTGGAGAGCGTAATGGATTAAATAAAACTAGTTTTTACGGATTTAATCGCGTAAATTAAGAATTTTATTCTCGAGGTAGCCATGGTTAACCATGACATTGGAACGTCGAACACCTCAATCCCCCCGGAACCATGGGTGCTGTAAAGTGCTCGAAACGTCGGGAATATAAAATAAGTTAATACACGCGATAAAATTGTAAGTAAATCGAAGTCTTGCAGTGGCATGCTTGGGTTTTGGTTTAGACTTCAAAATACTGTAAGCTCGTTTTGCATAGATTGGTCCGAACAATTAATATTAAAAAACTGAAAGTAGCCGGGCTAACTATGACATTGGGACGTCAAACATCTCAGTCCCCCGTGACCATGGGTGTTGTAAAGTACCCGAAACGTCGGGAATTAAAAATAAGTAAAAGTAGTTAATTAAACGCGATAAAATTCGTAAATTTAGTTTTATTCAATGCGTAGTGTTCGCGTAAATTTAAGAAATCATTATGTTTATTCTTGTCATAATTTGCAGGGCGACCGACGCAGACGTGGGGCCGAACGCAGCAATCCGCTACGCGATCATCGGCGGTAACACACAGATGCAGTTCTCGATCGACAGTCTGAGCGGTGACGTGGCATTAGTTAAGGCGCTAGACTACGAACAAGTTCGCAGCTACCGTCTCGTCATCAGAGCTCAAGGTTTTAATAACTTACTTCTGCTATTGTTTAACTGTTTTTACATCATATTTCAAAAGCACGAGATTTTTTCTTCTTATATATTGCTTCAATTGAGCGACTGTATTAAATAAGCGACAATTGCCATATGTGTTTTTGCAAGATAGCAGTGTGTGGACCGCGAATTAAAAAGGTCGTGGATTCGAATCCACAATTTGACTACTGTCGTGAACTAACACATGCGTTTTAAGCTTACCAGGAATGGTTAAGTTAATATTAGTAATGACAATAGCACTGCTAGTATTTAAACCAAAGAAAAAATATGTACCGACCACGTGGTTAAGAGTACTCATCTGGGTTTAAATCCCAGTTCAAACCAAAATTTATAAAAGCTCAAACTTTCAGTCTTGCTTGCCACATTCTTTTGTTAACCTCACGTCGTCTAAAATGCATCTAAACGTATTAGCAAAATATTTTCTATGCAGTTGCCAAATTTATTCGGATGTTAAAACCATGATCGAAATCAGTGAAAAGTCCTCATCATCAATTGTATTTCCAGTAGATAATCCCTATCGGATTCGAACTCAGGACATTTAAGATTCGCAGTCAAGAGCCCCTTAAACATACGCTAATGTCGCTTAACTTCTTTTCTTCATTTTCATTTTATCAAGTCCAGCTTATATATACTTGCTTTGATTCTCTATGATATCTTTAAAAATGTAATTTTATGACGTTTGTGATTAATTATCGCAGATGGGGGCAGTCCGTCTCGTTCTAATACCACGCAGCTGTTGGTAAACGTAAAGGACGTAAACGACAATGCGCCAAGATTCTACACTTCGTTATTTCAAGAATCCGTCAGCGAGAGTGTGCCCGTTGGCTATAGCATCGTCAGGGTGAGTAATGATGCCATATACACACTTTTACCAAAATTTTAATAAATACAAACATGTAAATATTTGTAATGAAAATTAAAACCTTTATCATATGTTAATTTTTGAGGTTTTATTGTTATTTTTAACTGCCAAATAGTTCCATAAAATATGAACATGCAAATAGAATAATTTAAATATGTATTTTTTACAATTTTTTTAACCATATTTTTGATGATATTATAGTAAGGAAATAACTCAAAATATGTTTAAGTTGTTTGAGTAATAATAAGTAAATTAAACCTTCATTAATGAGTTTCACTATTAGGTACAAGCCTATGATGCTGATGAAGGCGTCAACGCTGAACTTACCTACACTTTATCGGACAAAGAGTACAACGGAAATAACGACCTACCAATCACGATAGACCCTCGCTCTGGATGGGTGTACACGTCAGGACAACTCGATAGAGAAGTGCAAGCAAAATACCAACTACAGGTAAATAATAAATATGCTTGGAGAGGAAATTACAAAAAAACTAATTGGTGGCTCAATGCTGCGCTTTATTACTGGCCTGCGCTTAGTATTCGATGAGCTGCAATGATTATATTATATAACGATGATTTTGAACCAAAATATTGCTATAATTGATAGAATCAGGCGTTACTTTGCGGAAATCCATTATAATAAAAAATAAAAATATAAATTTCTTTGCAACTTTCCGCTAAACATATAAAATGATGTGTCTTACCTGGATTGAAGCGCACCTCCCGCCCTCCCTCAATTGCATACACTAACTCCGTCACCACTAGACCAAGCACCACTACTCTCAACACCACTATTCCAGGCAACACACACCATCGACGATAATACGACACGTGTTTCGCCTCTACACGAGGCATCCTCAGGTAATATAAACTCTACGGCGGCTGACCGCTAAGTGAGCGGCGAGTCGAAACAGTTGCTATTTACACACGCTGACACAATCGCTCCCTACCAAAGTAGCGAGTGACCGCGTAGTGCGATAACAAACCTGCCAACAGTTATTATTATTGTTATGATTATTTTTAAATACTATTATTATTATTGTTTTGAGTGACCGCGCCGTGCGATAACAAATCTGCTACTAATTATTATTATTGTTATGATTAATATTTAATATTAATAGTATTTAAAATATTAATCATAACAATCATAATAATTAGTAGCAGATTTGTTATCGCACGGCGCGGTCACTCGCTACTTTGGTAGGGAACGATTGTGTCAGCGTGTATAAATAGCAACTGTTTCGACTCGCCGCTCACTTAGCGGTCAGCCGACGTAGAGTCTATATTACCTGAGGATGCCTCGTGTAGAGGCGAAACACGTGTCGTATTATCGTCGATGGTGTGTCTTGCCTGGAATAGTGGTGTTGAGAGTAGTGGTGCTTGGTCTAGTGGTGACGGAGTTAGTGTATGCAATTGAGGGAGGGCGGGAGGTGCGCTTCAATCCAGGTAAGACACATCATTTTATATGTTTAGCGGAAAGTTGCAAAGAAATTTATATTTTTATTTTTTATCAAAATATTGCTGGTTTTCCAACGACTTGGCCATATGACCCTAAGAAACCCAATTGTATCCAGGTAACGGCGACAGACAGTGGTGTGCCTCCTCGCTCGGCAACGGCCTCCGTGGCAGTGGTGGTGCAAGATGTGAACGACAATGATCCGGTGTTCTCGCCGCCGCAGTACGAAGTGGAGTTAGCTGAGGATGAACCGCCTGGCACGCCAGTCGTCACCGTAACCGCTACCGACGCTGATGAGGATAACAGGTGATGAGATCCTTTTTCGATTTGCGATCGCAATTACAAGTTCCTATTAGAGATATTTTTACGTTCATCTTGCATAATACACCTCAGAGTGACTGATGATAGACCGAAAGAACCAGATTCTTATAGAAAACCAACGTGAAATAGCAATATAATACGCTAAAACGCTATTTTTTGTACATCTATTTTACTTGAATATAAATATATGATATAAATATATAATAAAAATAATGCATTCGTATTTACCAGAGCGTCTACACCTTGATTCTTACACGTGATGGTATAGGTATCTCAGAGCCACAGCATCCACATACCATCAGACAGTCTGTGTGGTCGTTTATTATCCTTACTTCTATATAAATTTATTACAGTTTAATAGGTGTTTGCGCAAACACAGGAGCACGAACTAGCTCGACAGCTCGATACTCATTTTTTTCCATTTTACAAAAAATACTCATTGACTCACTCAAACGACTACGCGTCCAAAATGGCTGTCAAAAGATGCACAAATACATTTACAACTCTTTTTGGAGGATCGCTGCCATCTTCACGTAGAGGCCGGAAACCTCCCTGGTACAGTTCACTTATTTATGTTGGATTTACAACAAAAGAGAATTTGTCGCCTGAGTTGCTTTTCTGGCATGTCGTAAAAGATGTTGGGTTTGTGTTTGTGCAGGCAATGACCCTATACCTGTTACTCCTCCACAATTTTCTATTGTAACTCATATTTCTGGCTAAAAGTTGGCTTAGTAGCTCGCTGTTTTTTGGACTCTGCCTACACTTTCGGGGATTGCAGGCGTGACGATATGTCTGTAATGAACGATACTTCAATTATTTATTGTGATAAAATGCTTGATCTCTCAAAGTGAACAGGTCAATTTTATTTTATAATTTTTTTTATCTTATTTTTGCCGTTTTAAATAACGTATTATTAAAATTATTATTATGAAAGTAGTAATTTTTATCGTTATAGGTTGCATTACGAAATCACGGGTGGCAACACACGCGGCCGCTTTTCCATCACGTCGCAGAATGGCCGCGGGCTGATCACAGTGGCCCAGCCGTTAGACTTCAAGCAAGAGCGCCGCTACGTTCTTACCGTGACTGCTACTGATCCTGGTGGAAGATCTGACGCAGCCATGGTCCATATCAACATAACCGATGCCAATAATTACGCGCCGGTGTTTGAAAATGCACCTTATACTGCATCGGTGAGCGTTTATTTGATTAGCTTTTTTAAATAAACATTAATATTAGATTTTATATAATATAGATAAACCTTGAAGCTTATAAATTCGAAAATCGAATTCAAAAACTCTCACCAATGTTCTGGGTGTCGAAAGAAACTACTTAGGAAAGCAGCAAACTTCGCCACCAAATAAATTCTTCCTTCAATAAGAAAAGGCTTATCTTCGTCTACTAATAGATTATATGGGTTAATGGTTCTAAATCGCTTAGCGTTTGGGCTGGCAACTGCAGTTTCTCATTATTGTGAGTTGTTATCAGGAACATGCTGCTGACCATCTATCCCCTGTTTCGTTTTTTTCTGTTACCTCTTACGCCACCTACGGGATGATATGGGGTCATTGATTTTCCTACGCTCTACTGTTACGAAGTAATCACCCTATGAAGTTATGAAGGAGGGTATGATGTGCTGAAGACTTTTGATAGGCTGCAATTAATTATTTAAAAAATGTTTTCTTTTATAGATTAAGGGTGACAAATGTGCACACAGTCCACTTGATGGTGAGTGGATGCTGTGGCCCAAACACATCTACATTTATCCTCGATTGAGAATCAAAACTCAGATGCATTGTGACATTGAGGACTTAGGTGAAATGCCTCGTTTCCAGTAAAAAGGGTCTTCGGTTTTCTACACTCACCATACGAAATACAGCAGTATTAAGCTGCTATTTTACGTTGGTATTCTTTGAGAGCCTGGTCCTTCCCCGATCGAGCCGACCCATACATGCTACAACCATTATATTGGTAATTCTAACGTTCATAAATCAATGAAAATGGCTTTTCCTCAGGTATTTGAAGACGCGCCAGTAGGGACAACGGTACTCGTAGTTTCGGCTACCGACAGCGACGTGGGCGTCAATGCACAAATCACCTACAGTCTCAGTTCCGAAATCTCTAACGAAGCCGTCGCTCACCACGACCATGAGTTTCTTATCAACCCGCATACTGGTGCCATCACTACAAACAAGCTGCTGGACAGAGAAACTATGAGTGGTAAGCAAAAAAGTAATGTACTATACAAGTTCTCGTGTCGTTAACGAAACACCTTGACCGCTAGCCGGGCAGGAGCAGCCGTGAGACGCTGCCCCGCGCGTGCGTCGCCGGATCAGTTCCCAACCTCTCACAACCTCCCGCAATCACCATCCTCGCCAATCTGCATCAGCACCATTTCTCTATTCCAACCTACGCAGCACTTAAGTATTATTCTTCGATCTTATCGTATAAGCTTTACTTGTCAAGCAATTAGTTAAAAAAAGTTGGCCGACATGGAACGTCCAACAGATGTGTTTCGTTTTAATTAATTATAAATTCTACAATCATAGATGATGGTAGAATTTATAATTAATGAAAACAACAAAAAATATGGAGTATAATAAATTTTGAAACAAAGTTGAAAGTCACACGCAGTACACAACTCACACAGAGAAGTATTATTATAATTCCGGAACATATTTACTATACTCTTTGGTGTATACGCGCGCGCTCACTTAAGGCAGTTCAGAGCGGTGGCGTAGCAGCGTAAATGACGGAGCATGACGACATAAGCATTACGTTAAGTCATGGCGTATTCTACCAAGGCGCGCCAATAGATGTTTCACATCAAAAATACCGGACAATCAAGATAGTGTCTTTATGTATGTGCGACGAATTACACTTATTTCTTCGATGTAAGAAATAAAATTTCGTTTGTCAAATGTTAAGTTAACAATAAGTACAATAGCATAGTACTTAATATATACAGAATGAAAATCAATACCAAACCCATCAGTAACGGCAGCTTCGATCAACAATACCAACTAGATAATGGGATCATGTACAAAATCATAGCTAAATACTGCCCGCATGAATATAAACTATGAAAAGACATAAATTAAATAACATTTAGTATGAAATCAACCTTAAGTTATAACAAATAAAGTTCTTTTTCCCTTTATAGCCTTGCCGGCTACACTCTCACGTGCAAGAGCTCACGTTTCATGTGCGCTCTTATTTACTGAGATGGATTTCTTGCGCCGACCCGACATCTAGTTGGTATTGTTGATCGAAGAACGGCAGCATGGATGTTCTGTAATGCGATATCAATATCGATACGATTAAAATCATAAATCATCAGTGCAAATCAAACCCGAGCTGACAAGTATGATGTAGGTACAAATTAAAGGGAAGTGGAAGATCTGTTGCATGACGTCGCTCCAAGGAGATACGAGTACCTTTAAAGTAATTTTGAGACAGTATAATATATCGCCACAGTCGAAAAGCCGTCGGGAGAAAGTCAACGATAATAAATATAAATATAAGTAGCATATAAAATATTCTGAGGGATAATTACTAAATATAGCTAATCACCGATAATCCTCGTAAAATAATGCAACACTCTCATTTCTTGGCAAACGTGATTGAAATGGTGTTGTATGATGACGTTTGTTGTAGTATGTTGATGTAATCGGGATGAACATTATAATTTACATCTTGTTATGAGCCTTTAATAAGTCAATGGTTGAAAATGCTTTGCTCTCAGCTAGCAAAATTGTGGATGTTTGTTTGTTTTGTACATTATTTTAACTATATTGAAAACTCATGAAATATAAGAATATTTTAAATGTTAGTTAGTTACAGTCTATTCATATATGTCCCACTGCTGGGCACAGGCCTCCTCTGATTTCTGAGAGGGTCTTAGGGCGAGGAAGTGTCCGCCACGCTGCCCCAATACGTGTTGGCGAACTTCACATGTGTTCGAAATATTTTTTACTTATTTCCCAGACATGCAGATTTTCTCACGATGTTTTTCTTCACCGCCGAGCACGTGGTCAATCAGCACTTAAAATTTCAATTAACGATTTCATTTCTGACGGCGGGACCCGAAACCGGGTTGCCCGCGTAATGTAAAATTTACAGCGAGCGCTTACCGCTCTGAGCTACAACGGCTCCTCAAGAACAATTTAAAAAAAATTAACGAATGTAAACATAAAAATATGTGGAGGTTAGCCACGTATATGGCTATCGTAAGAAGCGACTGTGGGATATGCATATCATAAAGCTTCCGTACAATCTGCCACTTTGCCTGGCGTATGTGGACTATGAGAAAGCCTTTGATTCCGTCGAAATTTGGGCGGTGCTACAGTCCCTTCAGCGGTGCCAAGTTGACTGTCGGTATATCGAAGTGCTGAAGTGTTTGTACAGTAGGGCTACGATGGCTATCCGAGTACAGAACCAGAGCTCGAAACCTATCCAACTGCAGAGAGGTGTAAGACAGGGTGACGTTATATCCCCGAAACTCTTCACCGCTGCATTGGAAGACGTTTTCAAGCTACTGGACTGGAAAGGATACGGTATTGACATCAATGGCGAGTACATCACTCACCTTCGATTTGCCGACGATATAGTCCTTATGGCAGAATCGCTGGAGGACTTAAGCACTATGCTCAATGACCTCAATAGTGCCTCCCAACGGATAGGTCTTAAGATGAACATGGACAAAACAAAGATCATGTTCAATGTCCATGTCACACCTATGCCGGTAGTTGTTGGGAGCACTATGCTCGAAGTTGTTGACGAATACGTTTACCTGGGACAAATAGTCCGACTAGGTAAGTCCAACTTCGACCGAGAGGTCAATCGACGGATTCAACTCGGCTGGGCAGCGTTCGGGAAATTACGGCATATCTTTTCGTCAGGTATACCTCAATCTCTAAAAACTAGATTGTACAACCAGTGCGTGTTGCCAGTGATGACTTACGGATCTGAGACGTGGTCCTTCACTGCTGGCCGTATGAGGACGCTTAAGGTCGCTCAGCGAGCTATGGAGAGGGCTATGCTCGGAGTTTCTCTGCGTGATAAACTCAGAAATGAGGATATCCGCAGTAAAACCAGAGTGACCGACATAGCCCAACGGATTAGTAAGCTGAAGTGGCAATGGGCCGGCCATATAGCTCGAAGAACCGATAACCGATGGGGAAGAAAGGTTCTCGAGTGGCAGCCTCGTACCGGTAGGCGTAGTGTAGGGCGACCCCCCACTAGATGGAGTGACGACCTGGTAAGACATGCAGGAAGTCGATGGATGCAGGTGGCTCAGGACCGTGCTTTGTGGCATTACTTGGGGGAGGCCTATGTTCAGCAGTGGACTTGTGAAGGGCTGTAATGATGATGATGATGAAAGCTTCCGATACGCCAGGCGTAAAATACGCCGACTGGCGACAGAAAACAGCGTCAAAAGTGCCAAGCGTGACGATTAGCAAAACCCTCTGTACAATGCCACAGGCCCATGTCCGGCAATAGATCCTTACGGATTGATAAAGACCATGATCATCACTGATCAGAATTGTCGCTACAACTTTAATTATTTCTAATCAGTGACAATCAATTTTTTAACAAAACGTTCTTAATTTTATCGTATAATAATTTATACAGTGGTAATTTTAATATAAATTTTTACTTTTAGGATACCTACTAACGGTCACAGCCCGTGACGGCGGTGTTCCGTCCCTTTCCGACACAACGGACGTGGAAATATCTGTTGTAGATGTAAACGATAATCCGCCTGTATTTAGACAGCAGCTATACACTTCCAGCATTATGGAGGATGCTCTAGTGGGTAAGACAACATTAAATTGCAGCTTTTCTCAGTAGACCTGATTAGGAAAAAGAATTATTTTACTTACATAAGAGTACACGATGTCAATATATTAAGGTGTTGTATGCCACATCTTATGTCAATTTTGTAAGAACCATCAGTTGTAAAATATTTTTGACTGAAAGTTGTCAGGTTTCGCATTTTTCTAAATTTTTAGTTGTATTTTTTTAAATTGTTGTTTCTAACTCCTATAGCTTGCAAGATATTGAAGCTTGCTAGAAATTTCTGTATCTAATAACAAGGTGATATGGAACCCGAACTCTCATTCACTTTTTCATAAAAGTGAATGTGTTTTATTTACACAAAGGGCGGACTAAACACCTTCAGGTTTGTTATCAAAATCAACCCAAGGCAAAGTGAGATAACAGTGTAAAACAAAATTATGTTGAAAAACATAATAACCATACACACATCAGGTCAGACAGATAGAATGAAATTATAAGTATAAAATATAAAAGTCTCTTATAATGTGACTGTGTGACTGTGATGATCCATAAAATATTAACAGTTTCAAATCATCCCACAGGTACTTCGGTGACGCAAGTGAGCGCAACAGATGCAGACGTGGGGCTGAACGGGCGCGTGCACTACGAACTGGAGCCACGCGACCGTGAGGAGGGCTCGTTCGTCATCGACCCCGCGTCCGGTGTGCTGCGCACCAACAAGGCGCTGGACCGCGAGTCCGTCGCCACATACGACCTCAAAGCACTCGCGATAGACGGAGGCACACCACCCCAGAGTTCCACTGTAAGATATTTCAAAAATATTTTCCTTCTTCCTCAGCGCGGAACAGTAATTTGTAAGACTTAAGCCTCACCCGTTGTAAACAAGATTGGCCTTAACCGCCACGCTTGGCAGACAGATAAGCGATCACAATATCAGACGTCTGGAATCTTTAACGTTGCTCCCCATCACGGGGGTATTGCACGTGTGGTGTAAACAAACTTGCTGCCATCAGTCGGACGCATTGAGGTCTTTCTGGCGTTTTCTATAGTCGGCTCTTACAACACCTACGGTACGCAATGGAGTGAAGAATTCGCTTAAGCCGCTACCACGTATCTCATTCTAATGATTTTTAAAGAACGATGAAGACATAGGTACATTTATACGTGGTAGAAACACACTGCAGCTGTATTATGGCTGCAGCAGGAGTGGGTCGGATGGACCGTGAAAGGACCAATGCTGCTGTATTCGTGTGGTGGCTGGTGAGAACCGGAGACCGTTTTTGTAGAAAACGAGACATTCCATCCTAGTCTTTTGGGGTAACGACGCATCCGTTTGATCTATGATGTATAAGTCACATTATACACATTTCATCAGATAGACTTTAAGCACGTTTGTTACCCTTGCTTCTATAATAAAGATGTATAAATAGAAATAAATAGCAATCAATCGATGTAAAAAAAGTCATTTATCTTTCTGACAATGTGACTTTTATATCATTTATATGTTTAATATGATTGTTAGATACGATTTCATGCGACAAACGTTGAATTCTTGATTTTTAGGCGCTAGTAGAACATACCTACGCGCTTTGCGCTTAAAACATTCAAATAAACATATGAAAAACAAAAATCATTCTACTCCTACATTTCTTCACAGTCTTTGAAATTTACTGCTCAACAAATTTTCTTCTTAGGGTGCGCTAAAAGATCACGTGGGTTCAACCATGTAGTGGCGATTAAAGAATATCCATAACTCCATATCATACCATGGGTGTCATAAGAGGAATCAAACGAGGAGATGGGCAACAGTGTCTTTCTAATAACAACTAAATAAAACTGCGGTTACCTACTCATCTGCCATTTTTTTTCATAGAATTAGGGTAACCAACGAGCACACAGTCCACCTGATTCTAAGTGGATGCTGTGGCCCATGGACATCTACATTAATCCTTGATTAAGAATCAAAACTCAAATGCGTTGTCATCCCTGAGGACTAAGATGGAATGCCTCGTTTCCAGTAAAAATGAGTCTCCGGATCTCTACACTCACCATACGAACCACAGCAGTATTAAGCTGCAATTTTACGCTGTTATTCTGTGAGAGAGTGGTCCTACCCCGGTCGAGCCGGCCCATCCATGCTACAACCATAATATTATAGCTGCAGCGTGGCTCAACCACGTACTAACTGCAACACATATGGCGAATATCCACGCTGTTATTTATCAACTGGAACAATCTATCGGGAGGCCAGTGCAGCAGCACTGTCGATAGCTTCCAATATTATTTTCGATATACTCACACTGTACTAGCTCCTAATCATCAGACACATACTCGTACATCAGACGTAACGTCACGTAACATAATTCTATGTAAACTATATCACTACTAATAACATTTGTTGCCAGGTAATAGTCCATATCAAAGTCGAAGACATAAACGATTCACCACCAGTATTCGAAAGCGACTGCCTTACATTTTATATACCGGAGAACAGTCCTATTGGGACCACAGTGGGAGAAATTCGAGCACATGATCCAGATGAAGGACCAAACGCCGTCATTCATTATTCTATTAAGGGTACTATGCTTTTTAATTTAAAAAATGTGTTATTTTTGATTATGAATTCCCCAAATTTTATTTATTAAAATGAAATCACTTCTCTACAATCGAGCACTACAAATATATTCCAATCACTCTGTAGATGCCTTAGGTTTACATTTTATGTTTTCGATTTAAAATCACGCAGCGAGAGTTCTTTTTTTAATCATTCATTTATTAACATCTCTATTTTTCTTGTTTTTATTATTTTCATGCAAATTTTACTATGATTAATTTGTTTAATAGCACAAAACTACCGGAACTATATGGACTGTAAGTTCATTTTCTAATGCTTTTTGTAGTAGAAGGGCTTCATTATTGATTAAATAATTCCTTCAAATCGTTTTTAATCAATTTCACTTTCTTTAGGTGGAGATGATTCCAACAGCTTTTCACTAGAGACCCGTCAAGGCTCCGATAAAGCGGAACTAGTCACAATGGTAGATTTGGACTATGAGAGCCCTCGTAAGAAATACGAATTAGTCATAAGGGCCGCTAGTCCTCCACTATGGAACGACGTCAGAATTGAAATATTAGTGACCGATGTAAACGACAATGCCCCTATGATGAAGGATTTTCATATTATTTTTAATAACTTTAAAGATTGCTTTCCCGTGGGGCCGTTTGGTAGAGTTCCAGCATACGATGCAGATGTTTCAGATAAGGTAAACAGATATTTAACAAAAAAAATTCTTAATTCTCAAATGTACGTAGCTTATTACGTGGTAGAGCCACGCTGCAGCTATATTATAGTTGTAGCACGAAGGGGTCGGCTCGACCGGGGAAGGACCATACTCTCACAGAATACCAGCGTAAAATAGCAGTTTAATACTGCTGTATTTCGTATGGTGAGTGTAGAGATCCGGAGACCCTTTTTGCTGGAAACGAGGCATTCCATCTTAGTCCTCAGGGGTTACAACGTATCTGCGTTTGGGTTCTTAATCGACGATAGATGTAGATGTTTATGGGCCACAGCATCCACTTACCATCAGGTGGACTGTGGGCTCGTTTGTCACCCTTGTTCTATAAAAAAAATATCTTTTTCGTCACTTCACCGCATCACAAAAACACACTGCTGGATGCGGAGAAAGATTTGCCTTAATCGTCACACTTAGCGCTCGCAGTACCAGACGTCTGGCACCTTTGACGCTGCTTTACCAATGTGGGTATTTACGTATGATGTAAGCACGATGGATAAACTGCTATCCTTTGGAAACCATAAGTCTTTTCTGTCTTTCGCCTTAATGGCCTCTTACGACATCCACAGGATGATATGAAGTAGTAAATACTCTTATGCCGCCACAACACCGGGGCACCCCATTGCCAGATACTTCCACTTGACCGCATCCAGCGCAGAGCGGTTCGGATTTTCACTGGCGCTGCGTAGGAATGTTACATCTCTTTGCGTTTTCTATCGCATCTACCACGGGGAGTGCTCTGAGGAATTGTTCGGATTAGTTCCAGCCGCCAAATTTCACGAACGCACATCACGTAAATTTCACGATACCATCCTCACCATCTGTATGCTTGGCGGTCCACACCTGTACGTTTTACTAGGAGTTTTCTTCCTCGTACAACTTCTCTGTGGAATTGTTTACCACCGGCGATTTTTCTGGACCGATACTACTTGGGGGCCTTCAGGAAAAGAGCTTACTCCTTTCTAAGAGGCTGGCAATGCACTTGTTGATGTTGTTCATGGGCGGTGGTAATCACTTTCCATCAGGTGAGACGCATGCTCGTTTGCCCCCTCCTCTATAAAAAAATCTCTATACATTATGTGCACTGTTAATTAATTAATCAATAAACACGGTATTCTTTCAAACTCCTCTGCTGTTACAGCTGTACGACTCTGGAATACGCTTCCTTTAGTAATAGGAAATATCCACAAGTGGATTTTTAAAACAAAAATAAAAGAGCATTACTTATGCTCATCTGACACATAAATAGATACATAAAAAATTTAATTATTATATTTATAAAATACATTATCGTCTATATATTTATGTATTTTAATAATCTATATATTTATATATTTAATTAAGTATGATCTACATGTGGGCATGTGTATGTGTGTGTGTGTGTGTGCGTTCACAAGCACACACATACACACACCTATGTGTGTGCGTGTGAATATGAAAAAATATCAATATTACGTTTTTTACCCTAGCCTGCAGTACAAACTTCTCCCAATAACTATCCGATTGGCTGTTAGAAAAGTTTGAAATGCCATGAAGTCCGTTAAGACCTTTAGTATAAAAATTGTTAAATAAATAAATAAATATAATGATACTACTTAACTTTTAATATACTTCAATAAAAATTTTACGTATTTTTTAAATCAAAAAGCAGGTGATTAAGTAATCTGAAAATTGTGTAATTATTGTGTCTATATTTTTTCAGCTCCGCTATCGCATTTTATCTGGAAACAATGCAAATTTAGTTCTTTTGAACGAAACAACTGGTGCCATGACACTATCACCTCAACTGAACACCAACGTACCAAAACTAGCCACCATGGAAATATCCGTTACAGGTGAGTATTATATTAAGAAATGCCATTAAGTTTAGTTTTAAACAACATGAGGACGACAAAAGAGAACTCAATCAACCTGATATTAAGTTTATTCTGTGGCCCATACATTGAAATACTAATACACAAATAGTATTTTTTACGTGATAAAGACACGCTGCAAAATACCAACGTAAAAAAAAACAGAATAATGCTGTGTTTTGTATGCTGAGTGTTGAGAGTGTTGTATATATTTTACTGGCTAAGAGGCATTCCATTTTAGTCCTTAGGGGTAACAACGCATCTGCATTTTGATTCTTAATCAAGGATAGATGTGGATGTCTATGGGCCGCAACTTCCACTTACCATCAGGTAGACTGTGTACTCGCTTGTCACACTTATTTTATTTAAAATAAAATTTTTGTGTGTCCATAGACATGTACAATTCTGCTCAAAGAAAAAGTGAAAAAAAGTGCACATGCGTTTCACCTATGAGATGGACTACTAAAACTTTGGGCTATTGATCGTAATGCACAACGGTGCGGCATGCGGTGCCGGATACTTATTCGTATGAAAAACGTGTAGAATGGTCTCTTGTTCCGTCGCAGTATGCGTCAGCGGCGAAGGGCAAGCGCGGTGAAGTGGGGAGCGGGTACTCCGCACTGCGCGGCGTCGTTCTCGTTGCGACGCTGCGGTGTGCATCATGGGTTGACAATAGATTGTATAATGAAGATAATTTAATATAATTTATTAGCAATTATACCTCTTTATATAAAAATAAAGACAAACTTATTTCTTCCTCCTCCTCCAACAAAGCACAAATTTCAAAACTATAGTTCACGTTGGGTCGTCTGCTTCCGCAAAATCAACTAACCAGTTCTCCGTAGAGATGCTAAACGCTGCGTCGTGACGCTGCGTTTGAGCTGCGTTACGATCGTTAGACCAAAGCTTTAGATAGAATACCTAGATATCAGAAATAAGTTATTGGACAAAATATAAGCTGTGAAAATTTAAAAAAAAACACAAATTTTGTGGTGCTGTGTCTTTAAACTTGTAATATATTTAATCTTACTAACTTGGAATATCTCCGAATTTCGCAAACAGCTCAATTGGCTCCCGATCCGCCTTCGCAGGAATACTCACATTCTCTCCGCGTTGTATAGTGTGCTGTTTAATCCTTCTACTCCTCTTTATTTAAAAAAACCGTTTCCAGTATCTTTCTCTTACCCATAATCGGTTCCTTCGATCCTCCGTTAATTTTTCTCTCTCTACACCTTTGCACTCTTCTTCCTTTTTCAATAAATCCTTCACTGTAACCGCTGTGCGATTGTGGAACTCCTTACCTCTCTATATTCGTCGTGCTAAATCTCTTCACTCTTTCAAAAGTCTTGTTAAATCGAATTATTTAGAACGCTATTAGATAAATTACTTTACCTCTCGTACTTTTTTTCATTTAATCTATTATATGATATTTTATATATAACTTTCACTTATTTTTATTTGTATGTATTATTATATTATTATATTTTTTTATTATTATTTTGTATGCGTATGAGTAGGTCCCCCCCTCTATTTGTAACTTTTGTTTGCATCATTCCTCTATGCAAAGGTTGTCTGGAAGAAATCACTTTCAGAGTGATAAGACCGCCTATTGTACATACTTTAATTAGTTTTAACTATATTGATGGTTCTGTATTGTGGTGTACAAAAAAGAATAAATAAATAAATAAATATATTTTTATTACAAGTTTACCCACGATTTTACCATAAAATATTTTATCAGTTAAGATGGAATACATATCCAATTACCTACATAGGTAGGTTGGAATAAGCGTTGTCATCCTTCTATAAAAAAGAACTACGTTATAATATAAAAAACAACAGATATATCCTCCTAATAATTATAGCTATTTTAAAAACCCAACTAACAAAATTAAATTCAACAGATGGCGTTAATGAAATTAAAGCAATGATGCAACTGTCAGTGCGACTGATAACCGAGGAAATGTTGTTCAATTCAATAACAGTAAGACTAAATGATATGACTGCAGAACAGTTCCTGTCACCATTGCTAGGTTTCTTCATAGATGGACTGGCTGCTATCATTCCATGCCCCAAGGAGAATATTTATTTGTTCAGCGTACAGGTAAACTTCAATTAATATAAATTAAAAGTTATCATCATCATCATCATCATTACAGCCCTTCACAAGTCCATTGCTGAACATAGGCCTCCCCCAAGTAACGCCACAAAGTTTTTGTGGCGTTACTTGGGGGAGGCCTATGTAAATTAAAAGTTATAAAAATAATAATAGTAATTATTCTTCCACTGCTGGGCACAGGTTTAATCTTAAAGGCACCACTGTATAGTGTTGGCAGATGTACCTATTAGCATGTCCTCATGTTTGAATACTATTTTCATTTCGCACATATATACACGTCCATGTGAAGAATGAAACACTTTATTGTAATCGTAATTAATGATTTTAATGGTGCAGACCGGATTCACACACAACACTTATTTAAGGGGCAATAGTAATTTAAATGTCTTAGTAAGATCCTCGGTTATGTCGAAAATATTACCGCAATAATTTTGAAATTAATGTGGTAAAATTGATGATTAATGTTAAGTACTATGTTAGACGAAAACACAATTCCGTAAAATTTTCTCGATAGAAATGAAATCCAGTTACCTTCAAACTAAACAATAAACCGCTGGTATTCATAAAATACTTTAAATTAGATCATAAAACTTTGCATACTAACTGAAGTAACTATAAAGCAGGGCTTACGTTTTTTATATTTTTTTATATTACCATTATTTTTGCTGTATAAAGAAATTAGCTAAACTATCGGCGTCTTGAAGCTTGTTCTCTGCCGCCCGATCAGTCACATTCAGCTTTCCCGTTCGAAAGCCGAACGAAAGCTGTGTCGCTTACGATCAGAATATACATTACGCAACAGAACGACGTAAAATTAAAATGGGAAATAACCGTAATAAAAATAAGAAGCGACTGGGTTGGCGTTAAGAAACAGCCATAAATATGATAAACCTAATGAAATAAGTATCTAACGACCTCATAGCATACGACGCGCGGGGAAGTGGGGGCGTAATTAGAATTTGAGCTGAGGTACTATAGCCCCTTGATATGAAATTTAGTGCAGTACGCAGCCCCTGGGTATCGCTGCTCATCT
Source organism: Parnassius apollo (assembly GCA_907164705.1). Taxonomy (NCBI): domain Eukaryota; kingdom Metazoa; phylum Arthropoda; class Insecta; order Lepidoptera; family Papilionidae; genus Parnassius; species Parnassius apollo. The sequence goes on along the minus strand of CAJQZP010000160.1, from coordinate 2,520,328 downwards.
TATAATACATCACATTAACTCTATACATAATATTTTAATAACTAAATAAAAATCCAGCTACAAAAGAATAGTCGAAAACTGGTTTTTTTTTCTAAAACTGAAGTGGCAAACGAACTTACAGTAGGTACACCTTATGACAAATGGCTACAGCAGTCTATGCTTACCTGCATCCTACTTCTAACAAAGAAGACTACAGATGAGTTGTCACCTCTGAGGACTAAGATGAAAAGCCACACAGCCTATAATGAAACATCTAGAATGTTCAAGCAAATAACGGTCCCGACCGTCTAGATGTAGAAAATTCGAGTGTGGAGTTATCTAGAAAGCTTAGTTCTTTTATTCAATAATAGATGGCGCTAGTACCATACTGGCTCTTTATACTGGTGGAATTCCCTTCAGATTCCAGGAAAAGCTCAAGAAACACGTTAAATATAAACATGGAACCTAATTGTATGACTTAATTCCAAAAACACTACTTTCAGGACGACACAGATGTAACTGGCAACATTCTGAATGTGTCATTTTCGGCTCGACGTCCGGATGCAGAAGTGGGTACAGGCGGTGATACATCTCAATTCTACTCGCCTACGCACTTACGCGAGCGACTTTATCTCAATCGCGCCACACTCGCGAGGCTCGCGACTGTACAGGTCAGTTACAGATACATTTAATTTCTTCTTAAACTTGTGTATACGATTGTACATTCATCTCCTGTATAGTCACTGCATTATTACCTACCTTCCGGTTTAACCATAGCCTGATATCAGTTTTTTCTAGAATTTAGCTTAATATAACTCTTAATACATATTTGAATTGACTGACGTTTAGTTTCTCCACTCATTGACGTTTAGTTCCTTTTCTACTATTGCGGCGCTGTAGTTATATTTAAAAACGGCACCAACAGTTATTACTGCGTAACTTTCATCTCGATTTTTATACGAACTCAGGCATGGAGCCGTGGTAGCTCAGATGGTTAAAAGCTTGCTGTTAATATAACAGAATGCGAGTAACTCGGGTCCGATTCCCGCCAGCACCAATGAAATTGTTAATTGCAATTTTAAGTGCTGATTTATCACGTGCTCGGCGGTGAAGGAAAACATCGTGAGAAAACCTGCATGTCTGAGGAATAAGAAAAAAAAATATTTCGAAGACATGTGAAGTTCGCCAACACGCATTGCGGTTGCGCGGCGAACACTTTCTTGCCCTAAATCGCTTTCGGAAATGAGGGAAGGCCTGTGCCCAGCAGTGGGACGTATATAGGCTGTTACTTTACTTTACTCATGCTGTTATCCTAATATCTAAATATAGAGTAGCCCTTTGATTCAATTTCACTTTAAGCGATTAATTGGTTAATTTTTTTCGTCTTTCTAATGAATTTCAACGTATAACTAAAGGGTTTCACGAGAAAAATACGCGCTTAGATGTCGAGTTGCGTGCCCGGCTAAATCAATTAACAAAATGGTTGTTCCCAATCAGTGCTTATATCTTTCGCTAACTAGATTTCACTGGTTGGAGCTGACTTATCTGCAGATAGATGGTCACACAGAGACGTCATCAGTGAAATATTTTAGGTTTCTAATTTATATGTTATTACATAGAAAAATCGTGCTTAATTTTTTACTAATTTTGAAATCTTTCTTGAATTTTTCTACTTTTAGGAATACACTTAGCTTAGTTTATTCATTTCTAATTTAATAATTACAAAATATAAATAATATTTAAATGAGAAATATTAATCTGTACTCTTTTATAACAATTTTACTTCTCCGTGATGAGATTTTTGACCTATATATTATAAATCTTATATATAAAAATCAAGTGCTGTTCGTTAGTCTCACTAAAACTCGAAAACGGCTCGAACGTTTCAGATGAATTTATTTTTGTTGTTTGGTGGTAACCCTGTATGGTTTAGGTTTTATCCCATTCCTGTCTTTTTCAAGTGGCGCCGCCTTATTGGAGAAAAAGTTGTGGAAGTCCTCATTAATCGGCTTATAAAACTGGGTATGTTCCAAAATATAACCCAGTGTACTGTCCAATGCAAATGACGTCATAAATCGACGCCATGCTGGTGATTCGTTTCAAAACATTTTACAGTATACGACATCATACATTTGCGTCATATTTGGAAAAGTGTTGGCGATTATTTTGTCATTTTGTGCTCCAAAAGTCATTATATCCTCCTAATGGAGATACCAGCAATTATTGATATCATTTTTTTTGTATTTGAATATATAAAAACAAATTCTGGCGTGTTTATTCAGCTTACACACAATTAAAAATTATTTTTATATAGCCGGATATCCGACACAATATGGCGGCGGCACGCCAGTACAATATGGTGTCAATTAATGATGTCATTTGTATTCGGCAGTATACTGGAAACGTTTCGGAACATACCCACTATCTTGGTGTTAATTATATATTAAGGTTGATTTTTCGCTTTGTAATACAAGTATTCGTGAATGAACTTAATTAATACTACCATTAAACATTATTTTGTACAAATTAAACCAAAAAACAGATTGCGTTTTATATGTGCCATCAAAGTTTATAATAATGTAATGACCTTTAAGGACCCCACTATTATTAATTACTTCTTCTTTGTACGTTTAAAATACAAATAATTAAAGATAACAAAATTTGCAAACCGTTGTTGGAAGTTAATGACATTTAACTAGCCATTTTCATACAAATAATTTTCACAAATTAGGTCGCTTGTATTAAGGGGGGACTTAGTTTTACCCTTTTTAATTTATTATTTATCTGCCAAACAATTATTACAACAAATGAAACCGTTAGGTTCGGGTCTGTATAAATTCAATATTTTATCGTTATATAGCATAATTTAAGAAATAAACTAGACTAATTTAAAAACAAAACTTTATAACTTTGTTTAAATTGTCTCTTGTTCTTTCTTAGGTGTTACCTTTCGACGACAACATTTGCATTCACGAGCCGTGCCTTAATTTTGAGGAATGCCTTACAGTACTTAAGTTTGGAAACGCCTCGGGCTTTATAAGCAGTGACACTGTATTGTTCCGGCCAATTTATCCCGTCACGGCTTTCACTTGTCAATGTCCGCATGGTTTTACTGGTAAGTTATCATATAGGTATTTACCATACGTATGGTTCTGAATTCTGAACTATAAAAGCACCATGCGAAGATAAATGAGGCATTTGAGATATAGACTGGCGACGTTTACTACATGTCACTTGGACTACTATATACTATAATAATATATATACCTTTCCATACTTGAGGAGTATAGATCGACACCCGCCTTTTGAATGAGCGTCAGCAACATAATGGGGGAAAGTAGAGGGCAAAAGAGCTAAGCAAACCACCAGACAAATGAAGTAACTCAGTCTTTGAGATCAACAATATATAACTACAGTAAGCAATACACAGCACTGGTGAAAAAAGCCCAGACAGTGAAAAGCTCTCTGCTATTCTCCGCAATAGTATAGTGGCTACGATCTTTAAGATTCAGGAAACAATTAGAATTAATTATAATATATTTAATTTCAACTTCAATTTAGTAAATACTTACATTGTGTTTTTGTGTATTTTTTACATAACTTATAAGTTAAAACTTGAGCGCAAGTGATGGTGATAGGTGAAACAGAATTGGCTATGAAAATGCCTAAACTTAGTGTCTATATATATAGGGTACCACTCTCCTCTTGAAGTTACATAAATAATATTCGGATGCAAAGATTTATGCACAGACGAATCATTCCAATACTTTTGTTGTACCCATTTTAAATATCCAATTAAAACGGTTTTTTTTTTAAATATAAAACTAAGTGGCAAATAAAGTTAAAATCCAGCGAATGGTTAATTACAACCCATGGACAGCAGCCAACTTTAAACAAAGACGCTACAAAAGCGTTGTCACCCTAATTAAAATTGAATGCCTCAAAGTCTGTAATTGTACTGGTCCTCTACACCTTCAAACCGATACACATCAATGCAAGCACTGCACAGAAACAGTTAAGCAGGTATTAAGTACCCAGACGGACTCCCATACTAAAAAGAAGTCCTACCAATAGGTAATAGCTTCTTGCGAATGCTAAGTATATGAATAAAATGATGGACTCTCAACGTGTGTCTTGTGTCTAAAGATAGAAAAGAGATGGGGGACTGATGCCCAAAAACTCAAACGCTGTTTATATGTTAGATGACGTTAAGTCTCGTGCCGTGTCTATCAAAGTGACTGTGATACCAAGGTACTTAACGACATCTTAAAATTGAGTAGCGTTTGACCACAAATTATTTATAAGGTACGTGAGGGTAATATGGTCACCTTAAGGTTATATACGCTATAAAACCAAAACTAGGAGGTGGACAGAGACAAAAACACAAAGTCGTAAAAATATTAATTATACCTATTCGAATTAGGAAGCTCCTATTTTCTTAACGTTTGCTAATAATCAAAAATAAGTGAAGAATACTATTTAATTTATACTTTCTATTGATAACTATTTAGTGAATTTCCTCTATTTATATCTATATTCCATTTTAGGTCTAAGAGAACACTTCTTATGTGACACGGAAGTAGACCTTTGTTACTCCTCACCCTGTGTCAACAACGGCACGTGTATGCAACGGGAAGGAGGGTACACTTGTGTGTGTGCTCCTGGATTTACTGGTAAGAGATTATTCAGTGTTCTCTGATAAAGGAAATACATGCAGGTTAAATAAATCAAAACTATTAATTAGTACAATTTTCTATAAATATGAGTTGTGATAATTTAATTATTGATGATAATACAGTTATTAAAACGCGTATTTAAAAATTTACTTATATAGGTACTTTTATTTATTGCGCTGTCTATCGATATCAATGTCTCAGTAGTGATGTCCATGCTTCCAAATAAAGTCTAACAGTTTAACAGTATAAAAGTCCACTGCTTAACATACGCCTCCACGTAAATTGTTCCTCGCAGGGGTTTATTCCATGGTTGCCGTGCTAGACGGACGAGCTGGGAACCGAAGCTTTTTTTAAATAATTTTAAGTTGATATCAGAAAGATGATGCGGGCCATCTCCTCTTCACATTTCCCTCTGTCGCCTTGAATGACACGGAACGCTAGTGGATATTCTTACACTACACGGTATAAAAATGTTAATATTGATATAAAAACTATAAAGATAAAATGATTTTTACACGATACGTGGTAGATCCATGCTGCAGCTATATTATAGTTGTAGCACGAATGGGACGGCTCGACTAAGGAAGATCCACGCTCTCACAGAATACCAATGTAAAATAGCAGCGTAATGCTGCTGTGTTTCGTATGGTGAGTGTAGAGTTCCGGAGAACCTTTTTACGGGAATCTAGGCATTCCATTTTAGTCTTCAGAGGTACAACGTATCAGCATTTTGATGGCCACAACATCCACTTACTATCAGGTGGACTGTGTGCTCGTTTTTCACTCAATGCTATAAAAAAGATAAGTTTAGAAGTCGGTGCTAAGTTATAATATTGTATCGAAGAATGAAAGGCTCCTCCTTTTTTATGTCGGTTGTAATGTTTTTAAATTTTTCCTCAGGTGCAAACTGCGAGACGATTTTAACAAAAGCCACATGCGAGCTGAACGGGGATGGAACAATATGTCGAAGTGGGTCTCAGTGTGTTCCAAAAAAAGAAGGCGGAATCTTGTGTCAGGGTTGTACTATTGATGCGGAGTACACAACAGCCATGTGTGAATTGAGAGCAAGAAGCTTCCCTGCTTCGTCTTTTCTAACATTCCCTGGCTTAAAAAGGAGACACAGATTTAATTTGAAACTTAAGTAAGTTTGCTAATACTATATTACGTTTATGCATATATATTTATTTACGTGGTAGAGCCACGCTCCAGCTATTTTAAGACTGCAGCAGATATCGGTCTGCTCGACCGGGGAGCGACCACGCTCTCACGGAATACCAGCGTAAAATAGCAGTTTCGTATGGTGGGTGTAAAGAACAAGAGATCTTTTTCCCAATCCCACCTAGACATAAGCTTCCCCCATAATAGTTCATAACAATTCTCTACGGAAAAATATTTTTTTCCGTAATCGCCAGACTCAACAGCTGCTTCCCGTCGATAGTCTGGATTGATCTAGCATATACGAAATAACATAATTCCATCCATCAGAGGGCATGAGGTCTTTCTGGTCTTTTCCGTAGACGCCTTTTATGATACCCACCTCAAGAAACGGGTTAAGTAATAGACGACAAAAATAAAAATAACCAGTTAAAAGTAACTAACGAAATACACATATTCAGACACAATCACGGCTTTAAAAGTATGTGAAGGTTCATAATCTTCAATATTATCACTTCCTTGTGGAATCGACTACCACCAGAGATTTTTCCGGAACGATACGACTTAGGGACCTTCAAGAAAAGAGCCTACTCCTTTTTAAAAGGCCGGCAACGCATCTGCAATTTCCCGGTGGCGGCGGTAATCACTTACCATCAGGTGAGCCGTATACTCCTTTGGCCCCTCTTCTATAAAAAAAGTAATTTTACCTTACTCGACACGCTTGCCTCACCCACTGGCAATTACAAACATCCAATGAATTAAAGAATCTCTAAAATTATGAAAATATTTTCAGATTCGCTACCACATCCCCATCGGGTCTATTAATGTATAACGGTAGATACAACGAACGTCACGACTTCGTGGCTCTTGAAACTATCGCTTCTGGCGCAGGAAAAAGTAGTGGCGCAGGTCTACGGTTCTCTTTCTCATTAGGCGGCACCCGAACCGAAGTTACCGTAGCCGCTCATGTAGCTGATGGTGCTTGGCATTCTGTTGAGATAAGATATTATAATCGGGTGAGTATAACATGTAGAACAGAACGTAGAATAGATAAAGTGATACGGGAAGAATTGGAAATACTTCCACTTTTATGAAGAGTGTAAGAAAAGAAGTATTTCTTTCAGACCAAAATAATTAAAAGTTGACTGGAGCTCGGCTTGACTAGAGCCTTTACACTAGAGCCTCTGTGTTACAGAGCGTTAAACACCTAAGTCGCCCGGTACTTAACATAAAGTGGGCGCCAAAAGCAGATTTTTCACGCTTTATATGGACTGTTTGGTCGGCCCGCGCGCTATTTGATTGATATTTGATGATTTTTCATTTTAAAATGATATATACTCTTTTATTGAAAATAAACTGATTGAGACAGTTTCATTCGAATGTGATTTCATTACATTCGAATGAAACTGCTTTTTCACTTAGTGGACTTACCTAAAATTGTAGATTTTGAGGAAACTTAGCGATCTTTTTCTATCGAGCCAAAATGTGTCAATCGTATTTTGGCCACCGTAATTCACTAATAAAAATCTTTAACTTTCATAATGAATTTAAAAAAAATTGAATTCGTAGTTTTTAATGACAAAAAAATTGCATTAAGTGAAAAATGTGCTTTTGGCGCCCACATCACCTTAACGAAGAGTATTGCATATATACACTCGATATATCCTGCATTTAAAATATGTTACAATAACCGTGATCAAGTGCGTAAAAATTGCTTAATTCGAATATAATCTTAGGGTTTATAATATTTGCCATTCTAATGTTGTAATTTATTTATGCCGTAGACTGTTACAATGATAGTTGACGACTGTGACAAGGACTTATCGTTAGCGGGAGCAAGCGAATTTGGCATCAAATACGCCTGTGCAAACTTCACACGGAAAGTGTTGCCACCACACTGCGATATTCCTACTGAAACTTGTCATAGGTAAGCTTCTAATTATTTAAATATAAATGTTATTCATTATTTACAGTTTTTTAATAACGTACCGTTAATATTTGTGAATAAATGAATAATGAATGTTTTGACATTAGCTATAAACCTTTCTTGACAATAAAATAATACAAGTTGAAAAAAATTACATATTCATAAGACACAGTCTATTCTATCATCGCAGATTCCTCGATCTCACCGGGCCCTTGCAAATTGGCGGCTTACCAAATATTCCAAGCAGCTTCCAAGTGAAGAACAAGGATTTCGTTGGCTGCATTTCTGACCTTTACATCGATCACAAATTCCTTGATCTTAACAGGTACGTATTTATTGGAATTTCAGACTACACTAGGTAGTTATAATTGTAGTGTGCCCTAGTAGCTCAGGGGATAAGCGCTCGCTGTAAATTTCTCATTACACGAGCAACCCGGGTTCCATCCCCGACGGCACCAATGAAATTGCTGATGCAAGTGCTGATTTACCACGTGCTCGGTGGTGAAGGAAAACATCGTAAGGAAATTTGCATGTCATGTGAAGATCACCAACATGCATAGGGGCAGCAAATAATTCTCCTTTCGACACAGGAGTCCATCTGGGTGAGTACTCCACTCTTCCTTTTCCGGTTTGGATAAGGAAGCAAGTTTATTCACAGGGTGTGTGGTCGCGGAGTAACAAAATTCATCGCCCAATTTCGTCTGATGAGTATCAAAAGGGGCTACGATGGTATATCATCTCGTATTTACCAAATGTAAAATAACCAGTCCATTAAAGCAGAACAGCGTCAATAACTACTGGTACTGTGATCACCGATCCACCTGCTATACGTGGCAATTACTTTAAACCCTTTCTACTCTGGGATAGGCCAGTGTCCAGCAATGACCCGCTAAGGGCTAAACAAAAATAAGAAGGAAACAAGAAGAAATTCACAGACTGTAGACTGTAGACAAAAATATATACAGTGGATTTTAGGTATAACGACGATGAAGGGACCGCTCTATTTTCGTTATATACTATACTATAGTTTATATTCACTTATTAATGAAAATATTTTCACACGTAGTTATTCACTGGTACATTTCAAAATGCTACTCAGAATATCGCTTTGGAACTGAACCAGAACTTTAACTCTGAAACGTATAGGCAACGCCACGAGTCATGGAAGTGCGCAGAAGCGAAAAATAGGTGTCGGCACGGTGAGGTGTGAGGTACGGGGAAGCGAAACCATAGCAACGGGCGACGCATTACTCCCACGTAGTTTCTTCCTGCGTCCCGTTGCCCGCGCACCTTCTTGTGTCGTCTTGTGTACTATCGATATCGAAAGTGTTAGCGACTACCTGTTATAAAATTTTAAATTTTTGCGATTATTTTTGTATTTTTAAAAATATTGTATTTTCAAATAGTGTGCTAATATTTATTAATTTATAAATTATTTTGGGACTATTTAAAATAGCGTAATTCGTAGTATATTGTATAAAGTTGTAAATATTTTGTTATTTTCTACAAGATGATTTTTTTTGCAAATTATTGCAAAATATCCTTATAATCAAAGACTATCGCATAGTATAGTTTAAACAGCAATTACAAATACAAAAATACAAAAACAAAATATTTTATTTCTTTAACTAAGTGTATATAAAATGCAGAATATTATTTAGAAGCAGTTAAAACCTAACGATGGTATATAAATATATCGTTCCGTTTTCATGGAGACTTTAATATGTAGTTATAACGTTGACCTTTGACTTTTTACATATTAAAATGCCAAAATAAAATTTTCATTTTTCTGCTTGATTGTACATGCGCAGTGGACTCTAATTAATTTCATCTTTCGTGGCGCGACCTATACACGCTTCCCTACTTACTTAGCTGATATCTATAAACAAAAGGTAAAGGTCTCCACACTTGCTGACCGTCTGTGTGGATGTAAGCAAAAGATAAGAAATGTTTGTGAAAGAAAGAAATCTTTGTGTCGTTGGCGGCCGACTCCGGTCGCGATATCTGCATGAGATTTCTAGGAATTTGTTACAAATGATTAATTAAAAACAGTCGCACAGCCGAACTCGGCGTGACATCCAAAGTCGCTATAGCCACATGAATTTTGTACTAAAGTATGCTTTAAATTGAAGGAACTTAAATTTAACGCCGCTATAGGTAAATTGTTGCTACAACCAAGGTCGTATTAAATGAATTTTTTTTATAGGATAGGGTGACAAACGAGCACACAGTCCACCTGATGGTAAGTGGTTGCTGTGGCCCATAGACATCTACATCTATCCTCTATTACAAATCAAAATGCAGATGCGTTGTCACCCGTGTGGACTAAGATGGAATGCCTCTTTTCCAGTAAAAAAAGGGTCTCCGGTTCTTTACACTCACCATACGAAACACAGCAGCATTAAGCTACTATTTTACGCTGGTATTCTGTGAGAACATTGTCCCTCCCCCGGTCGAGCCGACCGTGCTACAACTATACTATTAATATAACTGCAGCATGGCTCTGCCACAAAAATTCACTGTATATAATCAGTTCAATAATCTATCTTAATAATTATTTTAGCTACGTATCGGACAACGGTACAATAGCGGGCTGCCCGCAGAAACGCTCTCAGTGCAGTTCCGCGCCCTGCCACCACGACGCCGTCTGCAGTGACCTGTGGGATTCGTTTCTCTGTGATTGCCCCGAGGGATACACCGGCCATGACTGTGCTGAAAGTAAGTAGAACACCTAACCTTCTAACCCTGTTAAGAATGGTGAGCATCACAACAAATATTTAAGGGGATTTGTTTGATTATTGACGAAGAAGAATCGAAGCAGTTTCTCACTACAATGATCAAGATCCATGTCTAGCATTAAACTGTTTTTGTGCTGAATAAGGGTAAAAATTATCATGCATTTTGAAGACATGACAAACATCTACCCTTAAGGTAACCTTGATTTCTTATGAATAATATGGAAGCCATCATAAGGGTTATATTTACCGTAGCTGCCTAGCTTGGCAAGCGAATTGGCAACCACATTTTATTTTTTATTTTTAGTAGATGGTTGCGCCAAAACGCACATTTAGTTGACTATATTGGCTGGTAATATTTCCTTCCTCTTCACTTCGGTTGCCTTTCCTGCATGGGCACACCGATGGGAGGCTAAATTTGTGGCATTATTTTGATCGCTCAGTGACAGAAAAGTGAGAGGGGAAACACGCCACCGGCCGATCAGAGTTGTCAGTGAAGTGTCAGTGAGTGAGCAGTTGGAGCTAGATATTAGAGCTGATAGCAACTCTGTGGCAGTCGGTTCACAGAACAACTTAGTAGTGACCGCTAGCGCAAGTGCATTTATCGTTGTGCACTAGTGCGAATAAATCTTCGTGGCGCCGACAGGAACCAGTAGCGTCACCATTTTGTGGTCATTCCACCAACTCTAGTTGATTTTAAATTAGCAACCCTATACCATTAGATATACACCAGTAGATATATCAATTACATAATTCAGCTCGAATTTCGCAGTGTCGAATTCACGAAACAGCTCTTTAGCAGGCCTATAAATTATTGATCCGGGTCTTGATATTTGTGTCCACGTTACAGGGAGCACATCAGATTTACATTTTTTGTCTTGTGCTCCACGATGTCGTTCCCCATAACGATTTGTGTTTTAAGAAAAGCTATTTATCAGAAAGCATTCTTTTTCATACTGCACACATTTTTTCTTGTGGGCCATATCAACTTTATCTAACTTTAATCATACTCTATCACTAGCAACATCTCCGCCTTGGCGATTCAGTGGTGATGGCATGTTGTCTTTCAACCCTTTGCTGCGGCCCATTCAACTGCCGTGGTTCAACGCACTCTCCATTCGAACGAGGCAACATGACGCCTTTCTGATGTCCGTGCAAGTCGGCCAAAACAGCAGTGTCTTTATTAGTGTGAGTATTTTTAAGTTATTGCTATTAAACTTTATTAAAAAAAAAACAAGATAAACATGTCCAAAAATCTTATTACGACATAACACATAACAATTCTTGTAAAAATTAATGTAATTTGATCTTTTCTTTCATCGTTTACTTAAATTAATCAAAAACAAGTTTTTGAACCTCAAAAATATCGATTACACATTTTGATTCTTTAACATTAATTCAACATTTTGTTCATGTTTGCAATTAACTTTTTAACATTCAGTAAACGCATTATTGATATTAGCGATAATCATATAAACTATCTTTCTATAGTTGAAATCTGGGCTTCTTCACTACTCCTACAACGGAGAATCGATGTTCCTCCCGTCGACAAATCTAGCAGATGGAAACTGGCATCGAATCGAGATCAAGTGGTTAGGAACTGACATATCGGTCGGAATCGATTACGGACTGCGCAACGCTCTGTTGCCGATGCTAGCAAACAAGATACAGGGACAGTATATTGGAAAGATTCTTATCGGTGGGCCTGATAGTACTGCCGGTTTACTGGCGTCTGAAGTGGGATATTTCGAAGGATGCATACAGGTTGGTTTTCATAATATTTTACATGGATAAAGTATAATATATGCACGAAAATATTCAAAATATTGTAAATAAATATGCTTTACTTCTGTAAGTCATAATAGAATAATATATGATTTTAAAGTAGAAACTAGCAGTGCAATATAGTAACTCCGGTGGGTGACGTTTGACTTTGCTGTAATTATATTGGGTAAATGCAACGGTATCAATTATAAATCAATCTTATATATATAATATGTCTTGTTACAAAATTAACCATACATACGTACAAAAGATTCTCATTAGTATAACGCAATCACATTTCTGATCTATTTTTGTATGATTTTTACAGACTTTTAAAAGCCAAAGCTTGATAAAGTACGAAGTTTCACTGTGATTTTAAATATACTCCTGCAATAGCCCTTTATATGGTTTTGTTATCAGGACGTCCGTGTGGGATCAGCACAGTCTCTCCTCAACCGACCAACAGTAAGGGAGAATGTAAGAGATGGGTGTCAATCTAAGGCAGATTGCATGCTCTCTATCTGTCCACCTTATGTAAGTACTTTCCAAATTTCCTTTTTCATCAGCACAAAAAATATAACTGTTGGACATGAACTCTTTTGATATAGGAAGCATTTTGTTTAATCTTTATGTTTAGCAGACGGATTGTAGCAAATATCTCATTGAAGTTGCTGTTCCCCGTTGCCGATCTAAGTTTTTATATCTGAAGGGAAGAAATAAAATTGTTTTTTTAACTAGTTATTAAATTTCATATTCATACGTCTTAAGATCTTTCTGGCATTTCAAGATTAAAAATATAATTTTTACAAGTTATTTCTGAGTCGCTTTCCTGTTGAAAATTAAACGAAATAATACATACAAGGTGCTTTCAATGCTGTTCTCGGTATTAGGATGATTTGCTAATTATGTGGGTAGTTAAAAAATTCATTAGTTAACGACACTACCGGAGGGTTTAAATGTGAAATTTCGTCTTAATAACTTCTTTACTTCTTATGTAACCTTCAGTCAAAGACGAAGGCATAAAAAGGGATCAGAACCCCCAAGAAGTTCAAAGTCACTCCATCGGCAGGTAAAATCATGGCCACTGTGTTTTGGGATTTCGAAGGATTAATTTTGATCGAGTACACAAAAAACGGTGAAACCGTTTGAGAGAAGCAATAAAAGAAAAGAGAGGAGGAAAGCTGACCAAGGGAGTGCTGTTTCTATATGTCAACGTACTGGTTCACTTGGCGAGGCTCTCCAATGCTGCTGTAAGAGACTGCAGGCTTGAGGAAATTATCCACCCACTATACAATCCAGATCTAGCCCCTAGTGACTACTTTCTATTCCCAAATTTAAAAAAAAGACCATCAGTTAAAGCGATTTGCTGACGATAATGAGCTCAAGTCCGCTGTAAATGAACATTTTTCAGGCCAAGACGAAAAACATTTTTTCAATGAAATAGAAATGCTTTTTTCACGGATTATTAAACTATTGATGTCATGGGTGACTTTGTTTAAAAATAATAAATATTTCATAATTTTATCTTTAATCTAACGTACCCATACCGAGATACATTGAACGCCTCTCATAATCTTGCCTCTTGAGATAACGACAATGGCTTACGATTAACCGACTGATATGCAGTTTTAGAGATAAGGGTACAGTGGACTCGTCCAGACCCGATGAGCTCCTCTGAGTTACTCTAATCGGTAAATCACGTGTTAATTTATAGCTTTTTTATATTATAATAAAAAAGAACTTGCGGTACACTGGAGAAGGGGGTCACTGTAGCAAAGCACACAGAGAAGTTCGCATATGCAAAATGGAGACAAAGATGGAAACCTCATGGTCTACTCTCAGTCATACTGGTTCTCAATGCCCTGATTCTATAAACTGATTCACAGCAATAGGTGCTGTGAATCAGTTAATGTTAATCAATGGGGTAAAGTGTAAGGCGACAACACCAATACCATTGAGTACGGTGTTCAGCAATTACTCAGTCTATGAAGCGGATACTATACAAGTGCGATATTTAGTACAAACGTGTAATTGTTTTCATAAATGAATTTGCACAAATAAACAATAATACAGAGAAATACTGAAATGATTTGATAGTATTAAAATATTAATAGTAAAAAAAGCGTTTCACGGTATTTTAATGCCTATTGTTTTAGGTCCTGGACGTTTGTTCATGTGGAATAATTCAGGCAAATAAAATATTACAAGGAAAAATCATAAGGTTCGGTTTTTTAAAATAAAAATCAGTCTTAACAATAAATTTATTATTGTACAGAGCAAGTGCAAGTCTCAATGGGACAGTACGGAGTGTGTATGCGAGCGCGGACGTATTGGACCGCACTGCACCGCCGCGTGTGACTTGCGTCCTTGCGGCCCGCACGCGGTCTGCGTGCCCGACGACACGCGCAAGGGCTATAGCTGCAAATGTGAGCAGGGCTACACTATGACCGGTAAGTTTCACTCATACCATGTTTTTATGGGCGTAAAGCTGGCAAACGAGTATGTTTTAGTGTGTGTGTCGACTGTATAGTATACCTGATGGTAAGTAAATATAAGGCTCATAGACTTCAAATCTATCCTCGATTAAGAATCAAAATACACAACTTTCACACAAAGCAACGTTATGACGATATATACCCGATATAAAACACCTAGATTAACGATGGAAATCTGTCTGATAGTTGCGGATTACTTCTGACAAGTATGGCGTTTATCTAATCACCATGGCAATCGAAAAGATCCATGTTTTAATGGAAAGTTATAAGTTGATGATGATTTCGTATGTATTTGCCGCCATCTGCCAAACCTTCTTTACTTCAGTAGTGTGCACCACGTACGATGCGAAATTATCTCATTACAGCCTATATAAGTCCGCAGCTGAACATAGACCTATAAATTGCCTCATATGGTGGGGGGGGGGGGGGGGGGTTATTTAGTCAGAGTTACCGCGCTCGACAGGCGGGTTGGCAACCGACGTTTTTATGATTTTGAGTTGTCAGGAAGATACCACTGCCTATCTCCTGTTTAAATTCCCTCTGTCGCTTCTTACGACACTCACGGGACGATATGGGCTAGTGGATATTCTTCCACCGCCACAACAATCAACCTATAACTTATAAATAAATACTTTGGATAAAATTCCAACGCCCTTATGGACTAATCGACTACCGTAAATTTTAGATAACACGATCAATCCGAGTTCCTAAGAAAAATTATTTAAGTTATTTTAAGGACATGTAAATTCCGCGGCAGACTAACTGCTCCATAACACTATCAGACAATGATGCCTAGCCTAGCTGGACAAATATATAATCCGTAACTGTAAGCTTATATGATGGTGATAGCGGACGGGTGCGAGGAACAGCACGAGGAGGAGTGCCCGGGTGGGTGGTGGGGCGTGACGGCGTGCGGGCCGTGCGACTGCGACATGGCGCGCGGCTTCCACCCGCACTGCGCGCTCCGGGACGGGCGCTGTCGCTGCAAGGTACGCACGCGTGTACACTAGACACGTACACACTCATACATGTTACATACATATACACACGATTGATTTTATTTATAGACTAAGGGTGACAAACAAGCACACAGTCCACCTGATGGTAAGTGGATGCTGTGACGCATAGACATCTATATTTATCCTCGATAAAGAATCAAAACGCAGATGCGTTGTCACCACTGAAGACTAAGATGGAATGCCTCGATTTCAGTAAAAAAGGGTCTCCGGATCCCTACACTCACCATACGAAACACAGCAGTATTAAGCTGCTATTTTACGCTGATATTCTGTGAGAGCGTGGTCTTCCCCGGTCGAACCGACACATTCGTACTACAACCATAATACAGCTGCAGCATAGCTCTACCACGTAAAAACTAGAGCTGCCTCTTACATGTGAATTATGCATTTTAGGAATGAAATTAAGCCACGAGAGCCCTTACGGTGCAGAGAGTGTAGATACCGTATATGTACAAGAGAAAAAAATATTTGTTGTGTTCGATGCACGATAATCCAGAAGAACACACAAGGAATATGATTTTACGTTTATTTCGATGTTATCGTCATAAAATATCAATCCATTATGTATTATAAATAATAAATGGGCAAATATATTTTATCTTTATACGCACGCAACGTAACCCAGGAGAATCACTACAAGCCGCCTGAGTCGGAGGTGTGCCTGCCGTGCCAGTGCTACGCGGCGGGCTCGCTGAACGGCTCGTGCGAGGACCCGAGCGGGCAGTGCCACTGCCGCAGCGGCGTCATCGGCCGCGCCTGCGACTCCTGCTCCAACGTCTACGCAGAGGTCACGCCCAACGCCGGCTGCAAAGGTATGCGCCCAAACATTTTATATCGCGTACACGGCTTCACCTGGGTAGGATGAAGTTTAAATTATCACATACGAATATATGACTTAAAACTAATAAAATGTAATCACTACTAGTTTTTCTGGTAAAAACTCATTTAAAACAATAATATAAATACTAATTCCGGATCTGGAACTGCTCCTTCTGGAGTAAAATAATAAATTTATTCAGGCACCGGCGTAAGAGAAATCACTAATCCAAATCGTCCCGTAGGTATCGTAAGAGCCTATAGAAGGAAACTAAAACATGGGATTGGTAGCAGCAAACAGCAGAGCTTCGTGATAACAACTCAAAATAACATAAAACTGCGCTCTGGTTCTGAGCGTTGCAACTACGGCATATAGCAATAAAGTTTTGAAAGTCTGTAATAAATGATCGCATGAATTAATTAACGAACCGAAACAGCAAACTCATTTTCAGATGGGGGGGGGCGGCGGGGTAGTTGGTGTGTTTTGGGTGGGGTTTTTTGGGTTCGGTTTGGGGGTGGGGGGCGGGGGCTGTTAGGGGGGTTGCTCTTTTCCCTATTTATAAATGTCTTGCACCTTTCACGCTTACTAGCTTTGCACCGCGGTTTGACACCTAGTTCAAGCATTTTAGATAGCTAGATAAGTTAACGGAGTATTTTATTTATCGGTTAAATATCCACTCTTCTCGCTCCTCTCCTCCCGAAGAAGCGTCACACTCCACCCGTAGCGCTCCAGAATGTCCAGAAACGCGGTTTTATCCAGTTTTAAACAAAACCGTACACGATACATAAAAATTTTATTAGTACGAAATGATCCTTGATAAATTTGCTGTCAACCTCTTAAACATACATACAAAGAATTTTTCAAAATGGACTGGTAGTTTCAGATATTAGCGTGTTTGAACAAACAAGAAAACAAAAAAAACTCTTCCGCTTTATTATATTAATAATAATATTTAAAGTGTAGTATAGATTGACTTATCTACGATATAGTTATTTATCAACATTTATCGGAGGCCGCGAGATCACGAAAAATTTTCCTTATTCGAATCTTAAGCAACCCGTGAGGTGTGATGGAGTCATTTTTTAAGCTATATGTGACCGTGTGTGTGTATGCATACCTAGCGTTGTCAGGTGTCCAGGTAAAACCGGACACAGTCAGGCTTTTTGGTTGAGTGTCCGGTTAAATTAGACGGAGTCCGGCCTGTCTGACTTTTGTTAGGCTTTTTAAATTTGACCATTTTTTACATATACATACATACACACATACTATTACAGTTCTTGAAATTAATATTGTAATGAATATTGAATAATGAATAGTAAAGACTTATTTTCTCAAGGTTATTGTCATTTCATTAAAATTTAAGAACATTTTATAGTAAAAGATAGCAAGCATTGTTTTACTTAAAAAATTGACATGTTATATACTATGACTAATAAATATAAAGGCTGTCTGGCCTTTTTACCAAAAATGTCCATCTAAGCTCAAGCTTGTCTGTCCGGCTTTTCAGTTTTAAGACCTGGCAACCTTATACATACCCATAAATTCGATATTTTGCCATACAGGTAACACTAGATAATTTTAATATTAAAAGAAAATAAATACTTTCAGTTCTTACAAAACTTTTTCTAGCCCAGATTAACTTACCTATATTGTATTACGAAATTTCGTAACGAACTCTTATTATTTTAAAGTTTAAGCAATTATTTTTATTTTAGTTATTTATGACGGATGCCCACGATCGTTTTCAAACGGGGTTTGGTGGCCACGGACAAAGTTTGGTGTGGAGGCGGTAACTGATTGCCCACCAGGTAAGTTACTAACATGTTACGTTTAAAAATTAATTAATGTTTGTGATTTTGATTTCTTTAAATCATTAATAATAATGTCCTCCAGACCGAATTTCGGCTACGGCGGCCTGCCTCAACGGAGGCTAGCCATCGGCGCAGGACAGAATTATAGTGCCCAAGTGTATGCGCAAGCACAGGTGCACTCTCTATTCCCTCACTTTCATAATCCGATGGCACGGCAAACCGACACGACCGGAGAGAGATCAGGCAAAGGACCAACGGCTTTACGTGCTTTCCGAGGCACGGGGGTGAGACACTGCCAACTTCCTGACTCCGGGCAGCTACTGAGAATTTCTTTACAGAAAAACTCAATAATTGATTTTTGGCCCGACCCAGGATTCGAACCCAGGACCTCACGATCAGCAGTCGCACTACTATAACCACTAGACCAACGAGGCAGTCATTACATCAATTAACGATCGGTGTTTTTTATGATTTATACTTGCGATTGTTTACATTTGGTGAAATTTCAACTTCATTTTTGTGATAAGTTTCATGTGAAACAAGCACAAATGTGTATTCGAATAAAAAACGGTGTATCTACCCGATTGCCCCAAAAGGACCCTATTTCTGGGGCAAATGGGTAAATAGACCGAATATTTTTTAAGAGTTACATTTATATCTAATTCTTTAGTAGCCTAGTAGCCTAAACGGCTTGGCGTATTTTAATATATGAGATGTCATTAGATACGTCTTAATTGTCAATTTTTTCTCTGTTCAGTAATTCTTTTTACACATTCAAGTTTTTTTTAAATTACTATTTTAACCTCAAATGTTTAGGTATTATATTTTTAAGTAGTTCGATTGTCGCCGGCACCGGTGAAATTGATAATTGTAAAAAATGCTAATTTACCACTAACTCTGCGGTTAAGGAAAACGTCGTAGGAGTACCTACATGTCTAAAAAATAAAAGTTATTTCAAAGATATGAAGTTTACCAACACGCAGTGGAGCATCTCGGCGGATTATTCTTTAACCCTCTCAAAGACGAGAGCAGACGGAGGACATACATAGGCTATTATTTGACTTTTTTTAATATTATGCATATAAAACAATGAAATTGATTCTCACACGTAATTCCGTAGGTTCTAGCGGCAAGGCGACACGAATCTGCGATGAAATACAAGTGATCCCATGGCAAGAGCCCGACATGTTTAATTGTTCAAGTTCTACATTTTATCAACTCCGAAAGCAGGTATGGCTTTTTTGTATAATCGTTTCTAATACAAAAAATGCACATGGAAAAATAACTAAAGCCATAACAATTATATCTAGGTCACATAAACAGTTTTCTTCGTGTAGGATTCAAACCTGTGGCCCACAGCACCGTTATTCATAGTAATATTCAATATTACTATAAATAACTCCCTTAAAGTCTGGGTAAAGACAATTTTTTATTTATATACGTTTTTATAGGATAAGAGTGACAAACGAGCACACAGTCCACCTGATGTTAAGTGGATGCTGTGACCCATAGACATCCACGTCTATCCTCGATTAAGAATTAAAATGTAAATGACTAACTAAAATACTAAGATAGAATGCCTCGTTTCCAGTAAAAAACATATCCGGTTCTCTACACTCACCATACGAAACACAGCAACATTGAGCTGCTATTTTACGCTGGTATTCTGTGATTCGGTCCTGTCCCGGTCGAGCTGACTCATTCGTGCTACAACAGTAATATAGCTGCAGCGTGGCTCTACCACGTTAAACGTACGCAACAAATACGAGCTATTCGCGCTGCCGCAAATTACTAGATGTTAGGACTTCTTTCTCTCTAGGAGCCCGCCTACTACCGTTTACCGCCCTATTACCTTTTTTAGCTACCAAATAGCAATGCTTGTACAGTCAGTTTCACGAAAGAAGTCCCCTAGCCGTCCACCACAGTCTTTGCAAAGTTCGACATCTGGTGGTCAAATTTTAGTTCGCATATTTTCCGCGGGACTTCTTTCGTGAAACGGACTGTACTGTTCTGTTCGGTCCTGAAGATTATAGAGAGCCAATTACAAGCTGTGAGGCATTCTACCTTAGTCGTCGGAGGTGACAACGTGTCCGTAGCTTTCTGTGTTTGAAGTTGATTGCATGTGTCCGTGGGCTACAGTAGTCAGTTATCATCAATCAGGAGGACTGTGAATTCGTTTTTCACTTCAGTTTCATAAAAAAATACAATATCATACTACAGCATGTTAAAAACGGTGATTGCCAGTCAGCTTCTTTTATAGACTTCTGTGTGAGGAAATATTCAATTCGACTGTATTTTTCTTAAGTGTGTTACCTCATAACGTTTTCTGCGTGAACCGATTTCGATGATTCTTTTTTTTTTTCTAAAAGCTTCTCGTGGTCTCGTATAGGTCCACTATATAAATTTAATCAAAATCTGACTAGTAGTTTTTGAATTATTTTTAATAATACGTATTTGTTTGACTTCGAATATATTGATTCGGTCGTATTGAAGTCGGTTGTACATTTTTTTTTTAATTTTACCAGTTGTCTGATAGTAATTTCATTTTGAAATTCCTTATACTTACAGCTACATAAAATAGAAACTGGAGAATTGACGGTAAACACGTTCGTGGGAGTTCGGCTTGCGGACGACTTGGCAATGGCATGTATGAAAACAGCGCGACTCTATGGCGCGGATGTTCTCGTAGCCGAGGGTATCCTACTCGAACTGCTACAGTACGAGCTACACCAAGCTGGACTCAACCTCACACACAGTCAGGACAAGGACTACGTCCGAGTGAGTATACATTGCGATTCGTTGTAGACAGGACTCTCACGCAGAAAGGACAACAAACAACATAACAAATTTTGATTTCGGTTAACAAATACATATTCAAATTAAAATAACTTGAATTTCAAAAAACTTTTTTGTTTTTTCACCACGTTTTCATATTCTCACATTGTTATCCGATTCTGAGGTATGATCAAAACTACAAATCTCTAGGTTATAAATAAGTTAGTTTATAGACATACACGAAAGTAATTTAGGTATAATAAAAACGGTTATAATAAAAAAAGTTTTTTATACAATAAGGGTGACAAACAAGCACACAGTCCACCTGATGGTAAGTGGATGCTGCGGCCCATAGACATCTATATTTAACCTCGACTAAGAATCAAAATACGCATTCGTAGTTATCCCTGAGGACTAACATGGAATGCCTCGAATTCAATGAAACGGGTCTCCGATTCTCTACACTCACTATACGAAGCACAGCAGCATCAAGCTGCTATTTTACGCTGGTATTCTGTGAGAGTGTGATCTTCACCAGTCGAGCCGACCCTTTCGTGCTACAACCATAATATAGCTGCAGCGTTCCTCTACCACATATAAAAATACGTGTGGCACTCGGTGACTGCTGCGGTAAAGCTATTGCATAGCATTTTTTATCAACTTACGCAATTATAATTATTTATTTATTTTTTATTATGCAGTTAAGTCTTTGATATTAAATCAAGTGTGTGGTGACCGATAAGAAAACAATTTTTTTTCTCTTATTGTATAAATGACAAGTTAATATTGTTTAAAATATTAATATTGTTTAAAATATATTTAATATCTTACAATACATGTAGGTTATTCAGGAATTTTTATCATTGAGTTAGCAGCTAGTGTACACGCATACGTCTAGTCGCACGCACACAAACACCGTGCCGAAGTCTGCCGAGGACTGAAACGACGTTAGACGATGCACGGCTTTCAACGCCACACCTCCGTGCCCGTCGGAGTGGGGAGCGTGAGGTTTTTTTTTCGTTACGGAATTTCTAGATTCGGTCCCCGCGCTCAAGGCCTGCGATAGAAGCTATGCAATAGCTTAAAATATCTTAATATAATAATAACATATTATAATCATAATATTAAAAAAATCTTCTTAACTTTCTGCCAACAGAATACAATAAAATCAGCAAACACAATTCTGAACATCGAGTACGACAAAGAATGGCAACGTATAAGAAAACTAACCGGACACGGCGTAGAACGCTTGCTGCAGATATTCGACAAGTACATATCAGTATTGGCCGAAAGCCAGCACGATACGTACACCAGCCCCTTTGAAATTGTTACTAGTGATTTAGGTATGTTAATATGTTTAAAAGCGAAACAAACGAACTATGTTCATGACATTTAAAATAAAAAGTTTGTTAACACTTTGTAAGCCATTTTCAAATGTTACAGTTATTGGAGTGGACATAGTGACCGCTGAATCGATATACGGCTTCGAACCGACGCAACTCAACCGCTACAATACTGAATCGTTCACAACTGAACGTGTGGTACTACCGGATACTTCCTCCTTTATACACTCTCCCATACAGCCTGGTTACTACGGAAACGGCAAAGCAAAAACAAAGAAACTGTCGAGTCCCACCGTCTCCTTTCCTAAATACAATAACTACGTCAGAAATAAAAACAAATTCGATAAGTATTCGAGAATTCTTCTGCCACTGGATTTACTTGGTATAAATAGTAATACAGAAGGTGAGTAGTAATATGTATTGAGGTAAAACCAGATCTAAAGTCATTTCATCATTATCTCTTATATATAAAAATAAAATGCTGTCCGTTGGTCCTAGGGTTGCCACCCGTACTATATAATAATAATAATATCCTTCAGACCGAATTTCGGCCACGGCTGCCTGCCTCAACGGAGGCTAGCCATCGGCGTAGGACAGGATTATAGTGCCCAAGTGTATGCGCAAGCACAGTTGCACTCTCTATTCCCTCACCCTCATAATCCGATGGAACCGTAAACCGACACGACTGGAGAGAGATCAGGCGCAGGACCAACGGCTTTACGTGCTTTCCGAGACACGGTGATGACCATCGCCGCTTCCTGACTCCGGGCAGCTTACTGAGAATTTCTTGATGTCGGGCCTAAACTCAATAACAGAAAGCCCGACTCGGGTATTCGAACCCAGGACCTCATGATCAGCACTCGCACTCCCACTATACCAACGAGGCGGTCGAACCCGTACTATAATATATAGTATCGTACTATATTTTAGTTAATTGTACTATGTATTATAGAAAAATAATATATTATGAAAAATACTATATTTTTATCCCTAATTTAACTGTCGCGCTTTTTTATATTAACTGTCATTGGAAGTCTAGAACAAGTAAGTATAACGGAAAGAATTTTTATGGTCTTGAATGGAAAATGAAAGAAGAAATAGAGCATATATTACTTAATTTTATTAGAAACTAATTGTTAATTTATTTTATTATGACTAAATTGCTCAGAGTCCTATAATTATTTTAAGGGTGATAGATAATTGACAACTAAACTAAAATTAGATAATTAACACTAAAATTCAAAAGTAAATGTGTACTTCTTTTCTCCTGAATTTCTCAAAAGGTTATTTTTGCATCTTTTTTAGGAAAAATATTATATTTGTTCAAAAAAGGGTGGCAACCCTAGTTAATCCGGCAAAAACTCGAAAACGGATCTATTTTGATGAATTGTGTGTGTGTATTTGAATGGGGTGGATGGTTCAAACTCTGTTGGACCCGGCAGGTGGCGCTGTTGTCGAGATTCAGTAATCACGCGTGCGAAGCCGGGGCGGGTCGCTAGTTTTTTTTTTTTAAAATAAAATCGTAGTAACATACGAACTTACATTACATACTAGTAAGTGGCCAAAGCAGTGTTAGTGAAAATTTAATAAATAATTTACAAAGACGTGCTAGTTTGTGTTTAGCAAGAAACGGTAGACGGTAGGTAGGTAATTTTGTAGATATCTATTTATGTAGTTTGTAAATAAGTTGATTTCGATCTTTTAAAAACGCTTAGGATGTTGCAGTATACGGTAGGCATAAAATTCGTAGCTTACGCCGCGCCGTTTAAAATTATTTTTTATGCAAATGCGGTAGGTTGAATTGTTTTTATATATTATTTGGGATATTCGTAAACTTTTGCCCATCAGTTATATTTTACAAAATACTTTTGAGAATAACTTCTAATCACTTCTATTTCACTAACACAAAATATTTTTAACACCATTTTATTTTCTAAACTTACAAATTTTATGGTGCAAATAGTCATTTTGTATTTATGAACCCTGAAACCATTCCGTTATCATATTTCCTAGAATTCCTAAAGGATTCATAATATTGAGAACGAATATAGATTTTCGCGTGCGTACACTATATACGAGATGCTATTATTTTATAACCTACTCGATTGAAATAATCATAGAATACTATAATACATACATAAGAAATAATCTTTAATCCCGGATACAAGAATAACGTTGGGCCTACAGTGCATTTGTATTTTTTTACAGAAAACATGGTTGCATCGTACGAATCGCGCGCTGTGTTCTCTTACCTTCAATATTCACGAAATACCTCACAGCTAATGCCTCTGCGCATGGACGACTCGGTTAGCCGACGATGGGGAGTAAACATAACCGTAGGCTCACCGATACTACAGCTGGCCCTGTTTGTGCCAGAGTTTGTGTGGAAAAAGGAAGCGAGTGACAATGAAAGCTTGGATGGTACGGAAGATATGATAGGTAAAAATCATGTTTATTCTAGTATTTGTCTAATCTGATATAGAATAGTAGTTAAACAAAGAAATTTAAACTTTTTTTATTAATTTATTGTAACGGAACCAACAGCATTTTGTAACACTATAAAGTTAGTAAGTATTTACATTTTCTACTGCCAATTACAGGTTCTTACTTTATATAAAAACAAATCTTCTAACGTATCGCTACAACTGTGTGGAAATAATATTATACAGGGTTATTTTTAAAGAGTAGTCATTACGCCATTACGCATTTTACAAATACAGTGCATGTAATATGTACATCTACTAGTGTTTTGTTTTGTAAATACTTGTGTGTATGTGTGTTTGTGTGTGTGTGTGTGTGTGTGTGTGCGTGCGTGCGTGCGTGCGTGCGTGCGTGCGTGCGTGCGTGCGTGTGTGCGTGCGTGCGTGTGTGTGTGTGTGTGTGTGTGTGTGTGTGTGTGTGAAAGAGGTGTGGCATGTTTTTACGTGTTTTTTTTTAATTTATATTACTTGTTATTTCTTAAAATTGAGAAATAAACTTGATTAAACATAAATTTTATATTTGTAAAAACGTGTATTATATACTCAACCACTTTATATGATAATCCCTTCAAAAGTCTGTTGAACGAAAATCCTAAACAAAAAATCAAATCTTAAAGAAAAATGTTGTAACTGTTTTCATGTAAATAAATGAAAATATGAAATATTTTCAGGTGTCGTCTACGCTAATAAGGGCCTTAATCATCAAGCCCACACAAATCATATCGGTTCAAACACTCACTCCAGGAATCCCTGGCCTAATTCAAATGACGATGAAAACTTGAACAATGAAAATCATGGACCCGTTGTTATACAACCAGCTTTTAAAAAACAAGACAAAGTTAGCGATACTGAGAATTTACAAGAAAATAATTCCATGTATGGTGCCGAAAAAGTTGACAATATCGATAACCTAAAAGTAATGGCTCTGGTAATGGAATCAAATGACATAAACAAAGACAGTTCTAATTCGAGCAAAGAGATCAATACAAAAAAGCTGATATACAAAAGTTTAAGTGGTATAAGGCTGAAGAAACCAATACGCTTGCAATTATGGTTAGACATAGACAGAGAAACATTTGGAACACGAACTAATCCACAATGCGTTCATTGGTCTACGTTAAGAGGGTAAAGAAATCACTTCATTATCTTTATTCGTGGAAAATCTTATTTATCTGTAATATTTTTGACAATTTCTTTAAACTTTTTAACACGATTTTTTTTTAGATCTGGAGAATGGTCCCGAGTAGGCTGTCACACAGAAATAGACTATGACTGGTCTCCGTACTCCGACGAACCTTTGCTCATAAATTGTACGTGTAATCATCTATCAACGTTTGCTGTGTTGGTTGACGAAGTTGATATTGAGGTTTGTTAATAATCAAAGTAGTCCTAGACTAAATTTGTAAGTTGAGATATCAAAGATAAAATTTCCAAAAAATATCATAATATATTAGTTTAAGACATGAATTGTTTAATTTATTCCACTTGATGTTGTTGAGCTTGTTGCCTTAGCCAGTATCGGAATCCTCGGCGTCGACATATCGAGTGACGTGCAGTTTCGTGTTCACTTGGAAGAGAAGGCCAAATTGGCCTCTAAAAAGCTTGGCGTGCTTAGCAGAGCGGGACAGTATTTCATGCTGGTACACCGCCTGCAACTTCACAAGGCGCAGGTTCGGCCTCACATGGATTACTGTTCCCATCTCTGGGCTGGAGCTCCCCAGTACCAGCTCCTTCCACTTGACCGCATCCAGCGCAGAGCGGCTCGAATCGTCGACGGCCGAGTGCTTTCCGATCGGCTCGATTCACTGGCGTTGCGAAGAGATGTTGCATCTCTTTGCATTTTCTTTCGCATATACCATGGGGAGTGCTCTGAGGAATTGTTCGGATTAATCCCAACCCCCAAATTTCGTGAACGCACTACGCGGCAAACGTCTCGATACCATCCACACCATCTGGATGCTTGGCAGTCCACCACTGTACGTTTCACTAGGAGTTTTCTTACACGTACGACCTCTGTGGAATAATTTACCACCGGCGATTTTTCCAGCCGGATACGACCTAGGGACCATCAAGAAAAGAGCTTACTCCTTACTAAAGGGCCGGCAATGCACCTGCAATTTCCCTGGTGTTGCGGTTGGTCATGGGCTGAGGTAGTCACTTAACATCAGGTGAACCGTATGCTCGTTTGCCCCATCTTCTATTTAAAAAATAACTTGACATGACTAAATTCCTCTTTCTCCATTCCACCGGCGTGCAACCAGACGCTCGACGGCTCTTCACTTCTTTGTTATTAATATTCCACGCGTTGGAACTAATTGTTTTGAGACTAGTGACAAATACACAGTCCACCCGATGGTTAGAGGCTACTGAAGTCTATGAGCACCTGCAAACATCTTAAAGCAAAGAAGGCTATAGATACGATGTCACCCCTGATGAATAACATAGGATGCTTCGAAGCCTGTAGTTATACTGGCTCTTTATACCCTTCTTATTGGGACACAGCAGTGCATGGCATTTGTTGGCAGAAATTAGTTGGAGAGTGGTACCTTCACAAAAGAGATTCCTAGGCAGAATTTATAAGTATATTATGTAATAATATAGATCATTTAGTAATGCGTGCAACAAATGAGTGAAATACTTTGTCAGCATCTGTGATTCCCATCCATTTATTTTATAGAATAAGGGTGACATACGAGCACCCAGTCCACCAGATGGTAAGTGGATGCTGTGGCCCATAAACATCTAGACCTATTCTAGATTAAGAATTGAACTGCAGATGCATTGCAACCCATGAGGACTAAGATGGAATGCCTCGTTTCCGTAGTAAAAAGGGTCTCCGGTTCTCTACACTCACCATACGAAACACAGCGACATTGACCTGCTGTTTTACGCTAGTTATTTAAACCGTATTGGTATTATGTGAGAGCGTGGTCCTTCCCCAGTCGAGCCGCCCGTTCTACGACCATAATATAGCTGCTGTATGGCTCTAACACGTATTAAGACGTTGCAACGTGTGTGTGTCTTCACCTTTTATTAAACTTAGGCAACTTGATTTATCACCTATGGCTACTTTACTATTTGGCTTATTGTAATATTTGTCAATCTTTACTCTTTAGTACCCAAGTATTAACTTTATTTGCTTTCCATCCACAGTTCATACCAGAGCCATCTCTCCTTGAATCAGTTACGTCATATACAGCATTTAGTATCTCTCTCCCACTCTTGTTTACTACATGGGCTGCTCTCTGTCTCATGCGAGGTGGTGCAGCTACCGTCTCCAACTCCATACACAAGCACCTTATCTTTTGCGTCTTTATGGCTGAACTTCTCTACTTAATTGCGTTGAAAGCAAGAAATTCTTTGGTACAAAATGAGGTAAGTCAAATACTTTTTACAGATTTAACATGTATATATTTTTTAATTTCAATTGTTTATTCAATGTCGCCAATAATTAGAGATGGGCCGAATGTTCGTTTCATATTAGGTATTCGGCATATTCGGTAGCTTTACCGAATATTCTTATTCGGCCGAATATTCGACTAAATCACCGAACATTCGTTAAAGTGGTACTCAAGGTGTCCACTGTATTGAAATGTAGGAATTGAGTAACGCTATGTCTTTCATAATTTTACTATTGGAAGTATATTTTATTAATGGATTGAATCTACTTGTATAGCGTTATATTTATGAGGCACTGTAGATTTATTAAATAGAAAGTTTGATAAAATATTTTTGGAATCAAACAATGAAAGAGAACATTTAACTTTACTTTGGTCGTCAATTTTTCTAAAGTCCAAATAGTAGATCTCCTGCCTCTCATTTTAATATATAATTATCAATTTTCACTAAGAATAACACAACGAAATAAGTTTTTCCTCACAAAAATAGTCAAAACATGTTCCGGCAATTTGCTCAGTACTAGATGATGCAATAACATAACTGTCAGGTGTTGCAGGGGTGCGAGGGGCAGGGTCCGATACTAATCCCGCGCAATTTACGGTGATAAGTTTCGACATAAATTAGTTAGGTACTGAGGTGATCCTGCCGCATAATGTTCGGCCAAATATTCGGTAAAAGTTTTACCGAACTTTCCGCCGAATATTAGTATTCGACGAAATCCAAATTCAGCCCATCTCTACAAATAATATGACCTCAAAACCTTTAAAATATTATAGCTCTATAAAACAAAACATCTTAAAACTCTTATAATCAATTTTCCACTTTATTTCTACACAATATAGGTGCCTAATTAAAAGTCATTACACTACTCTACAGCGATTTCTCAATATGCAGATGATGAGAACATGTTTTGACTAAGGAAAACCATCACTAAACAAGTGGTAAACCAACATAAAACAAAACTCGAAAAAACCGATAAATGTACACTTGTTCGTCTAAACTCTAAACTTAAAGTCTAGGACATTACTCATCAATATAAATCTCATTATCTCCTCACTATTGATATTTTGATAATGTTTTGTTTTATATGGAAATCATCACCTTAAAATTATTAGTAAAATGAGTTTCTAATTATTGGCCTAAACTAAAAATTAACTTCTTTGTTTTTTTAATAAGAATAAAAAATGAAGTGGGAAGAGAATCCACTCTTACGCCAACAACCGACTTATTACTTGCTAAGAATAAAAGAAATTGCCGTAAGTTTTTCATGTCCATGGTTATGGTGATATTTGCTTTGCAACTGGGGTAATTAGGTTATATGAAGTTTTATCATAGAATACTATAAAACACACATAATAGAACGGGGGAGTGGGCGGAGCCCGTGTAGCCACTAAAATGTCACTAACACGTCAATTCACACGTATAAATGTCAACACGAGATGTGTTTTGACGTTAAAATCGTTTCTAAATTTCCCATGCAAATTATTTAGAAAATGCCAAATTGCACGCTATTTACAAATAAATATGTATTAAAATCTGTCTGTCAACACAGCGAATCGGGTTTGTAGCAGTGATAATACGACGTTATTGCTTGTATGTGTGTTCCCGGCGACGCCTATCGTCGTACAAAATAAGGCTGACAGCCATTCTATTGTGTATTATAGTATTCTATGAATTTTGTAGTGTAAATCTGAATAAAAATAAATACTCGTATACGCGTAATATCGCGTTCAAGACATTGACGACATTGCTGTACCTGGTATAATTGGTTCTATTACGAATCAGAATAAAATAAATTGGCGCTTGCATGTTCAGTTCGCGTGCAAGGTAATGGCGTTATTGCAAGTTACTGGTGCCCGGTTGTTTTAAGAATTTAAAAACAATATAAATTCGCGCAAGCGATATCGTAGCACTACTGGCGTGTCGTCGTGTTATGAATCAAAATAAAATAAATTAGCGCATGCGTGTTCAAATTGCGCGCTGGATGTGGTAAAGTCAGCTGTACTAATAGTATGAGAGGTTCCATTAGCTTTCGGTGTGAAAGTGACTTCCGACAAAATACTGGCTTTGTTTTATTATTTAAATATCGACTGTCTATTGAGTTAACCTGTCATTAAAATCTCTCAAAAACTTCGTATTGTGACGCATCAAGATATTATTGTGACGATGTTTGTTAAGATATCTATCTTAATATGTAAAATGTATTACAGCACTTAATAATATATTCTCGTAACTATATAATTCATATTATGTATCCCATAGAGACGACAGAGGGATATTAAAATAGGAGTTAGAAAGCGACATCTTTCTGATAACAACTCTACATTATAAGCGACTCCGATTGCCAACAAGCCTTGATATATTTTATTTTTGGCTGAATGCCTAGTAGCCACTGCCGCATTAAATAAAAAATTAATTGTCAGTCGCACGTGCAGTTCACGCGCACGCCTTAATGTTGGCTGAAGGCCTATAGCCAATTCCGCAGAAAATAAAAATAAATTTTTGGTGTGCGTGTACAGTTCGCGTGCAAGGTGGTGGCGATGTCGCTGCACTACTGGTGGCTGGCGGCGCTGGGCTGGGCGGCGTGCGAGGCGTGGCAGCTGCGGCGGCTGGTGCGCGAGCTGCGCGACGTGAACCACGGCGGGCTGGGCGCGCCGCTGGCCGCCGCCTACGCCGCGCCCGCAGTCGCGCTCGCGCTCGCCGCCGCGCATCGCCCGCACCAGTACGGCAACGCGCTCTTGTAAGTATCCTCAGAATATACATATACAAGAATAGATATATTTATTTATTTAAAAACTTACATGTAACACCTTAAGTTAAAGGGTACATAGAGCGGACTTAATGCCATGTGGCATTCTCTGCCAGTCAACCCTGGGTGCCAAGGACACATACACAATACATTTAAATATACACACATATGGTATAAATATACGTACAATAATACATACATAAATATTTATAATATATATACATTCTTATAAACTTCGTAAATAAATATCCAAATGAATGATATATATAATATAATGTTTGAATAATATATAATGAAATAAATATTTGGAGTAAAAAAGAAGAAAAGAAAGACAAGAATTAAGGAAAAATAATGTCTCTAATATATATATAATCGAATTTTATAAGGCTGCCAAATGTGTCGAATATATCGTAGACTAATTCGACGAAGGAATGTAAGTAATGTACCTACTTTTAATGGTTTTAGTTGCTGGGTAAGCTGCCACGAGCCAGTTGTTTGGTGGGTGGTGATTCCTGCTGCAGTGTATGCAAGTGCTGCACTAATTTTCCTCGCGGGCGCCACACATGCTGCATTTACTGTTAGAGACCACGTCATTGGTTTTGGAAACTTGAGGTTAGTATTGCATAAAACATTAAATTTATTTAGTGTTCATATTACTCCAGAACTGGCGAAGATGTAAATATCTATAGGGCACAGCACCTACGTATTTCGAGGTGGACTTTGTGCTGGTTTATCGCTCTTCATCATCATCATTATCATCACAGTCCTTCACGAGTCCATTGCTGGACCTTTTGGACGTAAGAAATAAAAAATTCCTCTGTCAAACGTCTACATGTTTTTTTTTAAATCTACTATCGTTTAAAAAGGAGGTTCTTTTGTTCGGAGAAGAAAGTGGCGAAACATCGCAGATCTTCTCTTAAAAAAGCTGTACCTACCCTACCGCTAAGCCCTTGCCGCCACTTTCACAGTACGCGAGCAACCCAGATTCGATCCCGCCGCCACCAATGAAATTGTTAATTCCAATTTTAAGTGCTCATTTACTACGTTTGTAGTAGAGGAATCTGCATATCTGAGGAACCAGAAAATGTATTACGTAAACATATGAAGTCTGTTAACTCGCATAGAGGGAAGCGCGGTGAACATTTTCTTTGCTTAAAATCCTTCTGGAAACAAGAAGGGGCGTGCACCGTGTGGGACGTGTGACGTATATAGGCTGTAAGTTTGACTTACTTTTTTGTCTACGGCAGGATGCTGCTGGCGATAAGCGTGGTGTGCCTGCCGCTGCTGTGCGTGTCGTGGGCGAGCGCGCTGGTGCTGGGCAGCGAGGCGGGCGCGAGGCGCTCGGCGCTCAGTGCGCTGCTGGCGGCCGCGGTGGCGCTGCACGCGGCCGCAGCGGCGCTGGGCCACGTGCTGCTCAACGTGCGCGTGCGCGACAACCTGCGCAGGTATCGCCACCGTCATAGCTACCGTGCTATTCCTAAATGTTTCCTATTTAGTTGTACAACGTATTATATTACTTATATACTACTTTTATTAAATATGGGAAATATTTAATAACTATTGTATTGAATACACCAGCGTGTGTTTACTATGGTGAGTGTAGAGAACCGAAGACCCTTTTTAATGGGGATCATATATTTTATTTTAGTCCTCAGGGATGACAACGCATCTGCATTTTGATACTTAATTGAGTACAAATATCTACAGGCCATAGTATCCACTTACAAGGGTGACACTGAAAGTTCTTAGAAAATCCTCCGGACACAATTTCTTTCACGGCGGCCAGTCAAAACGCAGACTAGCCATCTCTGCACAGGTCTTACAGTGTACGGGCATTGATATATCCCCCACTGTCATAGTCCGATGGGACGGCAATCCGACAAGATCGACAAGAAATCAGGGGCTGATACAACAGGCTTTACGTGCTTTCTCATGCACGGTGTGTAACAGCGCCACCTTCCTGGCTCCAGGCTGCTACTGGGAATTTCTTGACAGAAAAACTCAATAATTGACTTCAGCATGGACGTGGATCTCATGATCCGCAGTCGCACTAACAACCTACGACGCAGTCGATACGATGAATAATAATCCCAAGTTAACTCATCGTAACTGTATTTCAAATGACTGTCTCTTTCTATATCTGTTTTATCAAAGTCTATCATAACACTAACGTTGATTTCACCGCATCGCAGTCTTGAAAAACCATGGAGCAAAAAATTTACTTACGTTGAATTCGGTTTTGATATTATACACAAGCAAAATTCGACAAAAGTTCTTATATCCCACACTTAATATATTTTAATTCTGATTTTCATTTGTTTCGTCATTTAGTTCTTAAAACTTTCAGTGTTCTGTTTTTTCTCTGGTGTAAGTAAAATAAAATTTAAAATATTTATAAAATTATAGCAATTTTTAGTTCAAAAGACATCCATGAACAAAATCTGCCAAGAGGATATCACCTTCAATATTGTTTGTTACCAGAAGCAAGTACATTTGACATAGCATATAATTTGTCAAATAGACTTAAAACACTATCCAAGTTTACATGTCACACTTTCTTCGGTGTCTGTATTTTTTATTCGAAGTAAAACATGCCATTTCTTCCAGAACGATTTTGAGATGCCTCGGCAAGAAAGTACCGCTGGCAGACACGTCAGTAATCATCAGCACCAGTGCTCAGAATATTTCTCAAGTGAACAGGTAACTTTTAATAATTTAAAATTAATAATATTTTATAGAGTACTAATTTTACAGAGCTAGGGAAGCTCGTTGGCTAAGCGCTTTGCTGTAAATATCACAGTACAAACAACCGTAGTTCGATCCCCGCCGACACCAAAGAACTGTTTAATTACAATTTTAAATGCTTAATACGTACATTGTAGGGTTAATGGCAATTATATGTTGATTTGCCACATACTCGGCGGTAAAGAAAAATATCGTGAAGAAGCTTGCATGTTAAAAAATTTATAAAAATATTTCGGAGACATTGACGTTCGCCAACACGCATTGGCACAGCGCGGCGGATATTTTCTTGCCCTAAAACCCTCTCAGGAATGAGAGTAACCATGTTTTTGTGTATAGTTTATATGGAGGAGTTAATGGGGAGACCCATTTTACTGGAAACGAGGCATTCCATCTTAGTCCTCACGGGTGACAACGCATCTGCATTTTGGTACGTAATCGAGGATAGATGTAGATTATCTACTTATATATATCATTACTTTATTATTCCAATTTAAAAGTAACTACATATTAGGTATATACGTTAATATCCATATATGTATATGTATATATATATATATATATGTGTGTGTGTGTGTGTGTGTGTGTGCATGTGCGTGCGTGCGTGCGTGCGTGCGTGCGTGCGAGTGTACGTGTGTTTTTAAAATTAAAAAAATATTTGATGTGTAGGTTAAAAACAGTTCGAATATTTTGGACTTGCTTCCTTCACTGCCGATCACGTGATTCAACTCAACTCTTTAACACTGCATTAGTGCTACCGGGTATCAAACTAAGTTTGAGCTCACAACCACCACAGAAAGTAACCACAGTACTTTAACACCACATTAAACATTGATATTTTAGTCTTTTGACAATTCATGTTTTGATTTCCAACAGAAAGGTCTTATCTTGCCTTTCCTAATAGAAATATTATGCAAGCACAAAACTCACCCGATGGTTAGCGGGCACTAGGCACGTAATATATCCACGATGATCAATAAAAATTTAGTGCCGAAATATAAAACCGAATATAAATTACAAGTTTTGTACCTCTAGGTCAGCATTAGCGTATCACAGTGGTACAGAGTCTGGTCGTCAGCTACGGAACATTGGCATATCAGCGTCATCGACAACTTCGAGGTCTACAACGAAAACTAGTTCCAGCCCTTACAGGTAACGTTGCAGGGTTCAAATAATAATATTTGGTTCTTTTTCCTATGGATGAAAAGTTTTCAAATATATAGTAGGAAATGACTTACTCCATTATTATGTGAACTTCCTTAAGTGCGTGTTAAGTTATAACTAATTACTTAACTACTTTCTTAAGAAATACTGACTTGACTTTCAAGAAGTATTGTGTAATAATCTATATTGAATCAAAAATATTATATTATATTATATTATAGTGTGGTTATTTTTTATTTTATATAATTAAAAAAATCCAACGAAATGACAAATTTTGTTGTTTTCGCCTTACCATTGTCTTATTGCTTTTAAGTATTACGTTAATTAATTTTCTTTATTAAGTCTTTATTATTAGGGACATTAAATTATTATTATGGTTTAGGTATGAGAGTTACTAAAATTTTAAATGTTTAAAACTTTGCTACAGCCGAAGCGACGGTCAGCTGCGTCATACCAGTACATCGACCTCCAATTACAACACGAGTGCAAGCGATATGCCTGCTTACTTGAGAGGTTTCGACTCATCTCTTCACAATAGAAAAGACGGTAATCACTACACAATATATCCTACTCTATGCAAAAAAGAAACTAACGCCATACGACTTGTTTTTTTTTTTTTGTTTTTTAATCATCAAAGTAATAGACGCCGCTTTATCTGCTGTATAAACGACACAGCACCCTCCAGCCCGAGCTAGCTGGGATTACAATTTATTAAAAGTTACAAACAATGTACATAACAAAGTACAGTTCACCTGAAGGAAATCACCCTAGATGAGACCCTTGCGGTACGCCAGTGTAGACAAAAAATGGCTCAGAAGCATAACCATCAACAACAACAGTTGATGAACGATTGGCAAGATATGAATTAAACCTGTCTAGCAACGGGCATGCTATACCTATCCCTCTGAGTTTGACAAGTAAAATAGAGTGATTAACCTTGTCAAAGGCCTTACTGAAAACTGACTACCGCAGCCCATGGATACCTTCATACAAATAAGGTTACAGATTCGTTGTCTGCTCTAATCACCTCTAAGAACTATGGTAGAATGCCTAATAACCTGTTATTATACTTACTCTTTTTTCAGCTCTGAACATTGCAATGCAGCGGTACTACACACGTACACCAATAGTTTTGTTGAATAATCTTAGAAATGACATAAATATTAACCGCAATGCAAACATATAAATTGTAATGATTTGTTAATAAAATGCTCTTTCAACGCTGGATGACGTCTTCGTTATTACCGCCGACACTCCTGGTAATACCTCCCTCTCACTGCTCCCAAGACACCTTTAGCCGTCAGAACCTCCGATCAGTTTTGTGAGTCTGCTTGACTGGCAGTGAGAAAACTTCATCACCTAACCCTGACATACTGTCACTGTCCGTCTGTTAACTCAGGTCTCATGCAGACATCCCGTACTTATCTAATTTATATATAGTTAAGATTTCATTTGTTATTCATTTATATATGGTAGGGCTAGGATATTAGGGATTGCTAGGGACTTCTATGTTTAGGGAATTTAGTTGTGGTCTGTAGGATCCAATACTTCTACCTAGCATATTTATGTACACCTAGGTAGTCGAGCTATTGAAGGGTGACTAAGTTAATATTTTAAAGACAAAGCTGCGTGACTGTACATTATGGTCCATCGAGTAACTTAAACTAAAAATAAACATTATGGTCCTTCGATCCTTCGACAAAAATTTAAATTGGTATGTTTTGTTTGGATCAGAGGACGGGCGGCGGCGACGTAAGAGCGCGGCGGACGGTGACAATGCGGCGGTCGCAGCGGGGGTGGTGGCGGCGGGCGAGGCGTCGGACAGCGACAGCGAGGGCAGCGCGCGCAGCCTGGAGCTGGCCTCCAGCCACTCGTCCGACGACGACGAGACCAGCACGCGCCGCTCCACGCCCCGCCACGCGCACCCGCCCGCCGCCAACACGCACTATTCAAGTAATTATTTCTTGTATTTACGCGAATACTACACATGAAATAAAACCAATTTTATCGCGTTTCATTTTAAGTTTTTTCATTCCTGACGATTTGGGTGCTTGACAACATCCGAAGGAGAAGGGGACGGGGGGAAGGGAAGAGGGGGAGGGTGTTTGACGTCCTGATGTCATAGTTAACAAAGGCTTAAAGGACCTTAAAACTTAATAATTAAAAGTTTAAGAAAGGTATATTCTCCTCATTCTGCTTTTTACCAAGTTTTTATTAACTTGCTTTCGTGTATGTCTGTTCGGGTCGCATTTAGTAACTGTTCAAATAACTTCCCGATGTGATTGACACTTGAAATTTTGAACACGGCTCAGAATCTGATGACGATGTAAAAATATAAAAAGAAACTTCATATATTTTTGATAGGTACAAAATTTTTTAAACTTCACCTTTTATTAGAACTTACCTCGATTCTCTGTTCGTGTCCAGTACAATTTTGCAATCAATTTTAAACTAACAAGCTGATGAGCTGGAGATTCCAAATTTTAGAATAAAATTGAATAATTTTTTACCTCTCGGGTGAGCCTCACACCTAGAGAGCGCGTCCCCAGGCGGCGGATAGGGGAACACTCGGCGTCACTGCCGGGTAGAAGGGAAATAAAATACCTCCCGCGGACCAACAGGCCGGAGAAGGAAACTCCGTTATCAAACCCCTGCTACGAGCTGCTTCAACATATTTGTAGTTAAGATCGTGAGCAGTGCTGTTTGCTTAGGCTGGAGCACTACAGAAGGGACGGCGGCGGATGAGCTTATGATGAGTCAACGGCGGCGCCCGCACCCTGGATGGGGGTGACAGTCTTGGCGTCAGGTGGCAACCGGCCGTAAAAATACACTGCCAAAAAACAAAATCTCCTAGTATGAAAGCAAAGCATAAAAAAAATATAAGGGCTAGGGCACGGGCTAGGGCTAGGGTACCCCTCAAGCGACGACCAAATACGATCCCAATCGAAAAATGCTAAGGCGTCCCCTGTAAGCGACATGGAACATCGGTTCCCTTACCGGACGCAGTCAAGAATTAGCAAACATATTGCACGCACGAAATATTAACATATGTTGTATATAGGAACTCAAATGGAAAGGGTCAAAATCCAGGGATATTGGTAGAAACTATCAACTATTGTATAACGGCACATCTTCGACAAGGAACGGAATCGGCATCATCCTCGACGAAACATTACAACAACGAATAATCAAAGTAGAAAGAATAAGCTACAGAATTATGTACGTGAAATTAGCTTTAGACAACAAATTAACTCTTAACATAGTCTCAGTATATGCCCCTCAAGTTGGATGTAGCAATGAAGAAAAAGATTTGTTCTGGGGAAACCTAGAAGACCTTTTCGTAGCC
Organism: Parnassius apollo; assembly: GCA_907164705.1. Classification (NCBI taxonomy): domain Eukaryota; kingdom Metazoa; phylum Arthropoda; class Insecta; order Lepidoptera; family Papilionidae; genus Parnassius; species Parnassius apollo. Next base: position 2,481,952 of record CAJQZP010000160.1, on the reverse strand, counting down.
ATACCTTTAGACGAGAAAAAAATTATAGCAGGGGATTTGAATGGCCATGTAGGAATGAAAGCACCTGAAAACTCAAACATACATGGAAATTTTGGATATGGCACATCTAATAGCCAAGGTCAGGATATAATAAATCTAGCGACCCAATTTGATCTCCCGATCGTTAACACTTACTTCCAAAAAAAAGATGAACATCTCATCACCTACAAAAGTGGTGGTTCGGCCTCTCAAATAGACTTTTTTCTTTGTGACAGATCGATTCTCCGCAATTTTAGGGACTGTAAAGTTATACCAGGGATTCCACTAACAACCCAACACAGACTACTGGTAACCTGTCTGAAAATGCCAAACTGGAATACAAAAGAGAAATATCAAAATCATGAACCCCGCATAAAATGGTATAACATACACAAAGATAAAGGCACTTTATTTATTGATCAGGTTGATAAATACTTCAAAGAGACACTTCAAGTCCCAAAAGACAGCAACACTCTATGGAACGAATTCCACATGTTTTGCCTAAAAACCGCCAGAACAACCCTAGGTATTACAAAAGGAAAATTGAGGATTAATAAAGATCCTACTTGGTGGGATGAGAATGTTAAATCTCTGTTATTGGAGAAGAAAGAATCTTTCAAGAAATGGCAACAATCAAAAAGTGACAGCGATCGGCTGGATTACAATATAATTAAAAAGAGAGCTAAAAAATGTGTTGCAGTAAAAAAAGCACTATCCAAAGATCACTTTTACAAAGAATTAGAAAACGCAAAATCAGACGCACAAATATTTAAATTAGCAAAACATCGAAATAACCAAACAAAAGATATCAAACGTAACAAATATATCAAAGACTCATCGGGTAAATTGTTAACCGCAAACAAAGAAATTAGTAAGAGATGGCGAGAATACTACCAAACACTACTGAATGAGAAATTTCCACAGGAACCACTCACATCCCTCGGATCCACGGAAGGACCAATTGATGAAATTTCACCCCAGGAAGTAAAGGCAGCCATTCAAAGAATGAAAAATAGAAAAGCAACCGGACCGGATGAGATTCCAGCTGAACTATGGAAAAATGTGGGCAATACCGGCGTAGCATGGCTGACAAATCTATTTAATGTAATCCTTAAAAGTACTAACATACCAGATATGTGGAGAAACAACAATTTGATACCCCTATACAAAAATAAAGGGGATGTTGCGGACTGTGAAAATTATAGAGCAATTAAACTAACTTCTCAGACCCTTAAGATCTGGGAATGTGTCCTCGTCAAAAGACTGGCAAAAATTACAAAAAATACATCGAACCAATGTGGATTCACTAGCGGCGTGGGCACTACAGATGCAATTTACTCAGTAAATATACTTATGGAAAAGTACAAGTCACGCAAACAAGATCTTCATCTTATTTTCATTGACCTTGAAAAGGCGTTCGACCGAATTCCTCGAGAACTAATCTGGCAAGCACTAAGGGCGCAATTGGTGCAGGAGCATTATATTGAACTCCTCAAAGATCTGTACCACGATGTAACTACAAAAGTGGTCAGCCCAGCAGGGACAAGTGAACCATTCGAAGTCGGAGTAGGGGTTCACCAGGGTTCGACCGTAAGCCCTCTTCTATTCAACCTAGTAATGGACTATATCACTGCGGACATTCAGAAACCAGCACCGTGGTCACTTCTATACGCTGATGATGTAGTACTTATAGCCGAATCGATGGCGGAAGTACAATCAGACCTGATAATATGGCAGAAGTCTTTAGAAAGAAGAGGGTTGAGAGTCAATAGAGAGAAGACTGTATATATGTACTGTAACTTTTCTAATGCCAATGTGAATGTTATTCCATGTCCTTCTATTGAAGGCAGTCCTCTTAAGAGAGTTGAAGAGTTTAAATATCTCGGATCCATTGTAGCACCAAAGGCATGTATAGAAACATACAAAATAGAACCGAAACAGCTTGGTTAAAATGGAGATCGCTGTCTGGAATTCTATGCGACTCCCGTATGCCTATTAAAATAAAGGGCAATGTATACAAAAGAGGAGTAAGACCAGCTCTGCTATATGGATCTGAGTGCTGGCCGATGGGAAAGACGGATGAACAGAAACTTCACGTCACTGAGATGAAAATGCTACGTTGGTCTGGAGGAGTTTCTAGAACAGATAAAATAAGAAACGATTACATTCGTGGTAGTTTTAAGGTTGCTATGGTGCACGAAAAACTTCTACGCTGGTACGGACACGTGATGAGACGGGATGATGGCCATATGACTAAAAGAGTTATGAACATAGAAGAGGGGAAGAAAGGCCGTGGACGACCACCTATAACCTGGTTGCAAACACTAAAAAACGACCTGAAATCTACTAACATATCAGAAAGGACAACCCACAATCGCACGATGTGGCGCAAGATTACTAGGAGGGCTGACCCCAATTAAAATGGGACAATAGCCAAGGAGAAGAATAATTTTTTATTCAATATACCATTACAAGTACAAATTCTTATTAAAAGTCATTTCTTTTCTTTTAAGACTGGTTTAGACAAAAGCCTTTGTTCTGGGAAGAACCAGCAAAAAAATTCGGGGTTCTTTTTCGCAACACAATAAATAACACAGGTTATTTTATAAAAATAAAGTAAGGGTGACAAACAAGCATATAGTCCACCTGGTGTTAAGTAGATGCTGTGGTCCATAGACATCTATCTTAACATCTTTTTTATCCTATTTTATTTTCCCTATGTCACCTCTTATGACACCCGTGGGTCGACATAGTGTAGGGTAGTAACCCTACAAGATGTTAAACATAAAAAACACCAAAATAAAATTAAGTAAATTATGAACCCAATTTCTTATCTTCTGTACCAACGTAATTACTTATTTTTAATGTAAACAGGAGATCGAGGTACGAGTAACAACGCTGGCAGCTTTTTGCCAAATATTACGGAAGGAGCACCTTTGGGGATGTCACCTCGTTGGCCATCACATATTAGAGAAGGTAATTTTTGCCTGGTATTTTTTTAAATTGTATGAAATCCGTAGCTTGAAAATAAAACCACACCCTATTATTTCGTTTTATTTAATGTGTTAAATAATGTGTTGTAGAGAGTCTGTTATTCTGCGGGCTGCAGTTCTCTACACGCACCATACGAAACACGCATTAAGCTGTAATTTTACGCTGATATTCTGATTGTGAGCGAGCGTGATCCTGACTCCTGACCCGGTCGATCCGGTCCATTTGTACTGCACCTATAATACGCTGCAGCCTGACTGCCATGTAAAATTTAATCTTAAACAAGTACAAAGACGCAAGCTGTTCAATTTCAATTTTAAGTTCAATTTAACGTATCATGCAGAATACCAAGATATCCGTGTAGCCTTTTTAAGATTAAATTTTGTAGAACCAAGTTAGGTCGCGACTCCCCAGTGATCAGTATATCTCGCCTGTACAAGCTCACCAAAAATGAATCCGACCTTGACGTTCACCATGATACCCTTGCTCAATATATTGCCAAGCTAAAGCATGTTGACGTACATTAAACTCCAGTTTGCACAATTTTCTTTTATTTCTTTATCATTATTTTTTATTTTATATTTTACTTAAGAACATATTTTTCTCAATTTTGTTTAATATTTGTAACACAACGCATGTTATGATTGCCTATAATTATAATAGCAGTTAATCATGTAAAATGTATAACGCTGTAATGTAACCAAACATTTCTTATGTTGGCAATCCAAATAAATAAATAAAAAAGCTGTACGAAATATGTCCGTCATCAAGTCCTCTTTTCTTATTTATTGTGAGTGTACATCACGTGGTAAACGAAACTATTGGTTGTGTACTACCGTACCGTACCGTACTCCCTTATACAATAAAGGGCTCGTAAATTTCACTGTACGTGAGCAACCCGAGTTCGATCTCCACGCTCCAATGTACGTATTTTATAATTGCAAATTTAAATACTGATTTACCACGTGCTCGTACGAAACTTGGAAACCTTTTTACCGCAGCGCGAAGGACAATTCCGACCGCTAAAATTCTGTCAGAACTGAGAAGAGATCTGTGCTCAGGAGTGGGACGCGTATAAGCTGTACCTTTGCGTACATAATCCAAATGAAATACTAAAGCTTACGCTAAACTCTTGACTAATCTCAATCTTGACCTTGTGCTGATGGACCATCTATAGTAATCCTTAGTTCTTTAGTTCTTTTCTTCACTTCCATCAGCCCGAAAATGTCCACTGCTAGAAGCCTTTCCCGTTACAGGAAAGTTTTTCTGTAATCGTCACGCTTGAAAAGTGAATTAGCGTTCGCAGTACCAGACATGGCACACCATTAACATTACAGCACTGCACAAGTTCAGTTCTGAACATAGGCCTCCCCCCCAAGGAATGCCAAAAAGCACGGTCCCGAGCTACATGCATCCATTGACGTCCTGCATGTCTTGGCAGGTCGTCGCTCCATATAGTGGCGGAGCGCTTTACACTTCGCCTGCCGACACGAGGCTCCCACTCGAGAACCTTTCTTCCCCATCGATTGTCGGTTCTTTGTGCTATATTGCCGACCCTCTGGTTCTACTGTAGATATCCTTGTTTTTAAGTCTATCACGCAGAGAAACTCCGAGCATTGCCCTCTCCATAGCTCGCAGAGCGTCTTTAAGCTTCCTCTTATGGCCAGCAGTGAAGGATATTTACTGGATATTTTGCATCTGACATAATCAATTATACCACCAATCCGTAACTACTCATATACATATACTCATATACACTACAACTTACACTGTTTATTGTTCCCAGAAGCAAACCGACCAGACATAGGGCGTTGGTCCCAAGAGACCGGATCCGATCACGAGGGACTAAACCCGGGCCCGGCCACACCGTCGCCGAACCCACTGCCCAACCCCGACCTCACGTCTGACGTATACCAGCTAAGCCGGCACAGAATGAAGCCCTCCATTTTGGAAAACGTACATGACACTTACGTCGCAAATGTGGACGCATCTCGGCTACCGCTTGATAACAGGTATAAAAGATTCTTACTATTTGTTATTACTATAGCTGATGAATTGGAGACCAACAAATTGATATTTCTGCTAGCATTAACAAATACTTTCGTGTGAAAAAGTATTGGGACCAAAGCGGCCTTACCATAAAGCGAACTTAATGATAGAATCGACTAAAAGCAGCACTAAGTAACCTAAAAGCAAACCATAATTCTTTTGAGGTTAGATACGTAGTACTATTACATACTCTGTGGTTTCGTTACTTAAATAGTAGTGTCTTACTGAATCCCTTTATATTAAAATGAGCATGGATGTTATCGATTAATAGTTTAAGCAATATGAACAAATTATCTTCCACAAACCGAGAATCCTAAATGATTAAAAATTTTAAAAAAAGTTTTATTCCCGCTATGATCGACCTTCTTTACCGCTTATAAGGCATTCCATCGTAGTTCTCGGAGGTGACAACGCAACTGCATTTTGACTCTTTAATTCATGTATCATCCACCAACTGTATCGTACGTAGAGACGTGTTTACATATATCTAAAACGTACACAATTGTAAAAAGTTTCCACGATGCAGGAGCAAATCTGAATGTGAGGTAACACTTTTAAAAAAATCCGATTACATTAATAATGTATAATATATTACTTTATTTTTGGATGAACTTACTTAATAATCGTGTCGGTGTTTTTGTACTATCTTTTTAGATACGGTGTAATGGAAGACGAACTCATGTACGGCGTATTACCAAACGACGCGGAAAAGCAAACGCCCTATGACCCCAATTACCCCATGTCGCCCACGATGTACAGATTACCCCAAAATCCCTACGGGTCAAAATCATATCTCTCTGCGTCAAGAACATCCGACTATGGTTACAGTCCCACAAAGTATTTGAACCCGGATCCCAATGCGTACGGATCAAGGGATTTCCGCGATTCGGGCGTGACTACGCGGGATCACGACGGGTATCCGTCGCGGGATTTTAGGGATTCCGGCATAGCAACAATGCTGAAAAATGATTATCAGAGGAAAATGGAGAGTCATTATGGCGGGGACTACAACGACGGTATGTCTGAAGGATCGGATAAACATCATCCGCACGATAAATATCTATTCCCGTATACGGGTGAGTGTGATGTTTATTTCTAACCTAGCTTTTCAGAGCGATATTTTTTTTTATTTATAATTTTGCATGATTTTGTTTTACAATTATATTTACGTTTTGCTTCAAGTTCAAAACAGTCAATGATACTAAGTATAAATTTTTTACAAGTAAACTTGTTACTTTGTTTAGGCAAAAATATGTAGTAAATAAACTTAAAATAAAATTACTTCTGTATTCGATATTCTTCAGATTTGTGAAATACACGCTTTATGTTTTCTAGTTTTTTTTTAATTGTGAAAGTAATTAGTTCAGCACTGCTTGTGACCGTTACTTTGCCCTCTAGCGGAGGAGGACCACGTAAGTATGCGCGAGGCGACGCGCTCCCCGCTCGCACGCGTCAACACACACGCGGGTACGTATATTTAAGGTTCTTCTCAAACGTAGAATAGACAAAGCTATTTAAGATGTTTGTATTATTATTAAATTAAATTCCTTTCTTAAATCCCCAGATACAGTTTGTAGATCTCACCTTAAACCCTCTTAAAATTCCCATCCTTTAATACTCATTCATATTCCCGTTCATTCTCCGTACAAGCAGTAAGACTCTGGAATTCGCTTCCTACTCACATTCTAGAAATCAAAACAGTGACATTGTTCAAAAAACGAGTGAAAGAACATTATTTATCGCTGTCTTCTATGTAAGTCTCAATTCTTTGATATTTACTATACTGTTACAAATATATGCATGTACATATATGTATGTATGTGTGTATATATGTTTATATATTTAATTATGACTTTATATTATATTAAGTATTTATGTATGTATTAATGTTTGTTTAAATATGAATATATTTATGTATTTGTATATATATATCATACATATATATATATATATATATATATATATATATATATATTAGGGATTTTATTTTTCCCATATGTGTTGTATAATAACAAAGTGCACACCTTATAATCATTTATTAATCATATGGGTTTGAAACTGGCCTACTGGAAGAAATTTCATTGTGAGATAATTAGAGCCTTTGTACAAACTTTTATCATGATATGTCCTCTCCCTTACTTGTGTGTACATAAATTGTGAAATAAATAAATAAAGTGTAAATGATTTATTTATGTCGGAAAATACATTACGTTATTGTTTAAAATAACAATAGTGTGACAGCGGGTGTTCAAATTGCTCTCTTCCTTACGCAGATTAGGCAGAACACTATCAACAGCGTAACGCACTGTACATTCGACTATACCCGTAATACGCCCCGGTCATTATCACGTATGTAGTGTAACGTGATGGACGAAATTACATGATAAGTCCAAAAATAGATTAAGTAGGCAAACAAACATACAGAACCACGACAATAATTAAAACTCGGAGAATGACATCTAACATAGTTCACTACGTCTGTGCCGAACTTTATATACTGTTCAAGCGAGTGCGGGTTTCGAGATCCAGCCTCACTTCTGTTTATCTTTTTTTTATTCATTACCCTCTCTCTCCAACATACGTATTTCAATCACGATACGTTTGCTTATTTAGTGCAAATAAAAAGACATCTGTAGTAAAGCAAATGCGCAAAATATCTCGTTTATTTCTATAGTCATAACCATCTCTTATACAGGGTTACAGGTTAAGGCGACCAGATCCTTTAGGGGGTAGAAGATTGCTTCATTACCGACTGTTGTCAGGATATTGGATATTTAAAATTTTTATAAAAAATGCCAATTTTTCGTCTATTGTACCTACTTTTTTTGTAATTTGTGCATCTTGTTTTATTTTTCTTATAATTTTTGTGTAGTAGATAAGTGGCTTTATTATTTTAAAAATCAAGATCTTAGGTAAATACAATCTGGGTCTTGTCGATTGATAGTTGAAAAAAGAAATAAATCTGTACAAAGTATTTTTTTTCTTTGAATAATATTTAAACAAAAATCTATGGCAGGTATGTTGCAGATGTACTTTAAAATATCTACATATCTTCAGCTATCCAACAAGTTATAACAGTCTAATATCTTGAAAACGGTTAAGTTTGGGGTATAGTGTTTCATTGTCTAAACAGTCGGTAATGATGCAAACTACAACTCCCTAAAGGATCTTGTCTTGTTCTTGCTTTTGAAAAACGTTACCCCTACACTAGGATTTTCTCCCGTATCTTGGGGGCAGTTTACAAACATAAATTGCACAAGGACAAACATCCCGGAACTTTTTTTTTATTTGTGGCCATACAAATATTATTCCGTGCGGGATTCGAACCCGCGACCCCCAGCGCAGCCACTCATTGTTAAGCCACTGCGTCACGGAGTCGTCTAATCTAGGTCGACTTAGCCTGTAACCCTGTCTATTCATTACCAGCCTCTATAAAGACATGCAACTTCTTTATGATATTTGCTTATAATCAACACATTCGACTGGTGGAAGGGAAGCCTAGTGCCGATAGATATCCTCACACAGCTATCATACCGCTGCTTCGCCTATCGCCAGCCTATGGGAACTGCAGTTCGTATTTTCGAAAGGGTATCCTGTCTAGGTTATCCCGTGGGGGTCGTAAAGTGGCGAAAGAAGAAAATACAAACAGGAGATGGGCAGCAGAATAACGGTAAAATTGCGGTAGCAATCCCGGCTGTCAATCTGTTAGCGTTATTCACCATAATTTCTATTAAAAAAAAACCATTTTACACCCAGCCAAATATACTTTGTTTAACGACGGAGAGCAGCTATTCCCAGTTATTTAAAATTATGGCTGATGCTTATAATTTATTCAACTATTTCATAGGTGAAAACCACCAGCAGATGGGGGCGCCACTAGCAAGCATGGGGGAGACAAGCGAGTAAGTTCTTTTACACCTAATACCTTATTACCCTGCTTCCAATTTTAAGCTTTTAAACTTAAAAAAAATCTAATCCAGCATGAGTACTTCTAAACTTAATGCAACTGCATGTTTCCTAGCGAAAATTTGTCATTGCATAATTGCATTACAACACGTCATTGGTTAATTATCGCTCCCATCTTACAATAAAAACTCTTTGGAGAGATCTTTACCGATGTAACTTCAAACTTTTGAAATCATTCACAATAATACTCGTAATTATTTAGATATACCTAAATATCTAACTCTGTTTACCTTTCTACTTAGATCTGAAATGTTAATAGATTAAAATAAGTTACTGTTATATACTGTATAAACTTTATTTCAAATACTTATAATTGTTTGAGGCCATGGGCCGGGGCTCTTTCCCTATAATTAATTGTTAACATATCTAATAAGCTCCGCTTTATAAAAAAAATCTCAAAATTTAAAAAAACTGAAATTCATAACTCAACTTAATACCTGCTTTATGTGTTACATTCGTTTTACGTTCATAATTGTGCTATCTGTCAAGAAGCCAACTGGTATCAGTTATATATCAGCTTAGAAGTCGGTTACTTATCACAAAGCTAACTCGTTCGAAGATCTTACTGGCTTTTCTTTGTTTAGAGTTGACTGTAAGTCTACACGACCATTTAGAGTTAACTTTTGTTAATCGACTCTTTTGTTAATCGATTGGCACAAAAATCTTATCTTTATACTACATTTTCAGCATTGAAAAGAATTAAATAATTTATAATAATTCTAAGATTTACTATGTTAATAACATTTTTCAATAGATGGTGGCGGTTGTATGAGAAAAATTCATTATAAATCATCTTTTGCTTTGCTAACCGGTGGTGTTGCCGTGCGCAAAATCATCTGCGATCATCTTAGGGAGGAGGTAAAAATATTCAATGTTACAATGCATGCTCTATGTATGTACATGACGTTCGGATACATTCCCTTCACATGAATAATATGACTATCTATAAAATTATCGAAATCACAATTTTAAAACATGTTATTTCTTTACATTTTAAATGAATGTTTCCGAACGTATGAGAATAGAAGTTTGTGGATCGTGTATGTCGTGACAGTAAAATTTTAAAAAATAAGAGAGAATACTTGTCTATGGATTTGAAATTTGAATTATGAGTCCCCTAAGATGTTCAATATTCCAGCAAAATTACCGCGCTGTTTCATTTGCACAGGAAGAAAAATGTTTTTAATTTCACAGCCGGTTTTATCACTTCAAAACAAGAACTTTTGTGCAACTTGTTCACACGATCACATTTTTCTTCTTAAGATTTCTTATTTTTAGTTTATAGATAGGTTTTATATTATAAAAATACGACACCTATTATTATATTAAAGACATTGACTAAACGAAACAATTAAAAGAATCGGGGCTTTGTGAAAGTATTACTGACGTATTTTTTTACTTGTAAACTAGTGATTGACCACGATCCCACCTGTTGGTAAGTGGTGATAAAGCCCTAAAGGGTAAATTAGGGTTGCCAGATGGTCGGGATTCGTCTGGATTCTCTAACCATTTTAAATGATCTCCAGACTCCCGACAAAACTCAAAATCTCCATACAAACAGCTTATCTTCACATAGTAGCTGCCTTTGGTTTAATAAAAGCTAAGATACTAATTAGATTGAACTTTGAGTAAATTGTGTGCATTTTAAATCTTTTCTGATTGACTAAAGAATCCAAATTGGTGGACTCGGTAAAGTCCAATGCCAAAATACATGTAGCAACATAAAAATTTAGTGCACTTAAATTAGTTGTCTCAAAAATGTTTTTGTAGCCTATTAATTTAAAATATAAACTTTTATTACATTTTTATTTTTAATATTTATTTCTTCCGACAACAACTCCAAAATCACGACATTTTTAAATTTTGTCCAGATATTTTGGTTGTTCGATCTGGCATTTCTATGTTAAATCACACTGTATTTACAAGCTGCGTATACTGGTATATTTTTTATTAATCTTACTTGATAATATAGCTGTAGATGTTAAGACCTTTTGATATTTCGTTACGCTAAGACAAAAACCTTTAAAGGTTTTTGTCTTAGCGTAACAAAATATTCCTTTAATTTTTACGAATTAGCAAATTATATTCAGAGCTTAGATACTTTCTTCCTTTTAAATCGTTTTTATAAGATTCCTTTTAAATTTAGCTATTCCTTTTTAGGAATTTTATTGTCTTATAACGTGGTTAGATTAACCATAAAGTATTTTATCATTTTACAAAAATATATTGTAAGTTTAACTGAATATTTAAATAAACAATTTTAGGAAATCTACGACTGAAGAAGACGCCGAAACGCGAGTATGAAGATCGGATAGTAGAAGATTTCCAATGAATCTCAATAAGTTAACTAATTTATTATAATTGTGTTGTATTAGTTCAAATACATTATCGGTTAAATAGCTCTTATGAAACTCTACAAAGACTGTCATTACTTGATACCCACTGCCATAGCGTAGCATGTAACGGCTATTTATTATTGTCTACTATGCTTTAAATAGACGTAAGTTTAAATGTTTAGTTTATGTATTATGTAATTATTATAATGTTAAGGCGTATTTGTTTTATTTTTATTTTGTGCTCATCAAGTTCATAGAAAGCATAAAATAGAATATTCGCAATGTGGTAGGTAATGTGCCTACGTAATTTCATGATCTCTTTCTAGCATTGCAATTCTTTCTAAGAGAATTAAACTCAATTATTTTCCTTAACATTTCTCAAGTGCAATGTCCACTAAAATAATTCCCTATTCAAGAAAGTCAACCGATTTCATCAACCTTTGATTTAATAATGTCAATTTATTAAAATCTTTATAATGATCCGAGATCTAGCAAATATTTACAAGCTTGTTTGAAATACTTGACCTTTAACATCTTCGTTGGAAACGAAAATTCAATTGTTTTAAATACTTACCTATGCCTAACTTGTTTGAAAGTTTTTCCTGAGGTCTCGTTTCACTGATTATGTAATTTTTATAACGTCTATATAGTAAGTGTTTAGTGAGAAGTTATCTAAATATAAATATGTATCTATTTTAATTTCGTCTTTATTTCTAATTAGAACATAGGTACTTCGAAAATTGGATGTTTCCGTTTCTATTTATAACTATTTATAAGGTGTACGAAAAGCTCATTTTATATAATGTTTACTTAAGCCTGTTTAAACATTAAACGTATAACCCGGGTGTTGTGCAAAAATTTTATTATTACCTAATCCAATTTTCGCGCCAAATGTATGTTTCAGCATATTCATGCAAAGGCGTGGACAATTATTTGTACGATTAGTAAATGACATCCAAAGGCAGTCATGTAAATAATTTAGCAGTATAGTAGCTATATTGTGAATTATAAAAAGTAACTTTATGCAAGATATAAAAATTATTTTTTATATAAGAAACCAAAACTATTATTACCTAGTAATTAATGTATTCAATGTTCAATGATATTAGAAATTAGTGCTTGAAGTAAATTAGAATTTAAAGTCCAACTTGAAAAAGATGAAATAGTTTAGCCCGAAAAATAAGCAGTGCAGTGTACATAGTTGATCGTAAAGTGTGTTTGTGTGCATTTTGAGTGTTTTAACGAAGAGTCCACCTATTTTGTAAATAAATAGACTTTTACACTTTCTAGTTCTTATTTACATAATTAAATAATGTAGGGAATATTAAGGAAAGCTTTATCTCAATAATGTCTAGTTCTGCCATACTGTATTCAGGTCTTATTGCACGTATCAAAGAGCTGTAAATTAAACTAATTCTATCGCAATTATTTAGAAATAATACATCTACCTTTATGTAAATCAGGACTTAAATCTTGTATAAAAGCTACATTCATGCGGAAAATTCTTTTATTGTAATTTACGTTTCTCAATTCGATTGCTCTGGTAATTTTCCCAGCAAAATTTTAATAATACCGAATTGTATGAAATGCATGAAGACAAAAGAAATATTCATACAATTTCATAGCTTTCCATTACAGTTTCAGATGTAAGATGCGTAAAGCATCTAAAATAAATGATACAAAAATTAGAGGCCAATGGTTATTCATTAATTTTGCTCTGTTTGTAATGTCACAATAACAGCTTTTTAATAAATGCATATGAACGTATATAATAACAAAAACCAAACTTTAAAAAAAATTGTCTGTCTGTCCGTCTATTTGTTCCGGCTAATCTCCGAAATGGCTGCACTCATTTTGACGGAACTTTCACTAGTAAGATAGCTAATCATATAAGGAGTAACTTAGCCTACTTTTATTTTTGAAAAAGAATTAGAGTTCCGCGCAAAAAATTAAAACCCTAAATTACACGCGGGCGAAGTCGCGGAGAACAGCTGGTTTTATATATAATACTTTAAAATTTTATGAAAATAAAATTTCGTAGTTCAACCTTACACGGTTATCACATGCAAATAATATACCGACCGTTCATTCAGGTTATTTTGACACATTCCGCTTACAAACTTTTAATTGTATCTATTAAGTACCTCTGTCAGGAATTGTTTAATATAGCGGTACAAATGTAACATCTGTTTTATATTGAAATATAATATTTTATTGCTAAATTATAAATGTGTTATTATTCATATACTGTACCTTTCTCAGAGGCGGATTACCCTGAAGGTATAATAGACAGTCTGTGTGCTTTGACGGTCAAGTGCTCCTCGGCAAAATCGTTTTTACCTGAATTAGGAACTCTATTTCATCAAACATGGCCTAGTCATGGACGTACAAGAAAAGGCGGACTGCATTTTCCTAAGAAATTCCTGATGCACTGTAATCTCGGCGGTGCAATGTATGTTTGAGTGAAATAAAGGGTTGCCAAGAGAAACAAAATTTCCCTATCTTTTTATGAAACCATTTATCAAAATCACTGACCTCTATATATACAAGTAATATATAGAGGTCAGTGTGCAAAATACAATATAACTTTGACACAGGATACTAATTATAACTACGCGTAACTATTATAAATAAACTTTTAGTAAATCCAAATGCCTTAAGCGCTCGTGGTATACGTGAATTTTTTAAAGTATTTTAAATACACACAAGTTTTCACAGATGACCTTATTACTATTCTAATTTTCCGATAGTTTTATGTCAAACGTCAATTAAAAAAGTTTGGAAAATACAAAAGTGCACGCAGTGGCGGATTTACCAGTAGAGGCTGAGTAGGCTGGAGCCTAGGGCGGCAGATTTTTGGGGCGGCAAAATTTTAACTATATTTCAAGAAAAGGCGACGGCATTACATAAGTGTGTCGAAGCAGTATTAGCACAAAAGACATGGGAAAAAGACAACCGAAAAGGAAAAAAAAAATCAAATACCCGATGAAGAAACGAGAATAACTACGAATAACATTTTTACGGTTAACATATTAATAATCTTAATTGATAGACTCGTATCGTAATTAGAAAAACTGCAGGAGGCCTACAGCAAATTCAATGAAAAGTTTTTATATTTGAGCAAAAAAAGTGATTTGTTGTCATAAACTCTTACGGAAAAATCCCTTTTCTTGTAATAAATGCATCATAATTATTTAGAGACTAATAAAGTATAGGAACATGCGAACGCATGGCTTTATGTACACCAGCGACAAATTGTTCGGGTGAGAGAAGCTTTTTTGTTTAAAACGGATGAAAAATTATCAAAGATCTACTATAAGCCAAAAAAGCTAATCGCTTTGGCGATTTTGTCCACAGAGTCAGCTACGACGATATATAATTGGCGATTTTGTGAATAAAAATTGCGCCAAACAGAATTTCAAAACTTTCCTAACTTTGTTTATTGAATTCATTAATCAGTTGGTTTTTTATCAGATAATTGAATACATTGTTTTTAAACTGTAAGCGCAATAAAAATAATTTAATTACATTTACCGAATATATTACCAAATGTAGTAATAATGAAATCACACCTTCCCCGATTTATTTTTTATTTTATTAGCTCAGAAATATAACCTGAAAATTTTCTTATGCAAACTTAACTAAATCTTCGGGTTGTAAAAATATTCTAGTAACTGACACATCGATCCCTTACTTCACAATCATACCAATTACGACAAAACGGTGGTGAACTAGGACAATAGTGCACAAATCCTAAAGTTACAATTTCATTTAAAAAAAAATATTTATATGATTGTGAACTTGTTTCGAATTGTAGGTCGGTACGGGCGGCAAAATTTGAATGGCGTAGGCCAGTAGGATTCACACATTTGCCGCCCGTAGGGGCGACTCATACTGCTTGCTCGTAATATGATCGTAAAAAATGTAGAAAAAAATTCTTAATCAACAATAGATTTTTTTTTAATTTGACTATGTTACTTATATGAGATTCTAAAAAATTTTAGTATTGTTAAAAAAACTTTTAACAGAATTATCTTAAAACGATCAGAAATCAACTTTAATATTACTTTAACTAGCTTGCCAGGCAGACGTTGTTCTGCCCTTTTCGACGACCCTTTATCATGTCCTATTAAAAATCCTTAAATTCACAAAAAAATTGTGGAGCGAAAAACTATCCTATCTCTCTAGTTAGGCCAAACTGCACACGGTGTGCAAATTTGATTAAAATCGATTTATGTATTATCGTAAAAACTAGTCTTTTTTACCTGACTTCTTAATACTTTTTTTCTCATCAATTTATTCGTTTTCAAAAAGTTTTTCATCTGGTCATAACCAGTATTTTAATTTAGCATTCAGCAAACAACGTTGGTATCGTCCGGTGAAAAGCAAACCCGTCCCCAAGGGTAGGATGCAAAGAAAGACCGCATCATATCCCAATCGGCCGACCTATAGTTCCAAACAAGGCAGCAGCCTGCAGAATGCAACCGCGATTTCAGCGTGAGTGGCACCACACTCCGGACTAGACAATGGTCCGAGGAGCCAAGACGGATGTTGACGGAAACATGATATTTGTCAGGATGAGAGGTCAGCAGAAGCTCCAACAGGGAAGGTGCATGATCCTCCACATCTGGAAACCGCGTGGGCGAAGTAACCAGTTGTGTCAGACCATATGCCAAAGAAAAATCATGAGAGATCTGCTCTCCGCATGATCGGTTAAACGTGAACCAAGCCATTCGGTGTGGTGGGCATTAAAATCGCCGAGGATCACGATCTCTGCGGGGAAGATCTGTAGCAAGGTATCAGTAGCCATTTGGACGTGGTCGATGAGTTGGTCTGTTTCGGCATTACCGCTATGGGACCTATAGAGGCTCCCGCAGACGCACGTATGGTCGTCGCTGTCTACGCGTAGCCAAAGGATAGACAGTTCCGAACCTTCAAGACTGCCGAGGCGTCTGCGACTGCGTCAGAAAGAGCAGAGCCGGCTTCGCCGTCTCGAGATGGTAATGGACGACGTTTAGGTTCGAGTGAAGTCCCCTGATATTGCAGAAATTCACGGATAGCGTGGCAGGGGTCACCTTAGTCTTGTTGCTCAGCTTGCCCCGAGCATTTATTGTCGTGAACGGATTTACCCCCTCCCCCCACACCCAAAATACGCGGGGCACTCTGAGCACCAACGCTCAAGAGTAGAGTAGCTTGATCGTGGATGCTCAGCGAGGGATTCTCCAGGGACGCTGTCAACCCTTCTGGGGTAGTCTTACATTTAATTGCACTACCATGGTTGGGGGGGGGGGGATTGGGCATCCGGTCACCTGCACTTACCAGATGAAACGTGGTAGCAGAGCTTCCACTTCATACCTTCACTCTGTGAAGTCGTCGTACCACCCCGACTCGAGCCGGCCCATACGTGCAACAGCAAAAGCTGCCGCGTAACTCTATCACTGATAATTAAAATATTACTAAGAATTAGATAATAATTATGATATTAAGAGGGCATATGCTATTTGCGTCGAAAACTTCATGTTTTAAGGTTTTTTCAAGGGCGATATCGTAACGATGTGAGCAAATTATTTGCAGTAAATTACGGATTTAGAAAGATAAAGTCTTTATTTAGTACATTGCAACGGAAAATCATAGTTTTTAATGACGGTTTTTTAGAGCGAGACAATCCCTTCATAGTGTTTTACGAAAATATGCGTCAGAGTTATCTTTCAGGTGGAGTACAACCATGATTATAAGCTAAAATACTTTATTATAAACATTATTATAATAGAATATATAGCTTTTTAGTGTATAACAAAGCTTAAATTACGAAAATATTTCGATTTAATATTAAAAAAACAATAAGTACTATAAATTCACCAAACTGTCCACTTCAATGTCATTTTTTTCCGTGTATTGGGATATAAACTTATCTATTTTATTATAGTCAATTATTTTATATGATTATTTTAAAAATACTATAAATCATCACGCGCAAACGCCGTCCGATTCAGTACGCTCCGGGTCTTCCCAATCCCAACGATAGGAAGTATCACTTTTTCCGCCACAGCCCGCGTACGTGTTAATTCACACCGATAGCATAAGCTAGTGTTGCCAAGTGTCCCGATTTGTGCGGAATTTGTCCCGATCAATGATGAATCGGGGCGCCAAATGTCCCGAATTTTCACTAACTAGTCTATATTTTTATCGATCATTATGACAGCAAAATTGAATATATCTTATATCAGGCTTTGCATATTTTCCCACCAAACTTGGACTAAATAGGCAACATCAAAGTTTGCTTTGCGCGTAATGTGATGGCATGGCAAGATGCAGATATCAATCATGTTTACTTGTTTTTTTTTCTCACTGCCTGATGCATATCGCCGGTTTGCGCTATGCATCGTAATAATAATCAGTACAATATCTAACTTAAATGCTGCTGCTTAGATAAGTACATTTAGTAAAATGCAAAAGGCTTGTGGAAAAGTTCTTCCACTAGTCAATTTCTTCAATCGTTTGTAGGTACTGTTGTTTTCAATAAATAAAGCAACATTATATGTCCTATGCAAGGATTTTATCTAGGCTATCAAGGTGTGAGGTATTAAAATCGTTGGAACTATGCCGTTCTTTTTTAAAGTGCTCTTTGAAGTGCATGAATTGTGAGTTCATAAGATTTATTACTATTTTCATAGTTATATTATTCAGAAAGTTCAGTCTTCAACGATGTTTGAACTAAAAATGATTCGTTAATTCTATCAGTTCTATATAATAATTACAAAACAATTGCGAATTGTGTCAAAAAACCTGTATAACTAATAGCGAGTACAATGGCTACAAAAATCTGTTTTTTATAGCTATTGTAATTGTCCAGATTTTAAAACCAAATTCCCGATTTTATATGGACACACTATCGGAAACGATGATTAAGGTGACTCTAGTCGACATTATTTCCATAGAAATTTCGGAGGGGTTTTACTCCGCTGTTTGACAGTGTACATCCAAAGTGAAACATGATATCGTTTTGTCTCATTATTAATTTTGTCTGTACCGAAACAGAATAGTAAAATAAAAAGTCAGTAAAAAGTTACGAGCTACCAAAGATTCGTTTTTATTGCCAATTTTAACACAACTTTGGGCGTTTCGTTTTCGTATTTTTTTACGCGCGCGTATTAATATGAATTATCGTGCATCTCACTGAATAATGTTTCCCCGGTGCGGTGCGGGAGGATGACACTTACACACACATGCATGCGCTGTGACGCGCGCTTATTCTAGTTTTATTCGACTCAGTCAGCCTCAGCTGCGGCCTGTGACGTTCGTATGACTATAGCTATACCTGCGCTCTAAATTACTACGCTACATTGACCCCTGCTTGAACTTTGGATGAAATCAAATTGATATAAGCACAGACAAAAATAGAGGAATATATAAATAAAATTTTGAAAAAAAAAACGATCTCAAAATTTTATTAATGTTCCGCTAATTTTATCTGTACGTACCTATGTCAATTTGATTTACATTCGATTATAATTATATTCTCAGACGTGCAGGTTTCCTCAATATGTTTTACTTCACCAACGAGCACGTGGTAAATCAGCACAATTGCAATTAACAATTTCATTGGTACCGGCGGGGATCGAACTCGGGTCTGCATGTCTGAGAAATTAAAAAATATATATTTCGAAGAAATGTGAAGTTCGTCAACACGCATTGAGGCAGCGTGGCGGACATGTCCTTGCCTTAAAACCCTCTCAGAAATTAGAGGAGGCCTGTGCCCAGCAGTGGGACGTATATAGGTTGTAACTTTACTTTTTTTTACTTTTATAAATATGTTATTTTACCGACGAAAATTTTAAAGAAAAATAAAAAATAAGCAACCGACAACCTCCTAGGTCCCTAGGTGACTTGCGAGATGTCAGTGTAACAAAACAAAACGGCCCAGAAAAACAGACTTTCCAACTGATAGCTAGAATCAGCACGCAACAATTTCATTGGTGCCAGTGGGGATCGAACCCGGGTTGCTCCCGTACTGTGATACCTATAACGAGCGCTAACCATGTGAGCTACCACGGCTCTCAACGACATCGTTCCGTTCGTGTACAGTGCTGAAGATAGCAGAGTAAAAAATTAGAGATTGTGGTGTTTGAAATTTGTCATCTGTGAGAGTGAATTTTATCTGTGTACTCTGTAACAAATAACTATATAGAAAAAAATCTGAAAATGATATTTCGCCATTTTTTTTTTGTGTACTGGTTAGGAACTCGATCAAAAATTTGATAATTTTTCTGTTTTTATACGTTATTTCTAATGTTATTTTACATCAAATTAATTGTGAAGATATTTTCTTTAGGAAATATGTTTCATTACGACGATTCAAAAACGTTTACATATAATAATTTACCTCGAAATTCACTATACGCGATTATCGTTTATTGATATTATGTTGTTTAAAAAGTATTCCTATCAGCTTTGTGTTAAATGGATGCTAAATATAAAAGAATGCTTCAATATTGATAGCAATTTATAAACTAAATATCTGTTGAGATGTGTCTAGAAATTATTAATACTTATTTTTATTTATTTATTAAAATAATAAATAAATAAAAATAAGTATACATTTATCTATATTGAGTACTAGTTTTTCCCCGCGATCTCGCCCGCGTGGAATATGGATTTCATGGGTTTTAATTTTTTTGCGCGGAACCCTAATTTTTTTTCTAAAACAAAAGTAGTTCAAGTTATTCCTTATATCATCAGCTATCTGCCAGTGAAAGTCCCGTCAAAATAGATCCAGCTGTTTCGGAGATTAGCTGGAACAAACAGACAGACAGACAGACCGACAGACAGACAAAAATAGTACTTTCATATGCATTTAATAAAAAGCTGTTATTTTAACATTACAAACAGACACTTCAATTTTATTTATTTGTAGATATAGATATAAGATATTATTCATATTGGTGTCATTTTAAAGGGAATATCATGTACTATTATAATAATAAAATAATTGTCTCCAGTAAATATTATACTTTTCTTGTAAAACTCAAAATAAGTAACAAATAAATACGATTTATTTTTATATTCCCATATGCTTTATTTTCATCCTTTATTTTTTATTTGACCAATTTTCTTTTAACAAAATTAAATTCTGAATTCGTTGAGCTTTTTGAGAATATTTTTATTTGAATGTTAGGTAGGTACCTATTTAGTTTTTCGGTAGTAATCGTTTTTGTTGCGACAGTCTCGGGCGGTCGTAAAAAAAAGTTACTGCGCGGACAGGTGGGACGAGAATCACTTGCGCGGCGTGGACGGTGGATAGGTAGTCTACCTACTGTTATTACCTAGATACCCACAACCTATACAACAAAATTTGGCAAACTGTCGCTGCGTCGTGGACACTAAAATCTAAACTGCCTACCTACCTGCCTAAGTACGTCGGTACTAAGGAAACAGTCTTGACGGGTCACTTGTCTTGATAAAAACATGTGTTTACATCTAGTGATATTGTGTGTATATAAAACAAAGTAAGAAGACAGGTAAGTATTTTTGAAGACAATTTATAGGTAGGCAGAACTAATTACAATTATTATCTAAATATTATAAATGCGAAAGTTTGGATGGATAGATGTATGTTACTCAATCACAGCTGAAGGGATCTGGATGATATTTAGCTCAGAGATAGGTTATACCTGGTCTGGAATAACACATTTGATACCGTTTATTCAGGTATTTCGTTCCTGTGGTATAATTTTCGAGTTCACGCGTTTGAAGCCGCTGGCAACAGCTAGTACGGATATAAACTGCGATGACTGTTCCAGTTCATGCTTCGGCGTCGTGAACTCTTGAGTGATCGCTGCATGACCACCCGGGGAAAACAAAACATAATAAAATAAGCAATCTATATTAGGTATCTATAGAGCCATAGAGGTATAGTATAAAGCGATAACGCAGCACCTAATAATTTAGTACGAGTTTGTAGGTAGGTACTGCTGATTTCTCAGCAAGCGTCGAGCGGCACAGAATATGTGTGCATCGTGTTCGTGTAACTTCGTTTTTGTTCTAACGGTTCGGAACGCCGTACGAACAAGACGTGCGTTCTAACTGCTCTTCACTGATACTATCTCTGTCGGGCACGATGCCAGGTGAGACAACGTGCTTTTTGGCCGCGCCCACCAATGAGTTCGAGCCCGCGACTTGTGCCACCTTAAGGCGCATAGCTATAGGATAAACAATATTTCGCGCATCACAACGTAAGGAATGGATACTTTGTTAAATAATATTATTTATATTAATTATCATTAATTTTTCAAGTTTATTTAATAGTAAGCAATTTATAACTAAAATATTTATCCCTACAAAAGATATATTTGACGGCTCCGTGGCGGAGTGGCTTAGCAAAAAGTTTAACTCTAAGGGCCACGGATTCGATTCCCGCACGGAACAAAAATTTGTAAACCTACAAATAATTGTTCCGGGTCTGGATGTTTGTCCTTGTGAAATTTAATGTTCTTATGTTAACTGTCTCCACTATATACTTATAAACAGTCTTTATAAACAGTCTTAGTGTGGAGGTAACGTTATTACAAAATAGAAACAAAACAGATATGAGCCATGGTAGCTCAAGGGCAAAGTGCTCGCCGTAAACGCGAGCAACCAGGATTCGATTCCAGCCGACACCAATTAAATTGTTATTTAGATAAATTATCTTTACATTATGATACGGAATAAATGTATATCGAACGAAATCTATTTTATATAATAAATATTTTTCAATTCGAACATATATTACTTACCCCTTTCTAGTTCTTGACTAACTTGACGTTGTGAGATTCCTTAGTCTACTTACTCAATAGAGTAAAAAAGAAAAGCCGACTTCAATTTACTACAAGTATAAAATAATTTATACATATTAGCTTTCGATATCAAAGCTAGATCGGATATTAATTCTTAAATACACTATGTCTTAGCTACGATCTATTACGTGGAAATTATTTTATTCTCTTGGTTCCGAAAGTATCAAGATGATTCGTGCTAGATACAAAAATCTTTGGATACAACCATTATAGTAACCTTGCGCTCGCCCCACCTCTAACAGTTACGCACACAGAGAACATTCAAATCAAATCAAATCAAATCATTTATTTCGCTAAAACATGGGTACAGACGAATGGATACAGAGTCAATATTTGTTTCCACATGTTTTGCCTTTTGTGGCATGCGTAAAAATTGTTTAAAATAAATATGTTAAAAAACAAATTAAAATTAAAAAAAATAAAATTTGAAATAATCGCTTTTATAAATTTTCTTTTTCTTTCATAAACAATTGATATTTATGTTTTTAGGAAAACATAACAAAAATAGAAAAATTAATTTTTTGTTCATTTGAGAAGTATCACGCAAAGTCCGGGATCTATCTATAGTAATTTACTTATTTAAGCAAAATCAATAAAAATAAAATCAAAATTTATGGTTAAAGAATTCTTTGATATTATAAAAGGCAGTATTTATTAGCCACTGCTTTAAACTTTTTTTCATTCGCCTTAATGGCTGTTCACGAATATTTTTAGGAACTTTATTATAAACTTTGATACACATTATGAGGCAATTCCTCTGGTATAATGCAGTTTTACAAGATGGCATGAGTAGACGTGTCGGATCTCTTTTTGCTAGGGAGTTATTATTTTCCTGCACGGTAACGAATTGATTAGAATTATTTTTAATGAAAACACAGATTTCTAATATATATAAACCAGTTAAAGTGAGAATTCTTTTTTCCTTGAACAGGGGTCTACAGCTTTCAAGAGGGCCTACATTACACAGTGCACGAATACATTTCTTCTGACTTAGGAAGGCTTTGTTTGCGTCAGTTGAGTTGCCCCACAAGAGTAGTCCATATCTTAAGAAGGATTCAACGTACCCGTAGTAAGCAATACGTGCTGCTTGTGGACCTGCTACATTTTGAAGTTTACGCAGTGCATAAACAAATTGATTAACCTTTTTTGCATACTTTTTGTACGTGTAATTTCCAATTTACATACCGGTCAATAGTAACACCTAGGAATTGTGTATCTACTACCTCTACTAATTTTTCGTCCTTATATCTTAAATCCAATTTTTGTGGTTTTGATTTATAATTTCCAAATTGAATATATTTAGTTTTGTTAGTGTTGACTCTTAAATTATTATCTTCTAGCCATGATATAACAGACTCTACAGTAAAATTTATTTCTTGTTCATATATCTGTGACTTATTAGTGTGGGGTATAACAATTGATATGTCATCAGCAAATAGTATTGACTGATGATTTGTTATACTCGGTAAGTCGTTTATGTATAAAATGAACAATAAAGGGCCTAACACACTCCCTTGAGGTACCCCATAGTCATTTTGTAGATAAGGAGATCTGTAATATGTTAACTCTAGTTTATTATTAATACGTGATACTTCAACACATTGTTTCCGATTTTTCAAATAACTTTCGATCCATTCCAAAGCCGGTCCTCTGATTCCTAGTTTTTCACATTTGTACAACAACTTACTGTGTTCTACACAGTCAAAGGCTTTAGACATATCAAAAAAAGATGCCTACTGTTGGTACTCTATCATTAATAAATTCAGTTATTCGACGTATCAGTGAAAAGGTAGCAAGTGTAGTAGATTTATGTTTTTGAAAGCCATTTTGTTCGTTTCTGAGTATATTATATTTTGCTACAAAACTAATAATTCGACTATGCATGGCTTTTTCAAATATTTTGGATAGAATGGGTATCAACGTAATCGGCCTATAGTTGTGAATCTCATGACGGTCATCGTTTTTAAATAAGGGTTTGACTATAGATGTTTTTAATTTATCTGGAAATCTTCCATGTATGAAAGAAAGGTTTATTAAATACGTCAGAATTGGTGCAAATTCCTTCACACATGATTTCAGTATATGTGTAGTAATAGAATCATAACCAACAGATTTAGTATTATTAAGAGAATTTATTATAATTATGATTTCATTTAATGAGCAAGGTTTTAAGAAGATCGATGATTGAACATTTTCATACATATTCCTTTTAGTTTTATTATTTAAAGAAGAACGGTCGTGAAGAGCTGTACTAATAAAATACTCATTAAATTTACTGGCAATGACGAAAGGATGATCTATTTTAGTTCCATTACAATTTATCCAGTCAATATTATTATTTTGTGTATCATTATATTCATAATTTTTAATGATTTCCCAGGTAGCTTTACTTTTACTTTTTGAATGTAACAGGTGTTTCATGTTTAAATTTTTTTTCGACCATGTTACGCAACTTTTTAATAATTTTGAATATTTGTTATAGATTAATTTGTTTTCTAAACTTTTTGTTTTGTAATATTTATGTTTTAGTTTTCTTTTAGTTTTACTTGCGACCCTTATACCTTTTGTGATCCACTTTGGAGCGAAATTGTCTGTTTTGATTTTATATTTTTGTAATGGAAAACAGAGGTCATATAATAAACAAATTAAGTCATGAAATTTATTAAAAATATTATTAAAAATGTCATCTGTAGTTTCTTTTTCCCACGATATATTTCGAATGCATTTACGAAACTTATCAATATTTTCCTTAGAGTAATTTCTTTTCGTAGTATACCAGTATTTAATTTTAGGTAGCAGTTTAATTGGAAAACTTAGAGATTGACAGGTGTTATGATCTGATAAATGAAAATTGTACAGGGAAGTAGAAATATCAGACTCTTTGAAATTGCTAGCTATATGATCAATACATGTGTGATGTCTCGTAGGTTTATCATTATGTAGTTTAAGGTTGTAGCTGTATAACAAATTTTTTTAAGTCATGAGTGACGTTATTATTCTTAAGTGTGTCAATATTAAAGTCACCACACAATATGACTTTCTTTTTGTTAAGCTTAAATGCTAATTTATGAAAAAGAAGATCTAGTTTGTTGAAAAATATTGATACAGGCGATTTGGGAGTTCTATATACACAAAAAATTACACATTTGTAACTTGGTACCTCTATTCCGCAACACTCAAAAATTTTGTCTGCTGATAATTCATAGCATAAGTGTATAACTTTAAATTCTATTGACTTTCTAATAAGAATACATACACCTCCACGTTTTTCTTTTGTTCTACAATATAATGAAGCTAATTTAAAATTTTTAAACTGAATGTTACTCTCATCTCCCTTTTTAACAAATGTTTCACTAAAACATAAAAAGTTTATTTCTTGCCCCTCATTTGTTAGTTCATCAATACATAGTTCTATCGAATCAATTTTGTTAAGCAAACCTGCTATGTTTTGATGTAGTATGGAAGTAATTTCATGTTTTTGGTTATTATTGCGTATGAAAAAATGGAGTCGTGGACACATTTACGTTAGTACTTTTTTCAACAGTTAATTTATTATTTAATTTATTCACCTTTTTGAAATAATATGGTATGGTGCCAATTTTAGGTTCAGCTGTTTTGCTTTCGTTAGCTAACATAATTATTTCTTGGGATTTTTTCATAATGTGCATCGTATTCGTATCAGATGTATTACTGCGATTTTTAATAATAGTTTTAATATTTTTAATAAAATGCTTTTCGTAATATTTAGAGTCTAATATTAGATTAATTTTTGCACAGATATTTGCGTGATATTCCGTCCTAGACCTGTGTGTGCATTCAATAAAATTACAATTTGGAATGTTATAGCACAAGTTTTTTAACATATTATTTAATTTATATTCATTTAGATATTTATTGTAATTAGTATTAAGTATAATAAAGTTTGAGTTTTTTAGTATTTTTATTACAGCAGCTGTTTCAAAGAATATTTTTGTGACGTTCGTGTCATTTTCCCCAACACAAAGAACAAAGTAGTTAGTGTTAGAATCTTCAATGTTATAACAGCCTTTAAGGATTTCTTCTGTTTTGGCATGAGGTTTTGTCCAAGAGAATATGTCAAAATCTTCAAATTTTGTGTTGATTCTAGAATAAATCAGTTTTGACGCCAGACCTACGCATTGTTGTCCTCCTACTATGAAAATTTTGCTCTTTTTTAATACCTCTTTAGAGTTTTTTTTATCTGATGGCAGCTTTGAGTTATCCAAAACAGTTTCTTCTTCAGTGTTATTTGAACGTAATAAGTGCATTTGCGGCATGAAAAGAGTACGTTTTATTTTTCGAGTAGGTTTCTTTATTGTAGAAGTACTTGAGTTTCTGGGAGAGTCTGAAAGACTACAGCAAATTTTATTCAGGTTTTTTATTTTGTATTCTAATGATATTATTTTAGATTTTAGATTATTATTTTCTAAGATCAGGTCGTCTATTTCCTTATTAGCACTTTCTAATTGCCTTTTTAATGTATGTATTTCATCTTTTAATTCTTCCATAGTTTCATCACACCGTGTTGATAAGTCCGGTAGACTTCTTGCTCTGTTCATTTTTTCTGATCTAATCGATATTAATGATTCATCATCCAAATTACTCGTATTTAGTTGGGTAATATGTTTTCTAAATGTTATGTATTGCGTTATTTCTTCCTGTGTATTTTCCATTGTTTTGAATGCCTGTTATTTATATTTTCTTAAATAACAATGTTTAATCTCATTCAATTCAATATTCGAAACGTTTTGAGAAACTTGTATACATAGCGAAAACTGTTACAAAAAGAGAACTTGTATGCGGGATACGAACTCGTGCCAAACAGCTAACTTGACAATACCGAAAATTTAAGCCACTACGCCACCAATTAGATAAGAAACTTAACGAAATTAATATTCTGTATGTACGCTATCTATTTTATAAAAACGTTAGACGGTATTTGAAGGTTTTAAATTGAGAAACGATGATTTTAGTCACTTTTTCTGTTACGTAAATACACTAGTTTATGTTTTTTTTGTTTATATTGTTTCACTGTCAATAATTGTTATTTGAACTGCACTATTTGTTTTTAAGTTGTTAGAAGAAAGAACAACACTGTACTATTTATTATAAACAAAGTTTTATCGACACCTTTTAAAGACGTTTTTAAGCACCTTTCCCTAATAGTTTCGTCTAGATAACACTTTTTCTTGTTATTTGCACTGTCTTGTATATAATTTTGTATATATTTAAGGTTCAACTATGATTTCAGTAGTTTTAGGCAAAAATAAATGCGGAGTTGATGTTTCGCGTGGCCCACTACCTACCCTATCTTGCATTGCAGTGTGCTTCAATATTACGCCGTTCCAGAGCGATTTTGACTTGCGCAAATTTGAATATACGCTCTTAACTAAGATATTATTTTTTTATAATCACAGCACCTTTTGCATGTAAAAATAGTAATTAATCGATTTAAAAATACCTAATAATATTAAGTTCAACAATCATTGCACGCGCTTTGCGCAAGTCATGCAATAACGCAGTGGACGCTTAAAACATCAAAGAATTTAGAATGTTACTCGATTGCAATAGAAATAATTCTATTTCGATCGCTTGGATAGGTGCATTAAAAAACGTATTGATTTAATTTTATGTGAATACAAACATTATATCATAATTACAGCCCTTCACAATTCCACTGCGGAACATAAGCCTCCCCCAAGGAATGCCACAAAGCACGGTCCTGAACCACCTGCATATCTTACCAGGTCATCACTTCATCTATGGACTCCTGTTCGCCGTGGACTTCGCCTACCGATACGAGGCTGCCAACTACTTAAAATGTTATCATAATGAAGAAATAGCACAGTTACAAGGCGACTCCCTGATCAATTTAAAAACTATAGTGAAATGAATTCATTTCAATCTACTTATTTCAGAGTTAGCAGTAGGTGTTGCTGACGGGTGTTAGTATTTGAAGGAAAGAGTGGTATATTTTCTCTTATCCTGTTGAACGAAGGAATGGGCATGAAATGAACTGAACAGAAATGATCGAGTATAAAACACAGAATGTTGTATGTTTAAAATACAAACATGGAAAATAAAACTCACCAATCTTTTAACTATTTATTCATCAACATACATAATATCTACATTTGCACAAATATATTTTTAGAACCGCATCAGTAAATAGTACTTATAAACTGACTTTATAATACTTTTCACTTCTTTGTTGCAAAATGTACGCACTCAATTTGTGCCTAAGACAATGTATTACCATATTGGCATTTTCGTCATTGTCCAAATCGAATGATGATTACATTGATAATAACATTTTTACAATAAATTAGTTACATTAATATAGTGCACGGAAGCAAACTAATATTTACAATTGGAAATAACATTAAGATTTCATATATTATATAATAATTTTTTGAAAAAGAAAAATTGTAATCGATTAAAAGGAAAGTTAGTTCGTAATATTTGGTTTCTTTGATGACTATGCGCAGATAGCAAAATGTCATTGCCACCAAAAATTATTTTATCTAGTCACTCAAATCATCATCATATCATTTGTTCGCATACTTGGAAAGGGACAAAATCTCCGTTTTCAATATTAACTAATTTATTAGCTAGATACAACACACATTCCTTATAAATTTCGAAACTGATGGCTAGGTTATTTGTAAGCATTTCTAAAACACATGAACTAAATTAAAGTATATATAGCGCTGATGCAGAATCAGTTATTTAATTTGAAACCTTATACATCAATTCACACATCTTCAGTGGATGTGTGTGGGACTGTCTTGGAACAATGTAATATTGGAAATATAGTGCTCTAATAGTAGATTATATACAACAATGATTATATCTGTTATGAACCAATCAAAGCCTTCACAAGCTTCATTAAGATTTCATGGAATGTTTAAGCCTTGTAAAAATGACTAGATACTACATTGCATTGTTTTAAACTATTTTGAGCACCTTTTCATTCAGCAGTATTAAAAAGAAATCTACCAAATCTTAATGATGTTACATTATATAACAAAGTATACAGTAGTACATAGTAAATATTAATTTAATATATTAGTGCTAGGATATCATGCAATGAGTACCTAGTCAGTGTAAAGTGGATTACAACACAAACTATTGATTATAAGTAGTCTAAAACACTCCAATACAATCCAGAACTGTTCAATGTACAATCTAAAATCTTAGCACAAAATGCTATAAAATATTTTATAGATACAGTATTTAAATGTGTAAGTATATGAATGAATATGATGGTGCTAAGATCAGATAATTCTAAAAACAGTCATCTTCAAGATAATTAAATTACAAAATAACATCAATGTAATGTTGTGTGATTAAGAAATAGATGAGTCCAACACTTTAACATAGAAAACTGTCACTCATGCAGAAGATGTATTTGCACTCAGCATTGGTTGTCACAGATTTCAGGTTGGTCAAGGCAGGATGATCCAATGCTTGTACACTGAAAGTAACAATTAGATATTAAAATTATATATAGAATTTTACTGTATGTGATTGCTGTGAAACATCTCAGAGGGTAGCGTAAAAGTCAAACATAGAAATTTGTAAAGGTAATGCTTGCCAAATAACTTGAACTAGGTCAGAAGCAGAAGTCAATTTTATGTGATTGGAGGTGGAATTATACTCGTACTACTTGTATTACTAACCTAACCATTAGGGATCGATGTCTAAAATAAAACTTTTGAAATGTCCAACTGAAAGCCAAACATCGAGAGTTACATTTGTTTCATCCATTATAGTGTAGTGTAGTTCTTCGACCATTTCTGAAACCAAGGTCTGTAATAGCTGGTTGGAGGTGCAATACTAGAGCTTAAATTTGAAGTAAGATTACACTTGTTTTGAAGTGATTAAAAGAATAGCTTGGGCCATTACTTATGTAGGTACATATGGATGGATTGGAAATAACTTTTTATAGAGGTTGTACTCTGGTAAAGGTTTTATATAAATAGTTCTTACTTTTTTTTCAACAAAATTCTTCACTTAAACCTTAATCTAACCGTAATTTTCGGTTCAATATTCTTATTTATTTGTTGCATTGCTGTCATTAAAAAATATATTGACATTAAAATATCTTTTAAGTAAAAATTCAATCCAAGCAAACAGAAAAACACACATATAAATATATTATATATATTACGTATTACCCAAGGGCGTAGCCAGCCGATGGCTCAGAGGGGAAGCTTCCTAACAATGTCGAAAATATTTTATTAAAACAAAATGTGATTTCACTGTAACTTAAATCAATATGTCTATTTATTGTAACTTAAATTGAAACTGCAAAAATTGCATATTTTGCTAATTTTCATAGTATTATGTTTATGGAATCTTGCTGTAGGGTAAAGCAGAGAATATTGAGAAATTATGTGCATTTTATAATTAAAAACCGTCCGAATCCCTTCGAGAGAATTTTAAGGAAATAGGTATTCTCACAGAAGCTTCATATTATATATTTTATATATATAAAATTTTTGTAAAATGTATTATTCATCAGTACAATGAATTAGGTGGTGGTAGTAATGGCTGTGATAGTAGACTACCACCAGGGCAGTGGCTGCGGTTGCGGTATTGATGGTGATAATTGTGGTGGTAATGACTATGGTGGTAATGACTGTGGTGGTAATGCTGGTTGTGGTGGTGGTATTGGTGGCAGTGGTGTTGGTGGTGGTCCACTACCCACCACCATCAACAATACTACAAGCACCACCACCAACACCAGCACCACTACCACTAACACCATCTTCACTACTGTCTGACAATTGTATTATTTCCTCTCAAATTTTATACATAGTATGTATAAAAATTAAAGTTGTACAGTATTACATACTGTACAAATGTTAGGCATTAATTTATACGGAACACCAATTAATTACTTATATAAATCTATAATGTCTTAATTTATGATGAACTATCTCCAAACTAAACTCTAATTGTAAAAAAATATTTTAAAAAAATATAAAATTACGATAACAAAATTATTATGAACAATACATATTATATAACGAAAATATATAATATGTATTGTTCTTCCATTTGTTTAAATGCGCACGACTAACACAGTCCTTTCATGGATACTCTGAGCCGGTCCAAACCGGTTTGGAACCCTGACGGAGCGTTGGTGAACCTGTCAGTGAGGGCTCATGCATACATCGCTGCACTATGTATGGGTGTAGTCGCAGCAAGCCGTTTGTTTGTAGCTTCTCCCTGGTCTGTATCTTTACTCATGTGGCTCAGGTGAGGCAAATTGAGAGTATACAGAGGATGGGAAAGCGTAGGTACAAGAGCACATACAGATTTAAGAAACAAGAGTTAATATAATTATTTTTTTTTTAATTTCTTTGAGACTAATTTGATTATAGATAAAGAGAAAAAAGAGGCCTACTTCTGCTAAACAAAACTAGTTTCTAATTCAGTCTCATTTCCCCATTGGAATATCCCACGAGATATTATGCTATGCAATAACTAAAACAAACTAATATAGCTGTCTTGACACTAATGAGACTTTTAACCTTTAACATCATAAGCTGTATAACTTAGTCCACTTGCTAGTGGAGATATATAAGTCTCTACTGGTTTTATGTTTGAAAAGAAAAGCAGTGATTTCTACAAGGATCCATTTTTCCTCATTTAAATACTTATTTGTCTCCAGATATTTTACATTTGATGTAGTAAATTTTATACATTAAGTTTTATAATACAAAATTGTACTTACATTTAATTTCGTGCAAACATTTTTCTTAAGTTACTGGTTGCCCATTTTAACCTTTGACGTCATGTAAATGCCGACGATAAGACCAAAAAGACCAATTGCTGATCCAAAGATTTCCACAATCAGGATTTTGACAAAAAGTGCAGCATTTGCAGCATCAGCAAGAGCAGCTCCCGAGCCAACAATTCCGACGGCAATACCGCAAAATAGGTTAACCAATCCCACGGCTAATCCAGCGCCGAACATTACATATCCTGCCATCCAGTTTTGATTCTTGATGGTAATATCAGTCAATGGTTCAGTGTACTTCTCAAGTATTCCGGAAAGTACAATTGCAGTAATTAAACCGTAGATAGCTACAGCTTCACAAAAAAATTACGGAAATCAAATTCTTGGTCTTGATACGGGGTGATTTGACACCTCCTCCAACTATGCTCACTCCTGTTGTATGTATTCCCATTGCCGCACCAACCACAGAAAAAGCAACTGCAAAGGCAATTCCCAAGGTTCCCCACATGTAAGGGGATGTATTTTCCAGGAACCATCCGAAACTTATTTGCTCACCTTTTCCATTCAGAAGGTAGTACATCGAAAATATAGGTATAACGATTGCCACGAGGAGCACGAACAAATAACTTAAGAAGTACCTCATCTTGAAAGGATTTTTAGTGAATTGGAACTGCTGAACCAGAAGACCCCAGAAGGGATGGTCTTTTTTCTCCAATCCTTGTCTTGACAGAAAACTTAAAAACGGAGGTCTTAGGCATGTCGATCTAAAATCGATTAATCGAAAAATCGATTCTTTGGAGTAAAATTATCGATTTTTTAGATCGATTTGAAGCACCGCATCGATTCACTGAATCGATCCAAAAACCTATTGAATCGGACTGATTCATCTGATTCAAGAACTAGCTAAAATTCCCATTAATATCGCTCACCGTACTTTTAAATAGAACCGTTTCCACTGAGGTGTAATTTATATTACATCCCAAACTATAAATATTTTTTCGATCGACCGAGCGATATTTTCATATTATATTTCACATCCTGTGCTATAATATAATATAATATTATAGCTGTGACCCTGTTTGAACTGTGAACTTGTGAATTTACATTATTTATTATTAAAAATATACATACTGTGAGCTGTAAGTACAGACAGAGTACTTTTTAAATACCTAGATAATGTAAAAAATATTATACCGTACGTTGAAGTTTGTTGAGGTTTATTGTAAGGAAATAACCAGTATTGTGTTCGTGTAGCAATCATTTCAATATGATAAATAGTGAGTTATTAGATTGAAACAGATTTATCGAGAAATGTACGTTGCAGTTTGCACTTTTGTAAAAGTATTGTTGTTGTTTTTAGCCTAAAATGTCAAATAAAAGTGTTACGTGGAATCACTTTGTAAAAAAAAGGGATGGAGTGGAGTATGTGCGAACCACTCCTAACACAAGCGTTTCAAGCTTACCAGGAGTGGTTAAAAGGAATATTAGTAATGTTAATCAATAATATATTATTTAAAAAAATATTACAGTTTAGAAGTTAAAGAAAACAAATTGAAAATTATTGAAATTTCATGTTTGAAAATTTATGCGATTAATCGAAAATCGATCTTTTATTTCTCGATTTAATCGATAATCGATTCAAGTACCTTCGATTCAAATCGATTCAGAGATCGATTTTTTTTAAGAGTGAATCGACATGCCTAGGAGGTCTTGTGATCACAAGATGTCAAAGACAAAACAATGTTGCAATTTATTAAATTTATTTTTATTATCCATAGACTTCAAACACTATTTTTGTTAACACGTGACAAGATTTCCACGAAAAAAAAAGGATAATGTCAATAGTTTTTTTTAAATAGCTTCTGATGTGTAAAGTACTAAACATTTATCAAAAATTGTAAAGCAGTAAGTATAGATTCTCAGTCCACTTTAAAAAGCTCCGCTGTAATTTCAATCTAATCCGGCACCGCGCTTTTAGTAAATAGCTGCTCTGGCGTTAGATAAGCTAATATTATGATTAAAACCACAGGTCACTGATAAATGGTTATCATCTTTAACATCTAAATTCTGAACCCCAAACTAATAAGAAGATTATGAACATTGAATTTTGGAAGCGAAAACTTCTTTAGAATCGTTGTGATTTCAAACACGATAACACGAAAAGCGACTATAAAAAAGACAACCATATATATCTATAGGTTTCTCTGTCTACGCTCTAGGATTAAGCTCGCGAGAGAATGAGACAGAATACAGTGTAGACCTCAAACTCAAAAGGTTGTGGGTTCGAATCTGCCATTCAACCACCTAATGTTTTTTATCTTTAAAAAAATATTATTAATAGTATTTAAAAAATACAATATACATTTAAACTGTTAAAATAAACAGTATAAAAATTACAAATTTATGAAATAAATAATAATTACCTACCCATTTTGAATAAAATTATCTTTATGTACGAATTCATTTATAACAATCCGCGACTTCATAACTTCAGGCCACTCAGCGCCTATTTTCCGTACCACCTTGAGCAGTGGTGGATTAAGCAAGCGCGGATCCTATAGCAAATTCTATTGAGGGGCCCTTAATCTGCTATGGGTTCTTAAGTATAAAATGGTAAAGAACGGTTCAATACTTAATACGCTTATTTACACCTATAGGTTAAAATTTGGTTGGTGTATAATAGTAGAACAGATTACTATAATAATTTATAAGCTCCCTTAGACTCTGACAAGTACAAAAGCCAGAGATGAGATTGTTCTTTCAATTTAGAATATTTTGATAAGTTGAATAGTTTGAATAGTTGTAAATCTTTTTTTAGTACAAATTGCAATTTAAATATTGATATCATTCACACTTCTATGTCGACACATATGTTTTGTTTTTTGTTTCTTAAATAATATTGTATGCGGTTCCTATAAACATCGTAAAATCTTACGGTAAAAATGTGTTATATTTTATATTTCAATTTATGGTAAGTAACGCAACAGTTCATTTAATAACAGTTATATGTTAAAAAAAATATTTAAAGCAATATAATCAACATATTGAGCTTTTGGAAATTTATCCCTTTAAAATAAACAAAATGCGCGTTACCTCATTTTGTTCTAAAAGAAACATGACAATGGCAGCCAGAGATGCGTCACTTTTTTTGGGCCGGCCCGCATACACCGAATAAAAATAAAGTTCTTATATAATATTGAAAATAAATTTTTATCTTTTGAATGAGTACGTACTTATTCGGTGTCGTTTTTACTCGAATCTTTATGTGTTATAAGTGAATGCTTTTTGTAGTTAAATGAATAAAGTACTTTATAACAATAGATGATTTTTCATCTACAGCGATCTTTTACATAACTTTTTAATAATAGTTAATAAATATATATTATATCAATCATAATAATAAAAAAACATTATAAATAAAGACAGTACTACATATAAAAAGTGCTTATATATTGAAGGTTAGGCCCCTGTTTAAACGACCGAAAGTTCGATGTCCGTTTTTCTCAATCGATTTGGCACGAACTATATACTTATCAATTTCTCTAAGCAAATCATATTCTATATTCGTCAGAGAGATAATTGTGGCGTTCTTGACTCATATTATTCCTTAATTTATATTTTATACAGTTCAATGTGATAATGATTGTTGACTACTGCAGTTACTGGTCATGGGAAACAATATATGCGCAAAGCAGTTTCTAAATTAGGAAAACATGATTCTAATGAATTATTCATTAGGCATTTATAATAAAGAATTTCCAGAGATTCGTTTTTCATACTCTTGATAGTACGAAAAACGAATCTCTGAAAACGAAAACTGATGTGGCTGATGCGATTGATCGCATCTATCTTAAGTCTATAGGCCTCTCCACATTGCCACGTAAAACGCGCGCGATGCCGCGAATCTGATTCGCATGTTTTTGTACCCAGTGCTTTGGTAATTTTGCCGTGATTTTTAAATTTATCATACACAAAGTTCAAGAATTTTATTAAACTAAGTTTGCATAGAAAGGGTTATTAGAGTATTAAGGAATTTATGGATGATAATAACCCCTGGGAAGGATGATCACTACCAAGCTATTTATAATTTGTCTTGTATTGTTAATTGTAAACATGATTGTAAGCTCTTATTTGAAAAAAAAATAGTCCCGCTGGGTTTCTCGCTGATTCTTCCCACGATAGAGGTTTTTTTTGCGAAACGGTGGTAAATGAAAAAAGTGACTTTCAATGAGTATTGTTTATAATCTACATTGAATAAAAAGGTTTCTGTTTCTATTCGCACCGCGATCCACGCCGCAACTTCACGCCGTTATTCGAGCGCGAGTATAGAGAGCGCATATAAGCCAAATATTTGATTTTCGACGAAACTGCCAGAGACTACAGAACAATGACCGGTTTTTCTCCGGTATGCAGATGGCAGATCAAAGAGAATTAGAATTACTGCTAATTTTAAGATAATTGGAAGGTGGTTTAGGTTTGAAATTGACCTCTGATTATTTGCTGCTTCTGTTGTATTGATTAAATAATGTTTTAAAATCTATTTTGATCGTAAAAGTAGTGCGACTTTGTGTATTAAATATATATATATATAACGCAAAGACTGCCTACAAGGACTATTAGTCCTAAAAGTAACTCCTGATCATGAGGTTTCGGGTTCTAATCCCGGATCAGGTTAAAAATCAATTAATGAGTTTTTCTGTGAAGAAATTCTGTGAAGAGTGATGAGAGTGAGCTAATAGAGAGTGCACATGTGCTCACGCATACTATAGTATTGTCCTGCGCAGATGGCTAGTCTCCATGGAGACTGGCTGTCGTGAAATTCAGTCTGGAGGAAACTATACTATAGCGTATGTGAGCTATAATCGGAAACGATGTAACAAGTTCTTTGACATAATATTTGAATCTTAAGTTTTTTATCCCCTATGGTCTTGAGAAACTATTGTTTTCAACTACGTCCTGGGTTAAACTATCGTTAAAATCTTCCAAAATCATTGCAATGTGAATTTAAACATCATCATATTGTGAAGTACTTTGTAAACATTAGATTGTGCTGCATTGTCTTAGATCCTTTTATCTGTAAAAAATATTAATAATAATATAATAATGACCAATCTATAACATGGAGGTTAGAGAGAAGGAGAACGATCGCTACGTGCATAGCCCGCCTGTCCCTGAACTGCCGCCGGTAAGTAGTATCTGCTAAGTTAGCTGTTTATGAGTACAAGTAGATGAAGTTAGTTGAATAATGTACAAATTTTCTTCGCGACATTGGTGAAAATATATATATATATATATATATATATATATATATATATATATATATATATATATATATATTTTTATATTTCACCATTTTTAATAAACATAATTAAAAATGGTGAAATATTGTATTGTGCGTGAATGTGCAAGTGGTTTAGCATCTGATCGGAAAAATAAAATGAAAATGACTTTTATTACTTTGAGTATTCAACCAACTGGAGAAGCCATGTGTGTTAATTCTTAAACAAAACAACATCACAGGCGCCAAAAAACACACAACTGTATACTTAACTACAAATGCAAAATTAAATTACGTCACTATAAACACACACTACATCATTTGTGTTTGTGTTCATTGCAATTACACATACCATCAAATTACACGTATAGTTGCCGACACGAGTCGTGTGCAGAGATAAACTGTGGTGGGAGGTAGGTACACTGTCAGGTAAAATTATTGACTTTTATGAAAATGTTTACTCGAACACATCAACGTTTACTTTGATACAGTAATGTTGCAGATATTCGTGTCCGTTATTTTATTATCTACTATAAAGTATTTAATGTATACCTGGTGGTGGTGGTAGTAATCGCATGCCAATGGTGGTTAGAATTGATTATTTTATTAAGAAGAAGGAAGAGGTGCCTTTCATAAAATCTGGTGTTGCAGTGTGCCGTACAGTAGCTACTGACACATTAGTTGCCTCAGCAGTCTGTTTAAATACGTCTATGATGTTTTTCACAATACCTAATTTTTTCATGTAACTAAACACTTAATAGACCATTTGTCGGGATTTTCTATTTAACACCGAATTCTTCCTTCTCTGCATATTTAGACCAAAATCTGAACACTCAAATTATAACAACAAAAATAATTAAAAACAAGAAATAACAAAAACAATTAATAAGAAGGAATACACAAACAATAATTAACAACGAAGTAACAAAAACAATTAACGAAAATGAAATAATTAAAAAAGTTATCACTAAAATTATTGCTCTGAAGTGTACGGAAGCCGAATGATACGTTCGAAACCAATAGACGACAAGAATCGACTGATGAACCAATCACGTTGAACGTCAACGTGATCAATGTCGTATCGACCAATAAAAAGTGTGCTCAAGACTTATGTTGGCAATTATACACGTGCCGATACACCGGTGCCGCAGTCCACATGTGTAAGCATTGTAGGGCGTGGACTATATCGATATTTTTTATCGATAAACAAATCACCATAATCCGCATATGTTTTATTTGATTATAGGTAATATATAGATAAATAATACCAAGGCGTTATTTGCAATTCTTTTTTTAAAATATTTAAAAATGATCTTCGGAAAAAAAACTTTGAAATTATCGAAAGTAAGTTTATTATTTTGCTACAGGTTTATTTTACATTATGTAGGATAAAAATTAAAACGAAATGGGAGGTTTAGTTAACTTATTTTAAAAATCAGATCTGTAAAAAGAAAAGTATCAGTTTAGCGTCTTAGATGGTGTTAACCAAGTTTTTGTTTTTATTATAAGGCTTCAATCACAAAACCGCTGCTTAAAAAAAGTTGTTGATTTTTAAGTTGTTAAATGAACTATCTGGAAAATGTTTAATACGTTTGGAAAATAAAGAAGTTTGACAAAATATAAAAGATGAACAAAGTGAACTTTAAACAGATAGCTGCTTAAAAATAAAACGTGACATCTACCTAGAGCTAAGAATTTCCCAGTAAGATGCTTTGCTTTAACTTTACATTACTATTCACCGAAAGCTTAACGATATGTGCGAAATATCAAAAGTTTTGAAATTTGTATGCCTTCATCACGTTCTATAACGAAGTGAAATAGTACAATTGATGGTCGACCAGGGATTACTCAAGAAGCGCTGACGGCATTAAAATTGAGAACGGAGAATAATGCTAATAAAAAAATTCCTTTTCCAAAAGTTTTTCGTACATAGCGATAGGCTTTTGGCGAGTAATAATTAAGTGTTAGGGCAAAACATCCTAACTTTGGGAAATCTTTAGTTCTGGCCGGTTTTCCAGTCTTATTTTTAAGTAATTGTCTTTTTAAGAGTTCACTTTCTTCAATTTCTTTCCTTTCTAGGACCTGTTTGTTTTCTTTATTTATGAAAACAAAGAAGTCTCTGTCAGCAAATCTAGTATTTCTGGCATACTTGTAACTTTTTTCTTTAAATACCGTTTCTGCGATTGAAGCCTTTTTATACTATTGTTTTTTATTTCAAGGAATTTGAGTTTAATTTTCCTTGGCGTATCTTCTAAGTGTTGGCTAGTACTTGCAGTGGCAGTAGGCATAGTTAGGGCTATATAAGGAATTTTCTTTCGGGACACCTAATAGAATTTCCCAATTTTCCGGAACATCCAGCTTTCATTTTTTCGATGTAGACGATGTTGTACAATCACTTCGATCTGCCTAAAATAAATAATTTACTTATGATTAAAACTACTTTTACGGATTTTATCGCGTTTATTTTAACTTTTATTTTTATTTTTTAATTCCCGACGTTTCGGGCGCTTTCGAGTGGTGGGGGCTGGTGAGGATGTCAACTCGCTTTTTTAATTTTGTTTATGGTCCGATCTATGTGGACTATGGCCGAGGTCTTGCAGTGGTATGCTTGGGTTTAGTTTTAATTTTATTGATTATAGGATCCCAAGCAGGTGGTAGTACCCAGCCTCCTTCTCTATTGAAATTAGGATGTTTTTTAATTTCAATAGCCTCACGTATCATCCTTGGTAGGAATCGGTGTTCTTTCGCGAGGATTTGTGGCACAAATCTGATGTAATGGTTGATCAGATTTGACAGATTTGATAGACCACAAATCCTCGCGAAAGAACACCGATTCCTACCAAGGATGATACGTGAGGCTATTGAAATTAAAAAACATCCTAATTTCAATAGAGAAGGAGGCTGGGTACTACCACCTGCTTGGGATCCTATAATCAATAAAATTAAAACTAAACCCAAGCATACCACTGCAAGACCTCAGGCCATAGTCAGTTCATTTTGCATAGATCGGACCATAAACAATAATTAAAAAAGCTGAAGGTACTCCGGGTTTAACAATGACATCGGGACGTCAGTCATCTCAGTCCCCCGTGACCATGGGTGCTGGAAAGCGCCCGAAACGTCGGGAATTAAAAATAAACGCGATAAAATCCGTAAAAGTAGTTTTAATCATGTGCAATGTTCGCGTAAATATAAGAAATCATTAATTTACTTATGTAAGTTAATGGATTCAAGCTATATATATATATATATATATATATATATATATATATATATACATATTATATATATATATATATTTATATAATATATATATATATATATATAATAAAAACAAACTAATAATAGAAATTTTACTACTTTTTTAATACTTTATTATTAAATCTAAATAAAAACTACAAACCTGTTCGGCAGACAAATCCGCATGGTTATTTAACTTATCAATAGCTTGCATGTGGCTTACATCACTATAGTGCAATACTTTCGGTTGCAGTGATACCAGTATATTTTTACAAAAATTGCACAATTTTACTGCGAGGTAGCAAGTTTCGATTTGACTTATTTGGCCTTTATTTTGTGTAATATTTTGGTAAATACTAGTTATCGACTATATTAAATTATATAATATTCAGAATCGTGTTAAAATTGAGCTGAATATATAAATCTTTTAACAAGATCCACTACACATCCATATGTAATGATTATTATTCATCACAAACTGATTTAGTTATTAGGAAATACATTTCCGTTGATATATTTAGCTTGTGTAGTAAATTATATTTATTTAAAAATAGATTATTTTTCACTTTATGAACTATTACGGCAACACTCGGTATTTGACGAAAGTATTCAGAAAGTACGAGTTTTAATGATAATTTTTTTATAATATTTTAAAAATACTCACAGATGAAAAGGCACGTTGTTCTTTTGTAGATTTGGCGTTTTTGATTGTTTTTTGTATGTAAATACACTGCAATTCCGCATTTTGTCGGAGTTCGATTTACTGGCACGATCACTTGCGGTATGGTGCACGACGCGAAGCAACTCGTTTTATATAACGGGCATGAGTCGGACTCTCGTACCTTTTACAGAGGGGTATGCCTTGCGATTCCGCCTCCTAAACTCAAAGCTTTTATTGAGACAACTTAGCGACCGCAGTGACTCACTTATTTTGTCCATATTTATAGGACACTATTTTCTACAGCGATCGTTCTCTCTCTAACCTCCATGATCTATATTTTCAAATATAATCTATGGTCTATTGTCAATGTTATTGTATGGCGTAGACAGAGAAACCTATAGACTAATGATTAGCGTGGCCTAGAGTGAGAAAGGACGATAACGTAGTTTTAGGTTATACAATAATCTTTATGACTTTTAAACATATTTAGATAAAAATTTTAATTGTTCTAAGAACTGAACTGAACAAGATTCACTAATCTTAAGCTCACAAAACACTTTTTTCTCACTTAAACCAACTTGTAAACTCCTTAGATCACTACGAACTGTCAGTTGTTTAGCAAAGTGTAGTTTGCTAAACAAAAAAACCGGCACGGAGAAAGGGACAAACAATCACACCGCTCTATCTCATTTCTATGCAAGACGTTTGCATAAATCTATCTTTTTCATGTGCGAATCCGAAAGAAGGCGTCAATTTGTCTATAGGTTTCTCTGTCTACGGTATGGCGCAGACAGTTTCTCTGTCTACGTTATATGGGGATAAAGGCCACAGACTAGATAGAGAAACGTTTATACGTCACGTTTAATACATTATTTTGTTTAACATTTTCTTTATTTTTTATCTGTACATCTTTTAATCCATGTAGTGAAAAAAGTATGACAAACAGGTAAGCATATAGAGATCAGATGAAATAATGACAGCATAGACCAGATTGTATTGGAATATCTTTTTTAATGAAAGATTTTTAATTGCAACTTCTGCCTTATAATTATATAATTCATTTTATCATTCATTGCTCCAAATACATTCAGTGTAGACAGACGGGCTTCTAAAATCCAATTTTCACCCCTCCGGGAAACCTAACGTGACGGGTGGCGAACCTCGTCGCCGGTTTTCCTTGCGGAGATTTTTCACACGCCTGCCCCATTAAAGGGGCGCCGGGAACTCGGGGCCTAACTAATAAAGGCATTGTTCATGCATGGCACATAGACAATAGACATAGTCAGTAATCTATGGTATTGTTGTTTGTTATTGTTACTAATGATTTCTTATCTTCTGTTGAAATAACTAAAATGTAGGTAGCTTTTAATTGTTAAACTTTTTTAAGTTTATTTTTGATAAAAGGTTACTTTCAACTTAACTAAAAGAATGATCTAGAAAAATAACTATGAGTCCAACGGAACCTTCACACGAAAATGTTAACTATTTATGCCCGATTTATTGTCCGTCATTCTTACCTTTATTTGTTTGCCTTGAGTGTTATTTTAACAGTTCTTACAGTGATTCCACTGGTGTGTCACGACATACCGTCATTTTCGGATCCAATTATCGGATTTGAGACTCGAGGAACCACATTAGCTCATCGTTTTATTGCATGGGAAAATCTTATCGATGAAACAAGACCATCTAAAAGACTCGCAGTTAATCCTAAAGACATTGACGACCAGAAACGTATGAATCGTACTTACCACAAAAGAATCATCCAGAATAAAAAAAAAACCAGAAATGAACGACCTAAAAGTAAGGAACGTAGCAAAAAGAAAAAACCAATATATAATAAAACTGGTTTTGAAAAGACTTCAGATGTTTCAAGCACAAATTTTTCAGTCAATGGTCATGTTCACTGGGGATTTGGAAAAAATGTTTCATATGAAGATGTTAATGTTGAAATTTTGAAAAACCATACACGAAAGCAATGGGTTTCTTTGAAAGCTATGCAGCGGACCCCTGACAAGTCAATCAATCACAATTATGCATCTAGTGTCTGTGGAGCTCCAATATCTGAATATGCTCACTTAGTTATTTCGAGTGCAGAAAATTCATCCTTACTGGAATTCAAAAATGTTCAAAAAATGTGTAGATTGCAGTCACTGCTAATCCAAGTAGGTGGTAAGGATTATTACAAGTTGTGTCAAAGGTCTATGCGAAATGAAGATGTTTGTTGCCCAGTATGGAGTGTGCCAAATTATATAGCTTTAATATCTGGCAAGAGTTCTTGTGAAAATGTTACGAAAGAGGATGTAAACAATGTAATTGTAATTTTAAGTAAATGTGCCAGTTACTTCCATGATTTCAGATTAATGGCATCATGTGAATTAAATCAATGTAGGGTGCCAAAGTATTGTTCACAATATGATGCTGTTTATAATTTGTTATTTTACTTAATAGATTCGGATGCTTTTGCTCCCCCACAATTTACAGAAAAATTCGTGAAAAATGTAATGATCTTTCTTCCACTTGCATGCAGCAGTACTGTTCTGCCTTATTACCAGAAATTGCAAAGTACAAATTTGTCATATGACACACTTGTTATTCCTGCTGTAGATTTTGGGCTAAAGAATGCATTATTTGATTTATGGATAATCCAGGATACATGGTTAATAGGCGTAGGAGGACTTTTTGTTTTTATATGTGTCTGGGTCTACACTAAGTCTCTGTTATTAACTATACTGTTGTTTATAGCTATATCATACTCACTTGGAGTAGCATATTTCTTCTATAATTATGTATTCAATCTAAAATTCTTTCCATTTATGAATTTATTAGTAATAGTTGTTGTGATAGGAATTGGCGCTGATGATGCATTTCTTTATGTTAAGCTTTGGAAGATGATTTGTAAACAGCTTATTAGGGACAATGTAAGTCAGGAGAATGCACTCAATGATATTAAGAATGTCTCAAGTGCAGGTGAGACTATATTAATTCAAATACTTGAAGAAACCCTAAGACATTCAATTGTTACTAT
Source organism: Parnassius apollo (assembly GCA_907164705.1). Lineage (NCBI taxonomy): Eukaryota > Metazoa > Arthropoda > Insecta > Lepidoptera > Papilionidae > Parnassius > Parnassius apollo. The sequence continues at coordinate 2,437,784 of CAJQZP010000160.1, read as the reverse complement.
GTTTATTACAACATTGACAACTGCAGTTGCATTTTTTGCTTCATATGTAAGTTATATTCCAGCTATAAATTGCTTTAGCGTTTTTGCTGGTACATCAGTATTAGTTAACTTTTTGCTTATGATAAGTTGGTTGCCAGCAACAGTATTTGTATTAGAGGTTAAAATGTGGAAAACTACTAAAAATACATGGAGTATTGTGATTAATAAAGCTATTAATGAAATTGGAGAGGATATCAAAGTTATATTAAATAGATTTATAATAACTTTTATTACAAAATCACACATAGGTATTGTAGTTATATTGGGTGCTATAGGAGTTTGTAGTATTGTTGTAGTTTTTTACACTCCTGGACTTCAATTACCTGACTCAAAACAGTTTCAACTTTTTCAGACTTCTCATCCTTTTGAAAAATATGACCTACAATATAGAGATAGATTTCTGTTTGAAAGATTTGGTAAAGATTTAGGCACAGGTAGTAAAATGCCTTTAAGATGGATCTGGGGTGTCAAAGCAATTGACAATGGCAATCATATGGATCCCACCTCAACTGGGAATTTAGTCTTTGACACAGATTTTTCCATCTCAGACCCAAAGTCACAGATGTGGCTTTCAGAATTTTGTAGAAAAATAAAAGTTCAACCATTTTATCAACACACATTAGGGCCTTTGCTTCCAAACTGTTTTATTGAAAGTTTTAGAATGTTCATGAGTAGACGTTGTATTGATAACATTGATAAAATTAACAGAACCCCTTGCTGTGAAACTTCCCAGTTTCCATATTCTAAAGATGTTTTCAACTTTTGTATTTTAGCAGCAATGGAATCCTTGTATCAAACCCCAAGGGAGCTTTTTATGCCAGGAGTTGCTGGACCTAAATTTCTTAGGAGCGCCAACCCACCTAATGTTTCAGCAATGGTTGTGGAATTTGAAAGTATAGTTCCATATTCAATGTCCTATACTGCAATGAATAACTTTTTTATGCAAGTTGAAAACTGGACTCAACATGAATTGAGGTCTGCACCCCCGGGTATGAAAAATGGTTGGTTTTTATCAGATTTGCAGTTTTATGATTTGCAGAAGACATTAGCAAGTGGAACTGTAATGGCTTTAATATTGTCTGCTAGCTTAGGGTTCATAGTTCTTATACCAGCTACTTTTAGCTTGGTCATCAGTATTTGTGCATTAATTGCAATGATATTTTCTTCAACAGTTACTATAGCTATTTTAGTGTTAAGTGATTGGAAATTAAATGTATTAGAAAGTGTAGCGATATCAACATCTGCAGGGTTAGCAGTAGATTTTAGTCTTCATTATGCATTAAGTTATACAAATGCTAGTGGCACAAAAGCTACTAGAGTCAAATATGCATTAACAGCATCATCAGGACCTACTGCAGCTGCTGCATTGACCACAGGATTTGCTGGAATATTCCTCTTGCGATCAAATCTCTTGCCATATTCACAAATAGGGATTTTTTTTAGCACTGATCATGTCTATCAGCTGGCTTTATGCAACATTTTTTCTGTGTTCCCTGCTTCTTCTTCTCGGAAAAAATTCCAACAAAGATCCTCCTACAGAAGAAAGAAAGTCCATATCACGTATCAGTTCAATCTGTTCGGGTGTGCCAAATCTAGAAAGCCATGAGTTGGAACATTTGGCTGACAGCAACCGCACGAACATCACCCATTCTCATAGTCCTTCAAGTATAAGTGCTACAACTGTAGTTATCCATGATGACTGCGAAAATTCAATCAATACTATTGAGAAAAAACTGAATGTTGATATAGACAATGACTGAATGTTTAGATGAATAAGTTTATACTATATTGAGCACTCATATGTTGGAGTATTCTTGCAACGTAGCAGTATTATTTTAAAAGTTTTTTTAGTTTCTTATGTTATACCTATCTCTTTATCTTGAGCATTTATATTTGTGTATATATAAAAAAATATGTATAGAAAACCCAGTCTGCTTCCAAAGAGGCTTAGGTATTGTAAAAAATTTTCCAAAAAAAAAAAGAAAAATATAAAAATGATATGGTTATTTACAAATACATGATTTTAACTGCAATTTGCTTAAAATTGTACTAAAATTTAAAAGTAGGCAACATTGTCAGCGACGGTATTGTTGATCTTATGGTGTTAATGTTACCCGAAAGTCGCCCGCGCCGCTTGTGTTGCCATGTAAGTGTTCCCATTTATACAACATTAAATTTTTGTAAAAAGTTATCTCTGTATATAAAAATCAATTGCTGTCTCGCAAAACTTGCTGAGATCCAGAAATCATTCATGTGAGGCCGGGGCGGATCACTAGTTATATAGATTACTTGAAAAGAATCATATCAAAATACCTAAACGCACCCTCATGGATGAGACTGGCTTTTTTATTATATATTATATTATATTTACCTTATTATTACTGTTAACCCTTGAAACTAGGAATTATTAATTACTGTGACAATAAATTAATAATTTACATATGACAATATAAAAACCAGCGAGCTTAGCTTGAAATGGTAAAGTTTTCAGTTACTTAATTTCGTTTTATTTTTAGGTTAATGCACCAGATTGGCCTCTTTTGTGTAATAGGTATACATTAAAATGTATTTGTCAATTGTTCAAATTTGAAATTAAAAAGTTTTTCACTGCAAATTTTTATAATCGTCTAATAAAGTATATTTTGTAAATACTGTTAGATTAAGGGAAACAATAGTGGATATTTCAATCTTGATATTGGCCAGAAGTAGAGGAAATTTGCTCAGCTTATACACATAGTACTAATACAACATAATATACTAATTTGGGATAATTTACCAATACTCTTGTGGCATTATTGTAAGAAGTTGTACAATATTTATATAAAGTTATATTTTTGTTACAATGGTATTGAGCCGTACAACAATACAACACATTGTAATTATTATTGTAAGTCTTGAAAAGATCTGATATTATATTAAATTTTTTAAAAAGTATAACGTAATTCGTATTTACTTTGGTATATTACTAGTGAATAGCAGTATTAATGTAATCTATAGTTTTCATTTATGTGTACTTAAAAATCAAATACCACATGTAAATACAAAATAAAATGTTACCTTTTATAAAATTGATCTGATCTTTGTTTATTGAGAGACCGAGTTTCCGTTACGACTCACGGCGGCGAGTTTTCCTGGCGGGAATGTGTACAATAGGTACAGCTGGATATTTTCACCATACAGCCAAAGTACTTTTACGCGGTAGAGCTATGCAGCAGGCAGCAGATTTAGTTATTTCATTAATGGGGCGGCTCGACCAGGGTGTTATTTTTTTAATTCGGCTCCGTCACTCGCTGAAGGTCGCGCGTTATATATCTTCTAGCAAGTGCACTCCCGAGAGTAGCAGTGGAGTATCCGCGCAATCACCTGAGTCTGATCATGAAGTCCCAAGTTAAAATCCCGGTTCGGGCAAAAATCAGTTATGGGGTTTCTCATTTTCGGTACAGCCTGGAGTCAGCAATTTGGCGGTGTTTCATTCACCGCCGTGGCTGGGAAAGCACATTAAGCCGTTGGTCTTGCGCCTGATCTCTCTCGGGTTGTGACGATTTACCGTCCCATCAGACTATGGAAGGAATAAATAGTGCACCCCGCATACACCTGGGCACTATAATCCTGTCCTACGCAGATAGCTAGTCTCCATTGAAGACTCATAACAGAGCGCTCATAAGAGTTCCCGCATAATCGACCCCTACACTTTCAAAAGGAAAGCCACCCGAAAGGAGACGCTGCTGTGGCAAGTGCATTAAACTTTTGTGTTCATGGTCAAATAATAATTCCGAAAATATATGATTGGACTGTAATAATATAGGATGAGTTTTATTGTATGAAAAATTCGAATTATCAAGACGACCACCAACACGCATTATTTTCATCTAAAAATACATTAAATTTAAGAAGTGGGCTTTTCTTAGGTAAAGTTTGTTTATTGAGAAGCAATTTATACTCTGGAAAGGAATCATATTGGCATTTTGAAATGATAACATTTAACGCGATTCGTAATTCTAATTATAATAAGTAATTCGAAGTAATAAGCTGTCTTTTGCAAGACGTAAGCCACGGAACGTACAAGGCGTGAGTAATTCGTAAAGCGACTAAAATCAATGAAACATTCACTGTTTTTTGGATCAGTAGTGACTGCATTTAATATAATGTCATGACGCGTTTCAGACAATGTTTCAGCATACTTAGGCTGAGCAGGCCATTTTGATAAGTCAAACATTAAAAATTCTGTATCAACCCACCACAATCTGAGACTTTCCAGAACACTAATATCCACATCACGAGATATTAAGTCTGCTGGTTTTTTATCTGTTGGGACGTGTCCCCATTTATGGTCACTGGCCTTATCAAAAATTTCAGCAACGCGATTAAGTATGAAGGGCTGAAGTTTACAAGGCAACATTCGCAACCACCCCAAAACAATCGTGGAGTCTGTCCAAAAGTAGACTTGGTCAATTTTAACGCGAAGTGAATTTGCTACTTTCTCAAAAAGACGAGCTCCTACCAACGCATCGCACAAATCCAGTCGTGGTATTGTCGTGGGTTTGATTGGTGTCGTGGATTTGACACGGCTCTTAGCCGTTAATAATCGTACCAAATCGAACGAAAAAAAATGCACGCACCATATGCGCTTTCAGATGCGTCAGTAAAAATATGCAGTTGCAGCACTTCGTATGACTCACAGATAACTCGTGGAATCCGAAGGTTATTTAAATGAGAAAGGGATTTGATAATGTCATACCAGCGTCTCTTGATTTCGGAAGACAGTGGTTCATCCCATGATAGTTTGTCTAACCACAGCCTTTGTATTTAATCACACGCCCCGTATGTAATCACATTTTCATGGTGATTACATACGGGGCTAAAAGACCTAACGGGTCAAAGATTTGTGCAATCACTGAGAGCAAGTCACGCTTAGTATTGCCATCGGGAGCTAGTGAATTTAATGGAAAGCATAGTTGATCTGAATCCGAATGCCAGCCAAGACCTAATAACTTGTCTGGCTCGCGAGAACTAATATTTAGGTCTAGCGATGTATTGGCGATATTTGATAGCAGTTCGGGTTCATTCGATCTCCACTTTCGCAGTGGCATACAAGCAGATGCCAATACTGCGGTAACTCCTTGACGTAGGTATGGCTTTTACGTCGTCTAAGTCATCAGCACCCGTAAGCAGATCATCGACACAAAAATCATGCATTATTATGTCCACTATGGCTTTGTTTTTGCACTGTAAACCAAGTTGTTTAAGGCAGCGTGTTGCAAGAAATGGTGCACTCGCTGTACCGTACGTAACAGTATTTAGTTGAAAGGTCTGTATAGGCTCACTTGGACTGTTACGCCAGACTATCTGCTGAAGGTGCATGTCATCAGGATGAACGATTATGCACCTGTACATTTTCTCCACATCAGCAGACAAAACGTATCTATGTTGCCTTAATCGTAGCAAAATGGACGTCAAGTCGTCCTGAACTACAGGCCCGACCACTTGTATTTCGTTAAACGAAATACCTGACGACGTCAGGGAACTTGCGTTAAAAACTACTCTCAGTTTAGTCGTAATACTACTTTCACCGCCATGATGGGGTATAAAATACGCGCCACTTCTTAAATTAGGTCTTTCACATAATGTCATATGTCCCAGTGACTGATATTCAGACATAAATCCATATCCATACTAATATTATAAATGCGAAAGTGTGTTTGTTTGTTTGTTCTTCTTTCACGTCGCAGCAGTGGATCGGCATGGCATGATTTTTTGTATGGGGATAGTTCGGTGGTTGTAGAGTGACATAGGTTACTTTTTCCGCGGAAAAACATCTAATTCCCGTGGAAAAATAGAATATGTTGCAAAAGTTTGTCCTTCTTTCACGTCTCAACAGAGCGTCGGCATGGCATGAATTTTGGTATGCGGATAGTTCGGTGGCTGTAGTGACATAGGCTACTTTTTTCCGCGGAAAAACATCTCATTCCCGTTCCCGTGGGAAATATTCTATTTTCCCACTGGAATGAGATGTTTTTCCGCGGGAAAAAGTAGCCTATGTCACTCTACAGCCTCATTCCCGTGGGAAAATAGAATATGTTGCAAAAGTTTGTCCTTCTTTCACGTCGCAACAGAGCGTCAGCATGGCATGAATTTTGGTATGGGGATAGTTCGGTGGCTGTAGAGTGAGAGTGTTTTTCAGCGGAAAAACGTATCATTCCCGTGGGAAAAGTTGCAAAATTAAATTCAGCTAGGTGGCGCCACCGTGATTCTACAAGACGGACGACGGTACGATGGACGAACACAGAAGGTCAGAATATCTGGATTATTATGTCTTTTTACCAAAATTAAGATAAAAAATGTATGGATCTGTATTTTTCCACGCAGGACCGGGAAGAGAGCGATAAAAAACATAAAATTCACCAGCTGATTTTCTTCAAACGTTTTGGTGCATTGTAATTCACAGAATAGGCGATAACCTCGCAGACGATATTAAGTAATCCGTTGATTCTCTGCCTACCCCGCAAGGAGTGATTATAAGTATGGATCAGAAATACTATCACCACGTGTCACGCTTTCACCCTTAACTATTACTTAACTGTGGTAGAAACAGTTCGTAGTAAGCCTTATTAATAAGCCTTAGTAATATTTATTGAACGGAAATGAATACAGTTCTTATATGTGGTTATGAATGAATCGGTATTACAATAAGAGAAATTGTGCAAAATTTTAAGAAAAATATTTTTTGAGAGTTATTATTAATTAACGTATACATAGTTTAAAATGATTCCGCTAGATGTCGTTACTAGGTTTTTAAAACGCGGTAACGAAATGTTTCCTGACATGTACTTAACTCCCGCCGTTGAGCCGCGCGTCAACTTATAGTGCATACGGTACCTATACCCTTAAATTGTTTCTATTTCGTAGCTTATTCGACTACCTGCTTTCGATTTCGGTTGTTTGTTATTTGCTTTGTTATTTGGTTGAGGTTGAATGGATTTATATGGGCTTTCATTTTCGGATTTGTGTATTTTGTTGGATCGGTTTTGTTTATTTGGTTGGTATTTCTTTATACATATTTAGACTCTGGCTTTGATTTTGGATTTTGTTTATTTAGAATCGTGAATTGGTTTTCGTTGTTTTAGGTTGTTTAACAATATTTCAAAGGAATATTAATAGTATAGATAGTGTATACAGTACCTATACACTTACTTCTTTTTTCGTTGGTTATATTTATATTGACTACTGCTTTTGATTTCGGTTTTCTGGTTGGATTTGTTTTGTGAATTGGTTTAAGTTGATTCGATTTTTTTTTGGCTATCGTTTTCGGATTCGTGTTGTGTCTTGAATTGGTTTTGTTGTTTTGATTTTAAAAAATATTTAATAGGAATATTTATTCCTTTTAGATATTTTGGATTTGCTTTTAAAAAAAATATTTAAAAGGAAATTTAATTTAAATAGGTTTTTTGTTACTTCATAATGCCTCGCAAACGTAAGTCCAGCCTTTCAAGAGTATCTTCTCGAATACAAGCGAAAAGATTAGCTCGATCGCTAGAATCTTTAGAAGATGCTGAACTGAGAAGGCAAGAATAAGCAGAGCGTCAGGCTGCTTTTAGAGCATCTGAGACACCTTTTCAACGTCAGCAAAGGCGTCTTGAACAGGTAGAACGTCAGGCTGCTTTAAGAGCTTCCAAAACACCTTCTCAAAGTCAGGAAAGGCGTCTTGAACAGGCAGAGCGTCAAGCTACTTTAAGATCTTCTGAAACACCTTCTCAAAGTCAGCGATGGCGTCTTGAACATGCAGATCGTCACGCTACTTTAAGAGCTACTGAAACACCTGCTCAAAGTCAGCATAGGCGTCTTGAACAGGCAGAGCGTCAATATACTTTAAGAGCTACTGAAACACCTGCTCAAAGTTAGCAAATGCTATTCGAACAAGCGGAACGTCAGGCCGCCTTAAGCCGCGGAAACACCTGATGATACTCAACACAGACACATTGAGCAAGCTGAACGTCAATCTACTATAAGGGCATCTCAATCCCTTATCAAACACCAGAACAGACACAGGCGCGAAGAGATGCAAATGCACAGCTCCAAGCTGAATGTCGACAAAATTTTCAAAGAAAGCACATTCGCACAGACGCAGCATTCAATTATGATCCGTTGATTGATTATAAAAATCACAGGTTAGTTGTTATCGGACTGATGGACAAGGCGTGTCGATTTTGCAGCGCTTTAAAATGGAAAGATGAGACTGCAGGCATGTGCTGTTCCAATGGCAAAGTGTCTCTTCCATTACTTGGGGAAACAGAAGAACCTTTGAAAACTCTCTTTTTATATGATGCTAATGAGTCACGGCGCTTTTTAAACAGGATCCGGAAATATAACTCATGCTTTCAAATGACGTCCTTCGGAGTTGACCGGGAAATAATAATGCCGGGATTTTCGCCTACATTTACGGTGCAAGGGCAAATTTATCATAGAATAGATTTACTTGTTCCAGCTGAAAACGAACAGCATAAATTTTTACAAGTATATTTTATGGGTGACGAAGAAATTTAGGTAGACCAACGCTGCCAATTTATCCAGGGACTTGAGAGAGACACAGTGTTCAAAATTCAAAGATTCTTGCATGAACGTAACATTTTAGTTAAAACATTTAAAACTGCTTTAGAAAACCTACCTGAAGAGGATTATAAAGTCGTCATTCACGTAGATCGGAAACCCCCGAGGAGAGCATGAAAGGCGCTACAATGCACCTTTGATAAACTAAATAGCAGCCGTAATTAGTGGTGATCAATTTTCTACACGAGACATTGTCTTGTGAGCACGTGATGATACTTTGCAACGGGTAGCTGATACACACAAGTTTTATGACGCTCTGCAATACCCATTGATTTATTGCAAAGGACAAAAGGGTTATCATTTTCAAATTCCACTCATTAACCCGGTCATAACCATTAAACAAAGGAGCCTACTCCGAACAAAAAAGTATCATATATGGGTTTTTATGCGTATCATATGATGTTGCGAGAAAATGATTTTAACCTCTTAGCCCGGTGTAGACAATCATTTCATCAATTTTTGGTAGACATGTCTGTGAAGGTAGAAAGTGAACGTCTCCGTTATATATCTTTAAATCAAAAAAAGCTGCGCGTTGAGAATTACATACATTAACAAGATGCAGTTTCTAGCGACGCCATTGTAAACCCCAGAGATTTAGGTAAAATGGTAATTCTGCCCTCATCATTCGTTAACAGTCCCAGCTACCTACATGAGTACACACAAGACGCATTTTCCTATGTACGAACTTACGGAAGACCTGATCTTTTTGTTAGTTTTACTTGAAATCCCACATGGAAAGAAATAACCGAGTAGCTAATGCCAGGCCAAAAAAGTACTGACAGACACGATTTAGTTGCTAGAGAGATTAAAAGTACAAAAATTAATGTATGTAATTAACAAAGGGAAAATTTTCGGAGAGGTGCAGTGCTTCATGTATTCAATTGAATTGCAAAAAAAGAGGATTACCGCATGCCCACATTCTAATATTGCTTAAAGAGAAGTTGCGGCCCAGTCAAATAGACGACATAATAAGCGCCGAGATTCCGGATCCAGAGCAAGATAAAGAATTGTATGATACCATCGTCCGAAATATGATTCACGGTCCATGTGGAGCACGAATTTCAATATCGCCATGTATGAAAGAGGGAAAATATACAAAGAAATTCCCTAAACAGCTATTAAAAGAAACAGTGCACAATGACAAGCTACCCTTTATACAGACGCAGAGCTCCCGAAGATGGTGGCAGGAAAGTTACAATCAAATCTCGCTCTGGAGCGTTCGAAACCTTAGATAACAGCTGGATTGTCCCGTATTCGCCCATTCTATGTAAAATGTTTAATGCCCACATTAATGTAGAAGCATGTAGCTCTGTCCGCGCAATCAAGTATATCTGTAAGTACATAAATAAAGGAAGCGACCAAGCAATATTTAATCTCAGGAGTGAAGGTAAGGCAAATCCCGTTAATGAAGTACAGACCTTTCAAGCAGGGCGTTATGTCAGCAGTAACGAGGCAGCGTGTCGTCTCCTTGGCTTCCCTTTACATGAAAGGCACCCAACAGTTACTCACCTTGCTGTGCACTTAGAAAATGGAGAGCGTGTATATTTCACCGAAAGAAATTTCCAAGAAAGAATTGCATCACCGCCAAAAACTACACCAACAGTCTTCTTTCAACTTTGTCAAACCGACCCCTTTGCAAAAACTTTGTTATATTCTGAAGTCCCCCGTTATTATACTTGGAACAAATCTAGGAAGGAGTGGAAACGCCGTATTCAAGGCGCGCCTGTTGCAAATTGACCCGGTGTAAAGTCATCAGATGCCCTTGGTCGTGTGTATACCGTCCATGTAACTAATTTTGAATGTTTCTGTTTACGATTGCTGCTGCACCATATTTGGGGTCTTACAGGATATAAAGACCTTAAAACTGTCAACGGTCAGGAATGTGCAACTTATAGAGAAGCATGAGAAGCTCTGCATCTTTTAGAAAACGATAATCACTGGGATGAAACCATGGAGGAAGCTGTACAGTGCCAGTCACCAGCCAAAATTAGGGACCTTTATGCAACTCTCATATCATCTTGCGGGCTATCTAATGCACATGAATTGTGGGACAAATATAAAGACTACATGGCGGAAGATATTTTGCGAAGGTTACAGCAGACACACGCAGAAATGACGTCCAATGAACACATTTATAATGAAGCACTTGGAAAAATTGAAGATAAAGTAATGGCAAAGGTAGGTAAAAAATTAAGCGACTTTGGAATGATAAGCCCTCAGCAAACAACCGAAAATGAACTAAGTGATGAAATTATACGTGAAACAAACTACGATATACCAGCTTTGCAGCAGCAAGTAGTCGAATTTGTACCCCGCTTGCTTCCCGAACAAAAACGAGTTTTCGACGAAGTATTAGGACAAATTGAATCTGGAAATGGTGCACTTTTCTTTTTAGATGTCCCTGGAGGAACTGGGAAGACATTTTTGTTAAATTTATTATTAGCGCAAGTACGGAAAGATAAAAACATTGCTGTGGCCGTAGCTTCCTCCGGTATAGCCGCCACGCTGCTAAGCGGGGGGCCGCATTGCACATTCTGTTTTAAAACTCTCTCTAAATCTAGCCCAGGAAGAATCGCCGATCTGCAACTTTAGCAAAAATAGTGCACGAGGTATAATGCTACGACAATGCAAACTTTTAGTGTGGGACGAAAGTACAATGTCGCATAAAACAGTTGTAGAAGCACTAAATCGAAGGCTCCAGGATTTGCGCAGCAATACCGATGTAATGGGAGGAATGGTGGTTTTACTGGCTGGTGACTTTCGCCAAACTTTACCTGTCATTCAAAAGGGCACACCTGCAGATGAAATTAAAACATGCCTCAAGTCGTCTATTTTATGGAACAAGGTGACAAAATTCAGTTGAACTACGAATATGAGAGTTGATATCAATGCTGGAAACTATGCTGACACACTATTAAAAATTGGCGATGGGCGGTTGGAAACGGATGCTGAGGGCTGCGTTAAATTGACGAGAGATTTTTGGAATTTAGTACAGAGTCATTCCGAATTAATTGCGAGCGTTTATTCAAATTTAAAGAACAACATGCATGAGGACAAATGGTTATGTAAAAGGGCGATTCTTGCACCAAAAAATGAGAGCGTTAACAAAATAGATTCAGATATATTAAGCGAAGTAGCAGGAGAAATAACAGAGTATTTGTCAGTAGACACAGTTATGGACACAGAACAGAGCACTTCATATCCCGCAGAGTTTCTAAATTCTCTAGAGTTGTCAGGTGTGCCCTCACATAAGTTTCAATTAAAATTAGGCGTCCCAGTCATGCTAAAGCGAAATTTATATGCTCCTCGGTTATATAACGGGATAAGGCTGCGTGTGCGTGTGCGGTGCTACAATTTTGACAGGCGTAGGAAAAGGTGAAAATGTTATTATACTACGGATCCCTATAATTCTCACAGATCTTCTTTTTCGATTCAAATGGTTGCAGTTCCCTTGTCATGCTCAACCCTGGGAGGTTGGGGTCCGGGTAAGACAAGAAACAAATGTGTGAATGTGTATGATATTTATAAGAAACATGTAGGGCTACAATAAAGACACAACAAAACAAACAACTAGATAATTCTTAAGCATAATTTACATTACTCTTAGCACTAAAATAGGTAAGCATTTAATACTTAGCAAAATCTAAAGCTGCATATTAACTGCAAAATAAAATTACAAGCAACGAAACATAAGATGAACTATTAGTTCTTTGATTACGTACATGAGAGTGTAACACTTCCCCCCCCCCTGTCATATAATAAATATATTAGGTATAATTAATTTACCCCCTTTCGATAAAATTATATGTGACCAGGATAAATAAAATATGTTTTGATCTTTCTAAATGATCTTTCAAAAGGTTTATTAATAGGCCGGTTTTAATATTTTGGCGTGATCGTCTTAGTTAGGACCCTTATTTACGTTGTGTTTGTTTAGTAACTTAGTTCTTTTAGGTGTCTTTTGGAAGAATGAATATTCACTAGAGCAATTGAAAGCTGTTGGTAGTGCCTTATAAGCTAAGTGAACCCCGTTCACGAAGACAGGGCTCGAAAAAGGTTAAGAACATAAAACGTCCCTATTCCACTTGCATCAGGTTTACATTATTAATTATCCCTTCCCGCTCGGAAAAGGCTCAAAATATATTTATACAAAATACCCGATACAAGGGCTTCGCTCTCCTACATTTATTTAAAAAAAATGTAGGGGAGGTACACGGCCCCACACACGCCGTGCACGGTGAGTGCCAACCATTTTGATGCACTCCCCCCCGAAGGGAACGCTAATTCGGGAACTGGACCGTAGTCCACAGCAAAATAACTGGCGAACCAGTAAAAGAGGCTTGGCCCCTTGTTAGTGCGTAAGCACAAACATCGACCGAAGTCGCGCATGTCAATGCGTGTAAATGCCAAACAGAATACGAACGAATCCAGCCACAGTGAATGTACGTCACACGGTTTAGGCAAATAGGCACACTGGCCGTAAACCCTCCGTGAGCGCCACCACCTGCCAGACCGCCGCTCCTGCAGACGTGATGTAAGTGTATGGCATCACCACCAATTGCATGATCAGCACGGCTACTAGCCGCAGAGCGTGTCATGAGTCTGCCGCTCACCTCAAGGGAATGGGGTCCCACGTTGTGCGGCTTTCGGCCGCAGCCTTGAGAGTCTCCTCAGATCCTCCCGCCAGCTACCACCCGCATGAGGTCGACACATATGCTCCACCAACCAATACAACGGCAGATATAGCCAAAAGGCAGTTATAAGATAAGAGTAATAAATTCGCCATCAGAAAGGGTTTGTGTCACTGACGTTGAGTAAATGCATTTTTGATCATGTTTGTCTCACCCACCAACAAGTTGCCTTCAATCATTCAAAGGTGGGAAAGTTACAGAGATATAATATTATGTTGTTATATAAAACATCGTGGAGGGCAGACAGTCTGCAGCCCCGCAATGAAGGGACCCGACTTGGGCAAAGCTACTTAGGTGTGACTCAAACCAAGACGCAGAGAGCGCCATTGAGAATAGCGTCCCACCAAACAACCATCGCAGAGACGCAATGCTGCAGAACGCAACAAGCATCAATACGACTATCGTCGGGCTTACACCATTCCAAGGTCCCCCATACATCCGAGCAGACATCACCACCCGTATACCTCCATTGACCAGAACCACAAGAGAGCGTCGAATCAGGCGCAGCACAACCGCAGATCCATCACAAGACGCAATACCGCAAGTAGCAGTAAGCATCAATGCAACTATCATACGGATGGCGCCCCCCTCACAACACACCCAGCAGTCCCTATCGACTTTGTTAACAAAGTTTTTATTGTTGTTTTATAAAAAATATCACCAACGTATCATAGTAGCACGCTACTAAGACGCCAATGAACAAAACTCCACGTATCATAGCGCTAATGCACTAAGACATGAAGTTGAGTATGCCTGTTACACTTAAAAGTGCTACCAAACACACTCATCATCCCAATCCGAAAGATAGACGACATATCGCTATGCGCAACGACGTCGCCCACAAACGGTATGGGTGTGCGATGTCCACAGGAAAGCCGTATTGCTACAACAAACCCGCTTACCACCGGCACTAAGATGTTAATTGTATACCTCCATCGACCAGAACCACAGGAATGCATCGAATCAGGCGCAGCACACCCGCAGATCCATCACAAGACGCAATACCGCAAGTAGCAGTAAGCATCAATGCAACTATCATACGGGTGGCGCCCCCCTCACAACACACCCACATGGCTCCTATCGACTTTGGCAACAAAGTTTTTATTGTTGTTATATAAAAAATATCACCGACGTATCATAGTAGCACGCTACTAAAACGCCAATGAACAAAACTCCACGTATCATAGCGCTAATGCACTAAGACATGAAGTTGAGTATGCCTGTTACACTTAAAAGTGCTACCAAACACACTCATCATCCCAATCCGAAAGATAGACGACATATCGCTATGCGCAACGACGTCGCCCACAAACGGTATGGGTGTGCGATGTCCACAGGAAAGCCGTATTGCTACAACAAACCCGCTTACCACCGGCACTAAGATGTTAATTGTATACCTCCATCGACCAGAACCACAGGAATGCATCGAATCAGGCGCAGGATACCCGCAGATCCATCACAAGACGCAATACAGCAAGTAGCAGTAAGCATCAATGCAACTATCATACGGGTGGCGCCCCCTCACAACACACCCACATGACTCCTATCGATTTTGGCAACAAAGTTTTTATTGTTGTTATATAAAAAATATCACCAACGTATCATAGTAGCACGCTACTAGACCCAATGAACAAAACTCCACGTATCATAGCGCTAATGCACTAAGACATGAAGTTGAGTATGCCTGTTACACTTAAAAGTGCTACCAAACATACTCATCATCCCAATCCGAAAGATAGACGACACATCGCTATGCGCAACGACGTCGCCCACAAACGGTATGGGTGTGCGATGTCCACGGGAAAGCCGTATTGCTACAACAAACCCGCTTACCACCGGCACTTAGATGTTAATTGTATACCTCCATCGACCAGAACCACAGGAATGCGTCGAATCAGGCGCAGCACACCCGCAGATCCATCACAAGACGCAATACCGCAAGTAGCAGTAAGCATCAATGCAACTATCATACGGGTGGCGCACCCTCACAACACACCCACATGATCCCTATCGACTTTGGTAGCAAAGTTGGTATTGTTGTTATATAAAAAATATCACCAACGTATCATAGTAGCACGCTACTAAGACGCCAATGAACAAAACTCCACGTATCATAGCGCTAATGCACTAAGACATGAAGTTGAGTATGCCTGTTACACTTAAAAGTGCTACCAAACACACTCATCATCCCAATCCGAAAGATAGACGACGCATCGCTATGCGCTACGACGTCGCCCACAAACGGTATGGGTGTGCGATGTCCACGGGAAAGCCGTATTGCTACAACAAACCCGCTTACCACCGGCACTTAGATGATATGTCTAGGACACATCGGTTAGCGAGTCCAAGTTTACCTCGGACCAATTGCTCGTGAAGCAGCACACACGCCACCATAATATTCCTTTTCAAGTCCCTAATAAGGACTAGTCATTTTGCTACAGTACTAGGAGCAGTCAGTCACCCGACCACCCCATACAATGCTTATGCATCAAGGAGACCTCCTATAATATTGCTTTTGTATCATAGACCTTAATTTCATAAGTCATGTATATATAGGATTCGAACCCACGACCCTACTATTGTAATGCATATTAATCATAGAGACCTTCTATAGTATTGCTTTTGAATCATAGACCTTACTTTCATAAGTCATTCATATATAGGATTCGAACCCACGACCCTACTATTGTAATGCATATTAATCATAGAGACCTTCTATAGTATTGCTTTTGGATCATAGACCTTACTTTCATAAGTCATTAATATATAGGGTTCGAACCCACGACCCTACTATTGTAATGCAAATTCATCATGGAGACCTTCTTTAGTATTGCTTTTGTATCATTGAGTTTAATATCATAAGTCCCTAATATAGGACTAGTCATTGTGCTACAGTACTTCAGGCAGTCGGGCTCCCGACCACCCCATATATATGTACAACTGCAGGTATGTACCTCCGGCATATCGACATACCTTCCATAACTTAGGAAAATTTTCTTTAATACATGAACTCCTTCAACAACTTAGGAAATTTCATCTATACGTGAACTCCTTCCACAACTTTTTTCCACAATTTTCTTTTATACACGAACACCTCCCATGACTTAAACAATTTTTAACAAATTTTCTAATTATCTTATAAACGTTATTTAACTTAATTTTATAATATTTTTTGACTTGTATTTCTATTATTTATCTTATTTTAAATATTTTTTTCAAGTTTTTAAATAAATTTATTTATTACGAAAAACAATAATTTTGCCTTTAATTTACTATGTTATTGGGATAATGTCTGAAATATATTAACTTTATGTTTATTAATTTAACTTAATTGCTTAATATATATCTTTTAAGACTATTTTTGACGCCCCTTTATATTGAATTTAATTATTAATAATAATATTGGGCCGTCACAAGAGCATAAAATCATTATAAAATTTTATTAATTATAAAGTAAAAGGGGAAAACAATAAAACTAAATATAAAAAGAAAAGGGAAAACAAATAAAAAATAAAAACAAATTTCTATTCGAGGCTCGAACCAGGAACTTTAGGAAGTCGCCCGATGCATGTATTGCCGCTCTAAGTAATAGGCTATACTTGTTGACAACGATCTGTCTCAAATAAGGATATACTATTGTCTTTCAATATCCTCATCTTTTAAAACAAATAAATTTTATTGATGACACTTCATATCAGAGATGCAGGAAGGCGTAATTGTCACAATTAACTAGATGGGCGTTTCCATAGACTGAAATAATTGCACAATCTAAGAATACTGCAGGATTACTCAGACTACCAAACAACGTATAGTATTAAACACTTACCCCGTTGCACTTATAAAATTAACGTTACACGAATATAAGCTTCTATTTAAAATATATAAGGTTCACTGATACACAGTTTTAATATATTTAAGCAAACTTATACGCCTTTAAACTTTAAATGTCTAACAAGTATTACCGCTACGTCGTATTATTCTTTTCTCTCAAGACTCGTCGCGAACTCGGCCCTCAGCCATTTTTTCACAGTTCCTCCAATCCTTTTATCAAGTTCGGAAATAAGTCCCATCTCAATTAACCTCACACTCTATTAAGCTCAGTTTTGCAATGACAATTAATAAAGCGCAAGGGCAAACGTTACAGGTAGCGGGGGTCAACTTAGAAAAACCGTGCTTCTCTCATGGTCAGCTGTATGTAGCATGTTCGCGTGTGTCAAATGCCCAGAATCTCCACATTCTTTCCCCGAATGGAAAAACATATAACATTGTGTACAGTAGCGTCTTAAAATAGTGTTCAGTTAGTTTTTTTTTTCCAAAATTCCCACAATTAATTAATCAGAATTCCCACAGATCTTCCCTTTCAATTCAAAATTTCCTATTTAGCTCAGTTTCTTTTCAATTCCAAATGCTGCACCTCTGACTGACCTATTAAGCTTAGTTTCCTTTCATCTCTGACGGATCTTTTATTTGGCTCAGTTTTCTTTCAATTAAAAAACTGCATCTCTGACGAATCAATTTAGCTCAGTTTCTTTTCAAAAGTCTACATCCCTGACGGATAATTATGCTCAGTTTCCTTTAATTAAAAAAAATATTCCATTTCCATTTGGAATAAACAGGCTATTATCATGCTTTCCTATACGCTGCGTTTCAAAACATTTAAATGAGCTGACGAATCAATTTTGCTCATTTTCCTTTTAATGGCTGCATCTCTGACAAATCTATAAAACTCAGTTTTCTTTCAATTCAAAAAGCAATGGATAGTTCAATTCCCAGTGACCATGCGGGCGAAGCCGCGGGTAACAGCTAGTTCATAATACATCTGTTTAATGTTAGGCTTACTTTTTAATCTACGCTCTAAAAATAACAAGCAATATGTAGCTCTTTTAAATGAGTCTCCTAACAGCACAGAGAGGTAACCGAACGCCCATCATCAAGACGTGACGTATTTCTTATAAAATGATCCTCACACATCTTCTCCTCACGTAAATAATGAGATGACTATTTCTTCCATCTGCCAAAACTGCGTTAAGTCGGTTGGAATGTCATCCTTATTATCTCCACAAAAATAAAAATCGGTTTTAGCGAAGTTGCATCGTAAGTCATTAGACATCAATGGAGAATGAAATACTGATTGGGCCAGAAATTATCCACCCTAGCCTGGTTTCATGCAGAATGGGCTTATTATTTCCAAACTCAATTCTTTGTGACCCTATCAAATCCCAAAAGAGATCAGCCCCGATTAAAATATCGACATCGGCTGGCTTATAAAAACGCAGGATCAACTAAGCAAATACTCGACGGAAGTTGAAGGTTGCGTGTGCTTAATTCGCGACCTGGTGTTTTGCTAGTAATTGATGGCAAAATATTACAATCGATTAGTTTTATTAAAGCAGTCGACAATAACATCTCGTTTTTCAGTACGATTAACTACATTTGCCGATAAAGCGACGCTGTTCACATCAGTGGCTGCGGTTGACGTCATTGACGAGTGAGTCCCTGACTGAGTGCCCGTCTCATTCTCGAGCGAGAGATTATTTTTATTTTGTACGGTATAACTTGCTTTCGGTTCGGTGACGTGAATCATTGTGTTGTAGCGGCACTTACATATCTTACAACCTGGCTTTTTGCAATGATTCGCAAAATGTCCTGACTTGAAACAATTATAACAAATTTTGTAAGATGGTAATTAATTTAATCTAGCCTCATTACTGAGTGCAAGAAACTGTGGACAGCTACCTTCAAATTCTTTGTTTGAGATTTTATGATTATTTGATTGCTGCACCGAAATCATGGATTTGAATTTAGGGCTCGCCTTATTCGGTGTAAAGTGAACATTACGCTACGTCTCTAAAGTTTCAAGTAGATCAGCTCGGTTACGCATAAACTGAAGGAATATGTTAAATGTAATTGATTCGTCCTTTTTTAAATGACCCTTAAACTCCTCCCATTCACGGTAGGTTTTCTGATCCAATTTATGTGTAACTATACAGGGTGTTAGTGTAAACACCGTTATCCTTGAAACCAGTGGTTTGGTTTCACTTATAGAACGTAAATTCAATGAAAAATAACAACAGTTTTTTCTAGTAAAATCACAATTTTTCCTTAATTCCTCAGTTTTTGCTAAGTCAGGATGAAAGTATGAAGGAAAAGTTACATCATAGGTTATGTGTACCTACCTATTATGTTTTTTATTGGAATGTTGTGTAGGTAGCTAGCGCGGGTGGTGATCTTTACAGTGATTAAGTCACTCGGGCGCATAGGGTATCCATGAATTTACGGACGGTGTCGGACAGAAACTTTTTAAATTTTATGAAAGAAAATAGCGTTTTTTTAAAAATTCGGATAAATATTTTTATATTAAAGCCAACTACCTATGGTTTTAGTGACAACGGTGTTTACACTTACATCTTGTATAAATTAGAAGCGTGTCCCAATGTTGAACTGGTTCGCCTAACGATTCTAATGCCCTCGGGTTTTTACTTAATAAATCGATTAAGCGCTTTAAATTGACAGACCTTTGTAATAGTTTCAAGGTTAAATAAGGCCGACACATAATTTTGAACTAACAATCGTTTGTTATTAAACCTCTCACACAAAACGTTCCATGCCACAGCAAAGTTACTTGCAGAAAATTCAAATGATTGAATTATACCACAGCAGCAGACCCTTCGAGAGACGCCCGAAAATAATGAAATTTATTAATTTCATCAATCTCCTCATTAGTGTGAATAAGGCTACTGAAGGTATCGTGGAACTCTAACCAGTTCTCGTATGATCCACAAAATTTTGGCAATTGGATAATAGGTAACTTAACGAACTTATGATTACTGACTCGAGAACTCTTGTCACTACCTACCGGTTCAGAGTTAGCATTATGGTGGTCGCTCAGTAAAATTTGAGCTTTAGCTAGCGCCTTGTAATACTGAGTTTCAAAGCATGAACGCTCAGTTAGTTGTAAGTCGGGCTTGTCAACAATACATTCCAAGCGTAACTGCACTTCATCATATTGGTTATACAATGTGTCCAGCTTACCCACACGCAGTTGCAATTCCGTAGTGTCATAATTTTGCAAAGGTGTAGTAAGCGAATCCATATAACTAATGAAAGCAGTTAAATGGCCTTTAAAACTACCTCGCTTCTTAATCAACTCCTTTTGTTCGGTCATTCCGGAAGAACAGAGTATTCGATCTGGAATGTATACAATTACAAATATTCAATAACAACCTCCGACTATCTAATGCACTACCTAAATACTAAACTCCGAAAAACAACTTAACTATATAATATAATATTTAGATAGGTACTAACTCGACGATAGGTTAACAATCGTCATACGCTACAATTACGCTATTACTATACTATGACTTTATTACTATAAAACACTCGAATACTAAATAAAGCCCAAAAACATTAACTTGGTATGTATTTAATAAAACTAGTTCTTCTATACGATTTCAAAAAATAATATAGATTAATTTCCAACGGTATTCTTACAATACAATTTGCAAATGGTAACCACAATGCAATAGGTAATTAATAATGGATAGAAAGAATTAATTCACTATCCTTATAAGTCCGGTGATTTACACCAAATACCATTAGATTACCTTAATTAGAGTGTTGGGTGATGATGAATCTAGAAATTTTATCTTCAATACCACCTAATTACTGCAAATTGATCCACATTCCTGCTGGCGGCGACGTAAACTCCACTACATTTACCATATATAAGCCTAATTCTCGTTCTTATTATTTTATATCCGACTCGGACTCGGAGGACCATGTTCGGGAGTTTACAGACATGTAAAAATAATGCAACTTAAATGTGGTCTTGGACGATTTTATTGATCTCACAATAGTTGCGAGGCTAATAAAATATTGAAAAGACAAAGAACATATTCAAAATTTAACGAACTTAAATCTACTGACGTAATTACTACTAATAACAACGTATTCGTTAACTCGTTGCTATGAAGGAAGGCGCAGGCGCTTCATATATCTGTCGGTGAGCCTGTCACATTCAGGCTCCCAATCTCTAGAATAAGTGGTAAATCTTGAAAATAGTCAACCTAACCCTAACTAAATATCTAACGTATCACTATAATTATCAAAAGCTCTTGAATGGTTTACTAAGTGACATCGGACACGCGATCTAAAGAGCCAGTATATTATATATACCTATATTGTGTCCCTACACTAAAGATTAAGTGAAAGGAATAGTGGAATCAAGGAAGCAACATACGAACTATTGTAGTGCACTTACATGAACTCCATCCGGGTACTCCGCTCCTCCAGTCCTGGCCCAATGTTTGGGATTCCCTACCTTTCCGTTTCTGCCACAGATACGTGCAATAACCTTTTTTTTGCAGCAGATTAGGAACTATTGAAATAGAAGGAGACAAAGACTTTTTAACCGAAAAAGAAAGGACGAGATTCTCAAGTCGACGCTTATATTTTTTTTTGTGTAATTTTGGTAATTCTTTTTTTTATTGGATAGGGTATATTTCGAAATTAGTCCCATATAGATTGGAAAAATTCTACCCTAAGGGTGGGAAAATAGGGGTGATTTATTATTTATTAGCAGATTTTAATGCTGATTTGTGTACATTACATAATAATCCATACATGAGATAATAATTACATTACAAAAAACATCACGATGGATGAGCTTTAGACCTTTAGACCTGTCAGTCTCTTGTGTGTAGACCTCTCAGTTTCTGCATTTCTGGTAAAGCTCGTTCACCGTGAGGTTTGTATGATACCTTATTGGACTCTAAATCAGATAAAGCAATGTCCTCAAGTGTTTTTACTCTACTCAGCGCCACATATGCCTCCCTTTGGCAAACACTTTCCTCCCGATGTCGATTACAGCTTTAAACATATAGTAGTTAAAGTAAGATTATATAGCAGTTAATAAAAAAATAAAGTAAGGTAAATAGCTAACTTAAAATTAATCAAAAATTATACATGTAATAATTAGTAGATTATAGCCACAAAAATTACAAAATAAAAACATTTTAACAAAAAAGAACTCGAAATTACTTAGGTATACTTACATTAGTTCTTACAAAATAATTACAAAATATAGACTTGGGTATACTTACATTAGTTTATGAACTTAGTTATTAAGGTTTAAAAAGGTTTATTATTTTTTGATATTCAGTTTTTTCGGTGTTTTAATTTTTTTGTTAAAAGTTTTTATTCCTATATGTAGGAATGGAACGTAAGGGAATGGAGTGAAACGGAACGTAAGTGTGGGATTCAAACCCACTTCTGACACCAAAATTATATGAGATTTTGGTAGACCTCTTAATAAAAATCGAGAATAATGAATAGTTTGTTTTATTTTCACTGTTTATCACCTTTTTAACTAATTAATGCACTTAAGTCACGCACGCTTCCGTTCCTCCTTCCAAACCAAACCTTCTTCCCTCTCCCTCTCGCACCTCACGTCCTCCTTCTCACACACTTACGTTCCGTTTCACTCCATTCCCTTACGTTCCATTCCTACATATATTACTTTTATCTTCTAACTTACAAGTAAACTTAACTATTGTGACAATGTGAATACACAGAAATACTAGGCAACCAAACATACGAACTAACTTAACTACTACTGGGCTATTCCAACAATCAAGCCTTGGTTTTTATATCCTGTTGAATATTCTTAAGTCATGTAAGTAAATTGAGTTACGTCTTTGAAGACGTGCTGTTATTTGCTTAGCAGATGTTGCTGTATGGTAGGTTACTTCCCAATGACTACACAGCCCGAATAGGCGCCTCATGCAAGGCGAACACTTTCTGTCAACACGTTAGACAAATACGTCTTAGTTAAGAAAACGATAGCCGCCGCAGTCTACTTCAGTAGCGACCATAGATAATACCTATATACCAGAGAGTAGGGACCACATCACCGACCCGTGAACGTCTTGTATGTGACTCGTGAATTTTCGACAAAATAAAATACAACAGGCGCGAAACACGGCTCACTGTACAATAAAATGGTGCCGAAATAGTAGCCAAATGTGTAATTTCAAAAAAAATGGCATCACTTTGCATAGATAAGTAAATTTTAATTTCCAAATTCATTAATTAAAATTAAATCAGAGCTCAACCTATATTTGTCACAAAGCAATTCGCGTTGATATATTCGGATATCTTCGGATATTTTCGGACTATGCATCCCTTTCTTTTTAATGTGTAATAGTGGAGACGAACTGTCCACTATTAACAGACTCCGAGTGGTTTTCTTTAAGGTGGAGAAATGAAACTACTGTTTATGTTTATGAATGTACTGTCGAATGGGATTCGGAATGGAATATCTTTTGCATCAACCTTGCCTATATTTATATGGCTGGCTCACTATTGATTTGCCAATGGTAACAATTAATATTTTGCCTAGCCAATTATATTGCTTATTTTATGACCAATGAAAACTATTTAAAATATACAATTATCTACGTTTCGTTTCCCGGCGTGAGACTTGTTTGTTGTTCACGAAGCTACGTCGCTGGACCGGGCTATATAAGACATGCAGATCGGTGCGCACGCGTAGTCGGCGGGCGGCGGCGGTGTGGAATACAGCTCCGGAACAGCAAGAGGAAACGAACTGCGGCGTTGAAGAAACGGCTCACCATTGGTCGACGGATACGTGACGATAGCGGCGTGTGAAGTCGGTGTGGCGCTGAATGATATTTGCGGCTGCTTCTTGTTTCTTTATAAGAACGTCAAATTATCTATATACAGTCCGCAGTATCTCAGTAGCCAAGAATAATTAGGAAATAAAATGTTTTTTTTATTTATTCTCGCCTTCCGCGTTATGGTAGCAGCGGAGTATATATTATTTATTCCCGTTTAGGTTTGATTAATCTGGCTGCTACATCACTCTCCCCCCAGCGAAAGCGTACCGGAGGCTTGACGACTCGCCCGTATTTCGTAGTTTTTAAAATAGGTTTCAACTGGGTTGATGTAGATGATGAAGTTTCAAGCTTCCTCGCTGGTGGTTTTGATGATGATGATGAATCCTCTGCAGTATCCTCGTTAATAATATAGGCAGGCTTTAGTCGGTCGATCGATATAATCGTAGATTTCCTTCCGGGTATTTGTAGTTTAAAAGTCTTGCTATTTCTCTCTAATACTTTATACGGTCCATCGTAGGTAGGTTGAAATTGTTTTTTCATTGCGTCGTTTCTTACAAAAACTTGTTTGCATGTTTTCAAATCTTGGTGAATGAATACTGATTTATTATTTCTGTGTGATTGCATTTCGGTGCATTTCAACGATAAGGCTTTGTTAATTGATTCTCGAAGTTTAGTTACGAAATCGTAATCCATTTCTTGTTTGTTTGACGCTGCTGAACTGAAGAAGTCACACGGCAGCCTTATGCTGCAGCCGTAGGTTAGCTGAGCGGCGCTAAGACTAGTGTCTGCACGCGGTGTTGCTCGTAGTCCGAGTAGCACTGTAGGTAGCTCATCAATCCACTTTGTATGTTGAGATAAACGAGTTTTGAGTGCAGTCTTTAATGTACGATGCCATCGTTCGATTATTCCGTTTGACTGAGGATGGTATGCTGTTGTACGCGTCTTCTGTATTCCCATAGTTTGAAGAAGTTTGAGGAATAGGTTGCTTTCGAAATTCCTTCCTTGATCCGTTGTGATGGTTTTAGGTGATCCGAAACGAGTAATCCAATTTTCATAAATTATCTTCGCGACGGATTCGGCTGAAGTATCATCGGTAGGTATTGCTTCTGGCCATCTTGTTGTTCTGTCGATCATTGTTACGAGATAACGATGTCCTTGCGGTGAAGTAGGTAATGGTCCAACGATGTCAACGTGCAAGTGTTCGAATCTCTCCGTGGGTGGAAATGTAGCTAGACTACTTGATGTATGCCTTTGTACTTTGCATTTTTGGCATTGAATGCATTGCTTCGCCCAGTTGCCAACATCCGCTTGCATTGCAGGCCAAAAGAATTTTTCAGTGATGAGTTTTCTTGTTGTTCTAACACCTGGATGACTAATGTTGTGCAGTGCATTGAAGACTTCGCGACGACATTCTTCTGGTATGTATGGTCGCATGGTTGTCGTTGAGGCTTCACAGTATATAGGTAGATGCGTCATTGGCATTGTAACTTGCTTGATGGACAAGTTACCTTGCTTCGATAGATGTTTTATGTTGTCACTATCTCTGTCTTGTGCTGCGGCGATCTTATGATAGTCGATTGATGTAGGGCACGTTACACTGTCGATTGGTACGCGACTGAGTGCGTCGGCAACTATGTTGTCCTTTCCACTGATGTGACGTATGTCGGTCGTGAATTCACTTATGAAAATAAGTTGTCTTGCTCTTCGTGGTGTTTCCGATAGTGATGGTTTCTTTGGAAGTACATATGTTAATGGTTTGTGGTCGGTAAAAACGATCAGGTTTCGACCCTCGAACGTTTTTCTGAAGTGCTTGATAGCCATGTAAATAGCGAGTAGCTCTCGGTCGAATGTACTGTAGTTACGTTGAGTATCGGAGAACTTCTTCGAAAAATATCCAAGTGGTTGCCATTTCCCATTGCTGTATTGTTGGAGAACTGCTCCTGCTGAGAGATCGGATGCGTCGCTGAAGATAGCAAGGGTTGCTTCGTGTGATGGGTGAGCGAGTAAAGCTGCATTTTGGATCGCAATTTTACAAGCTTCAAATGCCTTCGTGGCTTCATCGTTCCATTCGATTGACGTTTTATCTTTTTTCTTCGTGTTGTGAAGGTAGGCGTGAAGTGGTGCTTGGATTTCAGCGGCTTTAGGTATGTGTTCTCTGTAAAAATTTATCATCCCAAGAAAACGCCTTAGCTCTTCGATAGTTTTAGGTTTTGCATAATCGATGATTGCTCTGACTTTTTCGGCAGGCGGTTTTATTCCTTCCTTGCTGACGGTGAAACCAAGAAATTGAACTTCTTGCTGTCCAAATATGCATTTCGAAGGGTTGATTGTGATTCCGTTGTCTTCTAATCGCTGTAGCACGGTGCGTAGATGGGTTTCGTGCGTTTCTTTATCAGGGCTTGCAACAAGGAGATCATCAATAAATGCGAAAACGAAATCCAGTCCATGAAGTACTTCGTGTATGAATCTTTGGAAAGTTTGACCTCCGTTCTTTAATCCTGGGATCATTCTTGGGAATTCGAATAATCCCATTGGGGTAATTATTGCTGTCTTCTCTATGTCTTCATCGCGGACTCTTATTTGTTGGTAAGCTCGGTTGAGATCGATGGTGGAGAATATAGTCTTGTCTGATAGTTGATGAGTGAAATCCCTGACTCGCGGTATTGGGTAGCGGTCAGGAGTGGTAATAGAATTCAGTCTTCTGTAATCTCCACAAACTCGTAATTCTCCGTTCTTCTTCGGTACAATGTGAAGTGGTGATGACCAAGGGCTTTTGCTTGGACGGCATATTCCTTGCTCAATCATGTTTTCGAATTCCTTTCGAACTTGCTCGTATAGGTGTGGTGCGATTGGACGTGCACGACAATGAAGTGGTGGTCCATTGGT
Source organism: Parnassius apollo (assembly GCA_907164705.1). Lineage (NCBI taxonomy): Eukaryota > Metazoa > Arthropoda > Insecta > Lepidoptera > Papilionidae > Parnassius > Parnassius apollo. The sequence continues at coordinate 2,410,924 of CAJQZP010000160.1, read as the reverse complement.
GTCGATGAAATGCTCAACGTCGTTCTTCGGTGTTAATTTCATTGAAGTTATTCTTGTGATACCAGGGTATTCTTCGAGGATCTTGTGATACGGTTGTTGCACATCTATGCTTCTTATTGTGGGCAGATTGGTTGCTTGTACAAAAGACTGAGATGCAAGATTGGTTTTCCCGTCGATGATTCTTCTATTTTTGATGTCGACGACCAACTGGTGATGTTGAAGAAAATCAGCACCGATGATTGGTTTGCTGACTTTAGCGACGATAAATCTCCATTTGAATGGTCGGCGTAGATTAAAATCAAGTTCCATTGTTTTTTCTCCATATGTAGGAATAACCGTATTGTTTGCTGCATAGAGTTGAAAATCTAGTGGCTTCAACTTCTGTCCTTGCTTCGGCGGTAACACTGAGATATTTGCTCCGGTGTCGATAAGGAAAGTGAGCTTGCTTTTTTTATCGGTGACGAAAAGACGGTAGGACTTTGCTGTTACGCTGGATCCCGTCGCATCGAGCGTACTAGTTAGTTTTCCGTATTCGTATTTTCATTTTTGAATGTACACGGTGCTGTGCATTTTCTTGCCTCGACCCCGAAACGTCGATGATAGTAGCAGTAAGGGGATCTTGATGTTGAGCTTATTCGACTTCTACTTGCAGAGCGGTTGCGACGAAAAGGTGATCTTCGGTGTTGCTGATTGCGCTGGTTGTACTGTTGCTGGTAAAAGGTATGATGCTGGGAAGCTTTGAGCGCGGCGACTTCGAATGATAGCTTCCGAATTTCTTCGAGAAGAAACTGGGTATCATTGGCCTTTGTTGAAGTGCCTTCGATGATCGATATGTGTGAGCTACTGCTGTTTTCGATCATCTTGTCCGCCAGGAGTGCCAGTTCGTCGAGCTTCGTCTGCGTGCTGAATGTTTCGCTGACTGCTATTACCGATCGAATATGTGGTGGTAGGTGGTTTACCCACATTAGCCGTAGTGTTGAATCCGGAACTTTATCTCGCGCCAAAGTACGCATTTTGCGTAGGAGTTGTGTGGGTTTCTGGTCTCCAAGTTCTATTTCTGATAGAAGTTTTTGTAGCTGTCGACTGTCGGATTCTTCATATGCGGAGATCAGACGATCCTTCAGTGAATTATACTGGTCGACTGCTGGTGGGTTGTACAACAGGTCCGCAATTTGTTCGATGTCTTGTTTCTCAAGTTGGGCTATCACCATCTGTGCTAATTGCGCTTGGCTCTTCTTTAAACCATTCGTTGCGGCTTCAAAACTGACGAACCAAAGTCGTGGTTTGTCTCTCCAAAACGGTGGTATTCTTAACGATAGAGATATACCGGCGATTTCTGGTTCCTTTACCGGGTTTGATGTATATGTGTTTGCCTCCTGCTCCATAATGACGGCTTGATTACACTGATTTTATATAAACTGAAGTCTTCCTTCTCGGTGTTCGTACGGGTTTCCTTCGCGGTGTTCGTGCAATAGTAGTGGTACGTCGCAGGGTGTTCCTTCTTGGTGTTCGTACCGGATCTTCCCCCCTCGGTGTTCGTACGGGGTCACCACTGTAATAGTGGAGACGAACTGTCCACTATTAACAGACTCCGAGTGGTTTTCTTTAAGGTGGAGAAATGAAACTACTGTTTATGTTTATGAATGTACTGTCGAATGGGATTCGGAATGGAATATCTTTTGCATCAACCTTGCCTATATTTATATGGCTGGCTCACTATTGATTTGCCAATGGTAACAATTAATATTTTGCCTAGCCAATTATATTGCTTATTTTATGACCAATGAAAACTATTTAAAATATACAATTATCTACGTTTCGTTTCCCGGCGTGAGACTTGTTTGTTGTTCACGAAGCTACGTCGCTGGACCGGGCTATATAAGACATGCAGATCGGTGCGCACGCGTAGTCGGCGGGCGGCGGCGGTGTGGAATACAGCTCCGGAACAGCAAGAGGAAACGAACTGCGGCGTTGAAGAAACGGCTCACCATTGGTCGACGGATACGTGACGATAGCGGCGTGTGAAGTCGGTGTGGCGCTGAATGATATTTGCGGCTGCTTCTTGTTTCTTTATAAGAACGTCAAATTATCTATATACAGTCCGCAGTATCTCAGTAGCCAAGAATAATTAGGAAATAAAATGTTTTTTTTATTTATTCTCGCCTTCCGCGTTATGGTAGCAGCGGAGTATATATTATTTATTCCCGTTTAGGTTTGATTAATCTGGCTGCTACAAATGCAATTCATTATTGCTATACTATTCTTTAATTACCGACACGTGTAACTGTATCAGTTGAACTATAATATTGGTACAAGTAAATATTATGCATGTTATCGTTAATGTTTTACAGACTTATATAAACGACATAGGTGTAAGCTGAATTTTTTAGTTAATGGTCGATAATCAATATATGAATTAATTAATTGATTTTAAATCAAATTATTTAAAACTCCTTGAAAAAATTCGTAATAAAATTGATATAATTTTTTATAGACGGCACTCCACTCTCTTTACTGCTAAGACACCATGTAAAGACAAGTAGGAAACGGAAGTGAACTTGACAGTTTAAATAACTATTGCTATTTTATTTTTAATAGTATTCTATTATTATTTCAATATTGTAAAAAAAGCTTATTTTAATAAAAATATTTTTTAAAACAGAAAATCATAGGTATTTTACTAAATTCGATAGCTACTTAAATAAAGTTTCTTTTGTATTTTTTTATTTTGTACTAATTTATAGTAGAATATGGTTCTGGTACTGATTAAGTAGACTTGGTACTAAGATCAGTTAAAGTTCCCATCACTATTTGTATATTAGCAAGTGTCGCAATTTTTAACCAATTAGCCTGATTTTAACCAATTAGCATGCATTTCAACCCGCCGCCCCCGTACCGCTTACTTCAGACTTTTGACAGACAGGTTTAGATGCAGAAGTACATACATTAGGTGTCTATTCGGGCTATGGAGTGTAGAAGCAAGGAGTACCAACTCCCATAGCAGAATAGTTGAAAAGTGGCCATCTGTAAGCAGTAAATAACAGCCCAAAAACTCTCCACAACAGCGCTGGAGTAGCTACTGGGATGAAATGAACTTATACCCCTATTACACTACCCTGAATCAGGCTTCCTAAGCCCTGATTCAGCACCATGCGTTGCACATGCGTTGGAGATGTGGGATGGCACGAAAGGGTTATTTCCCGGGCTTCATAGCCTAGCTAAGATCTATTTGCCTATAATGACAACTTCGGTATCCAGTGAGCGGTTATTTTCAGAGGCTGGATCACCCAGGAGAAACCGCTCACTAGGCGCCAGGTCGTTAAAATTGTTATTTTAAATTTCAATTCGAAAGAAATAAACGTAAAAGTAACAAAAATATATTTCTTATTTTCTGATAATAGTTCGATAAAAACAAATGTTTAAAAATAAATAGTGTAAAACTTCCTAAAATAACATTGAAAAGGAACCCAGGTTCGGGCGTCCTCTCAATCCGGCCGCGAAGGACCAATTGAAAAAGAAACGCAGCTTATTCAAACGTTCAACTAAGAAACAGAAGGGAGGAATCGAGGCTTCTCTCGATCCGGCCTCCTATAACGCCTACGTTGGGTTCGGGAACAACGTATGTGATCTCCGCAACGGAGTAACACACAAGGGCGATAACCTCTTCCTTTTCAGCAAGTAGGTTCAGACGGGGATTACGGGTCTTCCGAAGTCGTCCCGGTCCCAACGCCTTAATTCTTCGATGTGGACTGTATAACTTGAGGGATGAATTTCTTGGGAATAAAACAGCAATTATCTTCAAACCATTCCGTGAGAGAGTAATCACTTTTCCCTATCACTTCCCTACACTTTTTCTTTCTTCTTCTTATTGACTGCTGGTATGATTTCCGAACTTTTTCCCCGAACTTTCCCGAAGGATTCCCGAGCGAATTGCAATTTTTTTTTTTGCGCCCGAAGCAATTAAAGGGCTACCCTATACGTAGGGAGGCGGAAAATGCATTACGCATACCACGATAGTAGGTCTATCGTGGTTATGAGGGGCTCACTGTCCTACCGGGGACCCTAAGTGATACCCTCTAAAAACCGCCTTTGGGGACAGGCAACCGGCTGATTAAGCTCTATTGTGCCTTATCATGAGCGACCCTCTTTTGGGAAAAGAGGGCGCAGGCGGCTAAGTGCCGCTGAGGGAGTGCCTACGAAGGCAAATTAATGTTAGATATTACAATAATTTTATTTAATTAGAGTTGGCCTGAGCCGCCAGGAGACAGTTCAGGTCGTTTGAAAGTTTATTAGGCGAGTCCGAGAGAGAGTTTCTCGGCCTGCGGACACGATAGCGAGAGGGGGTGGGGCTGCATAAGAAGCTGCCTCACGAATTAAATGGTTTGGGTGCGACTCTGAGGCTTTGAAGAAGTTCTCAGAGAGTTTTTTAAAAAATTGTTGAATTGTTGAGAGCTCTAAGTCCCGATGAAGGTCGGCATTACGGACGTACCACGGTGCGTTCGCAGCTCGACGACAGAAGAGGTTCTGAACTATTTGGAGTTCATTTAAAATGTTAGAGTTTGCGTGGGCAAAGACGGGGCCCGCGTAGGACATGACTGGTCGTATGCAGACCTTGTAAAGGGTACGCTTGTTTCGAAGGGACATTTTACTGTGTCGGCCCAACATACTGTTGAGCCTACTCAGATAAAACCGTGCGTGACGGGTTACTCTTTTGACGTGGGGCTTGAAAGTGAGCCCTGTGTCTAGAGTGACACCTAAATATTTGGCGGACGTATGCCAGGGGACAGGGGTCCCTAGCATACGTATTGGTGGAGTGTTTTTGAGACGGCGTCGTTTATAATCGAAGTGAACGGCGGAGCTCTTCTCCGGGTTCACATCGATGCGCCATTTTTTGAACCAAGCACCTAGGTCATCAACTGACTTTTGGATCTTGTTCCGTATGAAGGGTAGTGAGACACCTTTGCAGTAGATGGCAGTGTCGTCTGCGAAATAACCTCCCAGAGCTCAAGCTCTTTCTTCGGAATCGTGAAGTCGATTTCCTCCTCCTACAGGAAACTAATCTCAAAGCTAAGGACACTAGAGGCCTTTCTATTAAAAACTTCTCTCTTCTTCGTAACGACAGACCCGACCGCCGAGGCGGCGGAACGGCCATCTATTACAAGAAGACACTTCATTGCTCGCCCATTTCTACTCCGCAGCTTACCAACATGGAAGCCACGGTATGCAGGCTAGCTATGACTGGACGTCAGTCCATCCTCATAGCCTCCTGTTACATCCCTTCAGGAACCTATCCCCTCAAAAAGGATTTTGAGGCCATTTTATCTTTAGGCAATTCAGTCATTATGTTTGGAGATTTTAACTCCAAGCATACTGAATGGACATGCCGCACTACGTCCCCTAGTGGCAAGATACTGCTCGATATCACGTAGTCTCTTGATATTACCGTCCATAGTCCTCTCGGTGTTACTCACTTTCCCGATAACACCGATCACGCCCCCGATGTGTTAGATTTTGCGTTACTCCAAGGAGTTTCTCTCAACCTCAGAGCAATCGAGACACTAGACGATCTAGGATCAGATCACCGACCGGTCTCCCTCATCCTTGGCCATCAGCCACCACCCCCAACACACACGAAAACCTTCACTAACTGGAAGGGATTCAAGGAGTCCCTAGCTAAAGCTTTGGACTCACAGGACTCTACCATCTCCCTACCGTCGGACTTAGATAGTCCTGAAAAAATCGACACCGCGGTCGATTCACTCTCCACCCTTATTAAATCCTCCCTTAAGGAGAACGAAAGGGTCGTCCCGGTTGCTAACAATAGTGGGCTTCCCCTACATATTAGCAACCTATTAAAAGCCAAAAAAGCTGCTTTCCGGAGAGCAGCAAAATATCCCACCCCCGAATATAGGCGCGCGGCCAATCGTCTTCAACGAGAACTCCGCTTCCGCCTCTCTGAATTTCGAGACCTCGAAAAGAGTAAGCTCATGGAGAATATAAATAAATTAAAAAAAAAATATCTCTCCCTCTCACACAGCGTACTATCAGATGACTAGAGCCCTTCGCATAGACGCTATCACCCACACTCCCCCTCTCTCCCGTCCCGACGGCACGGTTGCCTTCGAGGACGAGGAAAAGGCTGAGTGCCTTGCAGATAGCATTGCCGTTCAATGCTCTCCTAGTTCTCAACCCGTCGACCCCTCTCACGTCCAGGCAGTGGAGGATGAGGTCCGCCGCCGGAACTCACCCCCTACGGCCTCCGAACCTATCTCTGTGTCCAATGATGAGATTTCATCCCTCATCAAAGGACTTAAGCCCAAAAAGGCTCCGGGCGCGGATGGCATCTCCAACCAAGCCCTAAAACACTTTCCTGAGCAGGTGTTAACCTTTTTATCTATTATCTTCAACGCCTGCTTCAACCTCAGTTATTTCCCCACTACGTGGAAAGAGGCTACTGTGATTGGAATTCCCAAGCCAGGCAAGCCTCTCAACCTCCCCCTCAAGCCATCGCCCCATTAGCCTCCTCAAGGCAATGGGCAAGCTCTTTGAAAGAGTCATCCAAACGCGTATGAGGCGCTATCTGTTTCCCACAGACGGCGACCCTCTTATCATTCCCCATCAATTCGGTTTCCGAGCCAAACACTCATGTCCCCAACAAGTGCACCGCATTGTGGAATATATCCTCAGCGGTTTCTATCCTCGTCGTCATAAGACCATCGCGGTCTTTTTCGATATAGCCAAACCTTTCGATAGAGTCTGGCACACAGGCCTCATCTACAAGTTCTATAAAATAGGTCTCCCCGATCGTCTAGTTCGTCTCGTGGCCTCCTATTTAAAACATCGTACCTTTCGTTTTAGACACGAAGGCACGCTTTCTTCACAGCGAACTATCAAGGCTGGTGTCCCTCAGGGCTCAGTACTTGCTCCTCTGCTGTACATCCTGTTCACCAACGACATTCCCATCCCGTCGAAAGGTGTTCAACTCTCCCTCTTCGCAGACGACACTGCCATCTACGAATTGCAATAAAACTCATTTACTAAGCTACCCCAGAGCTATACGCGAAAGTGAGCCGCGCCATTCGCGTGCTTGCGCAACTTAATTACATGAATTTGTTCTATTACTCTCTCATGTTTTACTTAATCTCTTTATTTGCATAAGTCTTACATCAATACAATTTATCTATATAGATAGCACAAAACAATATCTACACTACGATATACATTACATTTTCATATCACGAAAAACCTTTTAGTTATTAAATGAAATATTTTACTCACAAGTTCGAAGTCGAAATTTCTTAAATATTTAACACAGAAAGTTAAAACAATGTTTTCCACTTGAAATTATACATAAGTTAACTAATACAATAGTTTAATTTACATTTTCTCTATTTATTTCACCATTCAAAACACTTTTAAATTTCTTATACAAAACCATCATTATTTCACTTATACACAGGAATTTTCACATAAAAATAACACCGAATTCACCTTTTTAGCACGTACAATCAAACTGAAATGTTTTATAAGTCATTTTTACATAAATTGCTGAAATTACAAATATTTTAAATTTTTACATATTCGGCCTCCTAAGGGCGTGGCCAGCGTGCTTCCGTGAACTCACACTATTTGAACAACTAACTTTTGCACGGCTCTCGGCTATCAGAAAAAATGGAAGTCTGATATACACTAATTTTAACAATATTAGGTAAATTAAATGCTTTTACACAATTTTCGAACTGTAGGAAACTATCTCTAATCAGATTCTTATCAGTTATCATGTTTCTTATCAGATAACAATATAAGTGAATGTTCTCATAAATCAATCATGGCAAATAGGCATTTGTTTTCGTACAAAACATATCAAACTTATATAAGACAATACTTATGCAATTAATTTCCGTTAATTCTATTTATGCACAGAGTGATCATCTCGACCGGGGAACAAATCCGATCTTTAACTTTATTTAATTATTCTTTTAAATTTACATCATTGCAAAGATGATTTCAACCGGGGAACCAATCCGGTAACATAATTTATATCTTAAAATTCCCTATATGAATTTATTGAAAGATATTACTTAGGAAAACAATAAACTAGTCCGGCCTGGGAGTCGAACCCAAGACCTTCATATCATTAATTCGACATTTCTTCAAGATTTAACTAAGCATTTTCTTATTAGAACATTGCTATTGTATTTGATATGATATTATATTTTCTTATTATAACGTCTCAAAGGCATATTGTCATGCCTTTGAGACGTTATTTGTCATCGGTTGACTTAATAAACTGAAATATTCTTATAGGCGCGTCGCCAACAAACATAAATATAAGTCACAAATAATCTTTGCCTACACTTACACTCTTTTTTTGAACCGTATTTTGTTTTTCGATATAAGGAGCTAAACTTAATAGCTCCTCCT